>JANKKI010000140.1:1317500-1649264 GCA_025175665.1 Cinchona pubescens
TTTCAAATCAAGCAATAAGCAATATAAGAGAAATCTTGTACCCTATAAATAGAAAGATTTGTCATTTTATTTTCTTGAGAAAACTAGAGAGTGTTTAAAGAAATTATGTGTGAAATAATTTTACTTCCGCTACTTTTTTTGTACCAACATATACTTCTGACAAAGAGAACTTTCATTATTCCTTTTTTAGATTAGGATTTGAGTTTAGATTTATAAAGATTTTCATCCTAACTCAAGAGTATGCATTAAAATTATGAAAAATTTTACAGTCTCTTTAGGTTTAAGGGTTTGTACAATATAAATTTTTAATGCATATAGTGTTGTACTATACAAACCTTCAAATCACAATGGAATAGTTCCTTCAACGAGATTGTAAAATTTTTGAAAAACTATATCTTAGTTAATGAGTGGTAGAGCAATCTTTATCACGAGTTCTACAATTTTTGACGGCAAAAGTTTGGGTAGACTTTATGTAAGCCTATTGTGGACTTTTTGCTAATATAGGTTCCCATATCAGACATTATTTAGATTTGTAGTTATTTAGGATTTAACAGTCTTGAACTAAAAGGAAAGTAAAGTTAATCAAAAATATAGTTGCTAGGATTGTAATTTCATAAAAAAAAAATATTTCTTTATTATATTTGGAAACTTTTAAGAATGTTGATAGAAAAATTGTCTAGATCATATCATAAAAAAATATACGGAATGTATTCAAGATTTCACTAAATTACCAAAAATATCCAACATATCACTGTCCACAAGCACAGCACAGTATGTGGGTAAAAAGTTTATTAAATTCATTTGCATTATAGTCCAAGTAACATTTAAATTGTATAATAATTATTCTATTTTTTTGGTTTCTAGATTTTATTTTTTTTAGTTATGTTACAAAAAATTATTTATATGTCTGATTATAAGTAATAATTTTTTTGTAGATATATGTTTTGCTAATTATATTATTTCTTGACAACACTTATATAGACATTTTTAATGACCAATCCACTACGAGATTCAAGTTTAAAATTATTATTATTATGAAACACATGGTCACGAGAAAAAAAAATATATATATATATCGAGGAAAATACCAAAATAAATAATCTAATAAACTAAAACTTAGAATCAATCCAAAAAAATAAATTAGATCCAAGATAACACGCTAGCAAACTTTAAACATAACAAATCAATCCAATTCTTTGACATATTTAAGCATCAAAACTAATTGTCTTCTAGAAGTTGAATAACTTTATTACAAACCAAATAATAAAAATATACTACTAAAAACTATCAAATTGTACATTATTTATTTGTTATTCTTATTTTACATCCATTGTTGAAATATTTGATTAGTTAAAGTTAATTTCTAATTTGTCCATTCATTAGATAGTTCACCTGAAGTGATTGGTTCACATCATCTAACTTGATAGGTGCTACTTCTTCATCTTCAGATTCTTCGGTTAAATCATCTTCCGCCGGATCATATAATTGTGGAGAAGGCATGTTATTATAATTTTACTTCGTATTTTAATTGGGTACCAATTTGGATTGCTAATGATTTTCCAATGTATTTTTAACAATCCAAAATACCTTTCAATAATATTTCTAGCCAATGAATGCTTCATATTAAAAAAATTCTTCTGGAGAATTTGGTTGATATCCTGGAGTCTATTCATTAAAATGATATTTTTGGCCTCTAAATGGTGTAAGAAATCCTTTACCATTTGTATATCTAGCTTCCAACAGATAGTAATATCCTATAATATAAGAATAGGTTTTACCATAAATGTCTAAAATGACAAATAAATATAAAAAAACTAAAGATTTTATTGTTATAATGTGATATTAAATTTTCAAGATTTTTTTTTTTTTTACTTACTATTATTTATTGGTAATCCATTTCTTCAACTCAGTATATCACGAAGTACTCTCTCATCTACCGTTGAGCCTTCCATACTCAGAGCACATAATTAAATATCATGTCCTGTTACCATAATTCTACAACATTTGTAGCAAGGTCACATTTTCTGTTTTGATATCTAGGCATATCTGTTTCAGGTACCTTCATTCTTACACAAGTTCTATTTAGAGCTCCTAAAAAATTCTACAAAATAAAATACTATAAATATTTATTTAGTATAACCAAAAATTTCATAAATATATTTATTGTTTACCTTAAACCACTTCCATCTCTCACCGGTGGAATCCTGAGGGACAGGTTCGAGTACTTTAAGCAATTCTTGTTACAGCATGACAACTTCATTCAATACTGTCTACTAACTGTTTCATTTGACCTCAAGAAATTGTTACTTGTTCGTCTACAGTCGTATTTTTTGTATCTGTTAGTAGTCCAATAATTTTAAGCATACATAGTAATCTCCTAAATGTAAATCTATCCGTGTGTAGTTTCGAAATACAGGTTGAATTGCTTGAATATATTAACCGATAAATAAATCAAGATCGATCATACTCATTAACAGAATATGGTGATTTCAGATGATGGTGTATCATAGTGATGGAAACAATATAAAATATGACTGTTAATATGTCTAATTGCCCCATTTGCATTTTCATTAATAAAGAAGTAATTTTCTCTTTACACTCGAATCAATTCAAGTCAATTTTTAGATCAATCATCTATCAGTTAGTTAAAGAATTTATCAATAATAAAATACTATAGAAACATAATATTCTAAAAAAGACTCTAATGTAAAATACTATTAATTAATTCACAACGAAAGCTTCGAATGATAACACAGAAACACCAAAAATTTCTAGTGAATATGATGAGTGATGAATGACAAAAATGAATGAAAAATGCTTTAATAATGATTCAGTAATTTACTGAAGCTAAAAGTTTTTATATTGTTGGGACGTTTGTTTGCTAAATAAGCCACGCATACACTATCATTTGTTTTGGGCATTAATAGCCAAAACTGGACAATCAAACTTCCATTCCCTTTAACAAACAAGTCCTGATCTTATACAAGATACAGTTGGCAATTCACCAACTAATAACTGCTGTACATTGAATTGCCTAAAATCATATAACAAATTTATCACGGAAAATTGACAGATCCATGATCTTCAATTTTATTGTACATTTAGTCAATTGATGTCTGTAAAATTATAAAACTAGAAATCTTATAACACTTCGATTTTCTATGATGTCAAGTTCTTATTCGCTTAAAAGTGTTCTCTTTAAATTTTCATAATAGCATCAAATAATAATCTAAAAATTATGTTCCTACCAAAACATGAAAGGGTGGAGAAAAATACAAGTAGTGGAATATATTATACATGCCAAAACATGAAAATGTGGACAGAGCTATAAAAACAACTATTACTTATAACCCAACCAAAATTACAAGTCTGCATGTAATCCCAATTACACAAAGATTAGAAATCTCTACATCATACGGCTACGAAGTAAACATTTTTACTCATAACTTTTAAATAGATTTTGGAATATTCAGTGTATTAGTTGCCATGTATATAATATAATATTTACGTAGATGAATCTTAGAATTTCATGCTATTGGTACATTCACCTATAGACATGCAAGATACTAATATATTGTTTGAGTATTCTAGTTGTCCTAGTGGTTTAAAAGCAAAGATATTTATTTTATTTAGGGAAAATCGCCAAAATAGTCCCTTAACTTTTATACTTTAGCCAAAATAGTCCCTCAACCTTTTTTTTAGTCAGAATAGTCCTTCAACTTTTGTTTTAGCCAGCATAGTCCTTTAACTTTTATTTTTTAGCCAAAAAAGTCCTTTTATGGTGTAGTCACCATAAAATATCTTATCTTTTTTATTTTATTTTATAAATTTCACATGAAAGGACTATCTTGGCTAAAAAATAAAAATTGGAAGACCATAGATGCCTATAAAAAGTTGAAGGACTATTTTGGCTAAAGTAAAAAAGTTTAAGGACTATTTCAGCAATTTTCCCTTTTATTTAATATACTAGTATTTATGAATTCGTTTCAGTAAGTAGCAATTATCTTGATATGCTGCATCTGGAGTTCAAGTCAAATAATCAAATTAGAGAGACAAAAATACAGAAGAAATCAAGACCAATTACAAATCAAAATAGCTTGAAGAATATCATATTTAGAAAGATAACTGCAATTAACTATTAAACAAATACCATAATAAAGAACTATTACAATGAAGAATTTGAGAACAATTGCGAAAACTAGAATAGATCAACAAAGAGTATAGGATTATTTTCTAACCTGGGACTTGAAAAATTACGCCACGCTTATATCCTAGGGATGAAGGTTTCAGAAGGGGAAGGGTTGAGTATCACTCGAGGAAGAAGAAAGAGATTGGCCATTTTTTTTGTTTTGGAGGATTGAGAAAAGGATTACGATGTCTAACACGTACTTTTGATTAAATTCATGTGGAAAGTAAAAATAATACCTAGATATTTGGATTTAGAATCCTAATATTTTGTAACAACTTTCCTTAATTTGAGCAAAATTTTTACCTTTTTACTTTTCCAACAACTCAAAAAATGAACAAATGAGGAAATTTAACTTTTTGGAAAAATAATACTTTTCCAGTTAGAATTCTTGCTTGCCAAATGTGGCCTTATGGATTAAGAAGTTTTACCAATACTTGTTTTCACAATTTGAACAAGATATTGGAATTTTGAATGCTAGTATTTTGCAACTGATTTTTTAATTTAAGCAAAGTTTTAACTTTCCAAACAACTTTAAAAAAAGGAAATTTAATTTTTCTTTGATTCGATTGATTTATTCAGTAAACCAAAGTTTGAACAGGCTGCCCTTATTCATACCGCAATTCCTGTATGTGGAATGCATATATAGAAAGAAAACACATGGCCCTACTTTTACCACAACCAAGTTGAATATTCATATATGTAGCATGCTTTTAGACTACCGTGAGTAAATTTCAACAAATTTTACTGTAAAATTCTGGAGCAATCAAGTTGCAAAACATCAACTTATTGCTTCAATTTTACCTGTTTTAGAGAGGGAAGAAAGGGGAGGGGAGAGGGGGTTTGCTAGTGTAGTACCATATGAAAGAGGAAAAGTAGAGAAAAATGATTAACTTAATTATAAAAGAATTTTATTTTTTATTTTTGGAATATTAAACTAAGTTTAGAAGTTTCCTATTTAATTTTAAATCAGTTTTTAATAGTTACTTATTTTACGAGTCAGTAATTATTTGGTGATCATTGTTTGATTGTTTTTGCTAATCAAGTTTGGGAGTAGTATTGTTTGTTTGAAATTAAAATTATTTCCTTGTTTTATTATATAATTAGTGGAATTCAGGTGATATATAATTAGGAAAAATACTATACCATAGATTCGGTTTTTATCTCCACCTGTAGATATTGCGGTCAAGATTAAATCTTATAAAATCTTGTTTACATCAACTTATGTCATAAATTCCATAATATTTAATTTACATCACAGAACTTACAAGTGGAGTCAAAAACCAGATCTATCTAAATATTTCCCAATAATTAGTGGCCCGTGTGTCAACAACTTGTTCATCGTTGACTTGAGAATTAGACGGGAGGTTTCGTTTCGTTTACTTGTGTCCCTTTTTTTGGTTGGGTAGCATAAGCCAAGTCAAGCACTAACTACAGAAACCAAATCCAACTTGGCATATATAGTTGGTTGATCTCGTTTACTAATTGTAAGAAGACAAAAAGGAAAGGGGGTTGACTTCGGCATCACTATCCCTTCCTATCCACATAGTATGTGATAAAATGATAGTATGATACTCGGAAACAGACTAAAGTTTAAAATCTAAAAGCCCATGGTTTTGAAAAACTTAATTTTGATTGAACTTAGCAAATGATACCAATGATATCATCATTGTGTCCATAGAATATTACGTATCGAACTTTCGACTTGAGTCAAGTCAAGTCGAAAAAAAAAAATTAACTTGACTTGTTTAATTTTTGACTCGAAATTAAATTAATTAAGAGACTTCTCGATTTGACTTTAATTTTAACTTTCAAATCAAATTAGATGTCGAATACCGAACTATAAATTGACTGGTTTTCAACCAGTTTGCCGGTCGATCAAGTCGTTTAACTTTACCGATCAAATATCGGTCAAATAAGTTGAACAAGTATATATATATATATATATATATATATATATATATATATATATGTTTGTTTATTTATTTAGTATATATGAGGATATACAATTATAATAATATATTAATGTATTTGAGTACATAATATTTTAACCATAATATCTTAATTTTCAATAATTAATAATGTTAATAACTAATAATATTATTTTGTTAATACTTAAAATTCTTTTCTTTGTATAATTATTAGTTATGTACATTTACATATTATTATATAAGTGTACAAGTTATTAATGTTACATTTTTATTTCAATAACTAATTGAATGAATTACTAATTTCCTTTCATTACATATAGATGCTAGAATTAAGTAATTTTATGTATTTAAATATTTATTAAAATATTTATATATGATATATCTATACATACATGTTCTTATGTTCCTATACAGATTTGTATAACTTATAATTGCAATAAAAATATATTTTACATAACATCTAATTTATATAGTTATACAATAATAATACATAACTTATTAGTATAACATTTTTACTATCAATAAATATACTAAATGCATTAATAACTTATTATTGTATTGGTAGAGTTTGTAATTGGTATATATAGTATAGGTAATTATATATATATATATATCTATATACTTATAGGATGTTACTTAACAGGGGTTGGTAATTCAATAAAAATTTTTATATATGAATTAATTTTAGTAAGTGGTTCTGAATTTATAATTTTGTAAATCAATTTTAATATTTTTATATATAATATATACACTAATACACATTCATTTATTAAGATTTGTAACTTTTGTCCGTGTATATATGTATTTGTGTTATATATGTGTGTGTATAGTATACACACAAAGACATGTGTTTGTAAATTTTTATATATAATAAATTTGAAACTTGTATGTATAACATATTATGAATTATATTTTTGTACACACATTATATAAAGATCATAATGTGAATGGTAATGTGAAAAATGGAATAATTAATACAAAAGTATTACATTAATAAGTTGTACACTTATAAATTTAGTACACTTTTGTGGAATGATATGGAATTTGTGGGACAATGTACTAAATTTTGGAATTAGAATATGGAATGGAAGAAGATTAAATGTTTGACTTTTTCGATTTGTTTGACTTACCGGTTGAACAAGTTGAATTAAACGACTCGATTTTAATCGACTTTGGATTTATATGACTTGATTTTAACTTTAAAATTTTCAAGTCGAAAATCAAACAAATCAAGTCAAACAAGTCGAAAAGTCGAATACTGGTCGAATGGACACCCCCAATATTACGTATAGTTCACAAAATTTGTATATTTCTATGGACTTAATTATTATACTTTATACAACCTAATTTATACCCAATGTTTATTTTGCACTCTATTGGACATATTGCACCAGCACATAACTCTCAAATTCATTCCATTAATTCACTCTAATTTTTAATACCATTACTAGAATTGATGAATGTTAGGTGTATGCATGTATATCAGTTAGGGGTGTAGCACATCAACGGAGTTAGGAATAATTTTACTTTGACACCATTGAACTTACGATCAATTCACTTTGCATCCCTTGCTTTCGATCTATCCTACTTTGGTCTAAGTTTTAACCATGTTAAGAAATTTGAGTAATGTTTCATTTCAAGTACGTGGTGTGCCTGGTTAGAACATTTGTTAATTTTGGTAATAATATTAACATTAGATTGAAGTGAGATGAATCTCAAAGTTAAGGGTGCGAGTCTCTAAAACTAAAATTTATAACGCAAAATGAGATTGGGTTCAAGTTAGGAGCGTAAAGTGAAGTAAGACTATTTGAAATTGGATTAATTTTTTCCTGTGTCGTTTTTTTTTTACACCCACCAATATAGATGTATGAACATGTGAAAAACAATATTTGAAATTTAAAAGTTGATTGTGTGACATGCATTTATACTTTTGATGTAAATAATTTTCTATACTGACGGAGTAGAAAATATTACCTCATTCTATTTTGTGAATGGCATGAGGACAATGTAGTGTAAATTTATCTTGATGTCCTATGAAAATTAATAAACCATTGATAACATTATGTATACTATATATAAAGGGAGAGGGGGAGATTTAGTGTCTGTCATTATGAAGTTTCTTTTTGACCCTTATTATATGTGTAACTACCTACAACTTCTTTCCCACTGCCCACTCTTTATATCACGCTTTTATTTTTTGTATAATCTTCTTTGTTAACACTTTCACTATTTTTTTTTAAAAAAATGAGAGAGACAGTGTAATCTATATACTATATGTAAAAGAAGAGTTTCTTTTGGTGTCCGCACTTAATGAAGTTCACATTTTACCTTTTAAAACTATCCTAACTTCTCATTTTTTTTAACTTGATTTTAAATCTCAGACACAGTGTGTGTGCCTTTCACACTAATTTTTTACGAGTCACAAGTTTTATTTTTTGGTGTTTGTCATTTTATTAACTTCTATCTATACCCTTATATACAAAAATAAACTAAAAAAAAAATTAAATATAATTATGTAAGAGTAAGAGGATGTAACCACCCACTAACCTCTGCACTACCTACCCATATGTTTTTCTTTAATTTTTTGTATGACTTTATCTAGATTTTCAGTATTTATATTTTTTCTTTTTAATTTTTGTCTAACATTTTTTTTTAAACACACCCATAAGGTGTGCTTTTTCACTAGTATAATTAACTATGGAATATGATTTGTAAAGTTATAAATTTAGAATCACTTGACAAAACTACTTCACATGAAAAAATTATTCTCCCCAAGTGAATTATCAATCCTGATTTTATATACTCTATCAGATTTCATTTATTCTTTTATGAATCTTATAATAGATCAATAATTTTTAAAATGGGTCGTAGAATTTTTACATATATATACATAGATGCACTGTATTACTATCATCAACAAAAAGTGTAGGCAGTAGCTTTGAGTTGGTCATATTTTGGTTTTGATTTCATACGAGTTGTATGAAATCAACATGTCCGCGTGTTGTATTCAAACTTCAACCATTTTTTAATTGCCCCATTTTTTTCATAATACGTTTTTAATAACTTTTTTTTTTTTTTATCTTAAATACATACCATTCAAAAGGTTTTTAATATAGTTATTTCAATAATATTTCAAATAATATAAAGAATAATAATTTTCGAAACGCAATTTTTGAAAGTTACCTATGGCTGCTGGTCGGAACTAGATTTGGCTTCTAGCTCATTTTGTTCGTGAGACCAAAGCCGAATTCCATGACCATAGGACTTTCAAACCCTTGACTAATACAAATTCTAGATTTTCACATTCGGTCGTTCGTTGGTAAGTGTATATATACAGATTGGAGAAGCAATCCTTGGAACCTCGATCTTAGTATCGAAAATAATAGTCGTAATTAACTACTAAAGTAATATGGATTGTATGAAAATTGGTAGCTTTTCGGCAGAGCTCATCTTTCAAACTGGCAAAGGGAATGGTGTTTATCAAATTTTGGAAATGACAAAAGGGCATCTGAAGAAGTAGCTTCCAGGTGAAGTTTCTTTACGTCTTTCTTGTTCTGTCGTTATCAAACCATAAGAAGTTTATAGATTACTTAATATAATATAATTTATGATCTACAGTTAACTGACTTTGTAGATAGATATTTCCTGGGGTTTTGCTTAACAATCTCGGGGACCAGAGGAAGAGGGATCTACCTAATTAATTTTCTTCTCAATGTTTTGCAAGCATCATAAATGTCTATCACTTTACACCCTACTATTTTCTTTTCATATCACTTCAATCCAACCGTTCAAAAATTTTATCAATTTAGTAGCTTCCGCTGACAGTTGGATTAAAGTGGGAAAAAAAAGAAAAAAGAAAAAAAATCAGGGTGTAAAGTCGTGGGAAAAAAAAGAAGAAAAAAAGTTCGGTTCCTCTTAGCTTTCTTGGTGCTCTAAGTGTTATATTTGAAATAGAAATGATTAATAGAGTTACTTAATAAGATTACTAGGTTAAATATGTGAAGTTGTAGTCTAGAAACACTATGGGAAGCTTTATGGTTTCTTTTATTTTATTTGATGAAGTAAAGTGAGCATGTGAAGTAAAATTGAAGTCATTTAATTTAATTCCTCTACATTAGCTAGCATATCTATTTCTGATGAATACACAGTTCTACAAAGGAGGCAGGCAAACTGAAAAACATAGGTATTTTCATACCATATAATGTTTTACCAATTGAAGGATTTAATTTAATTTATTTTATAGTTTAAGATTTGCGTTCATTATCACATCACCTACTTATTTTCATTCAAATGAACCTACCGAAGAAAATGTCATTAACCTTTGGTACTTCCTTTAGGTAAAAGGATTAGTCATATCGGGACTTCAGCCCTCTCTCTCTCTCATACGAAGTGTGAACCGATACAACCCTTAGAGTCAAAGCATTAATGGGGAAGAAAACTACTTTATCAGCGGTGAATAGTTTTGGATTCAAAACTTGATCATTCTCCTATCTAGAGATACTAATAAAATCATATTTTGGATTGGGGATATTTTTACATAGAAAAAAATTATTAATCAGTTATTATGATGAATGGCGAAATCACACTTTCTAAAATTTAGCTAAAGATCAACATGTAGTTTATGCTTAAAGATGCGAGCCACTAAATATGCTTATTAGTCTAAGAACTACGTACTTACATTACTGAAATCCAAGATATTTTAAATTGTTTCGGCTTAATTCCACTTTATACTCTTAAATTTGTATATAATTGGTACCTTATATTTTTTTGGATATTTTGCATCTCGAACTATTTAAGAATGTTTCCTATTTTAATTCAAAATCTAATTTCATCAACAAAACTAACAGTTTTAGAGGTGCATGTTATTCACGTGCCCTAAAACCGTTGTTTTGTTAACGGAATTAGGTTTTAAATTGAACTAGAAAAAATTAGATAATTTGAGATGTAAAGTGTCTAAAAAAACGTATAAATATAAAGTGAGAATCGTATATAAATTTAGAAGTAGAAAGTGAAATTTGACCAATAATTTTTATCCGAAAATAAAAATGAATATACAACATATATACTAGTAGTTCCTATGATTAGAGGAGCATGCTCCACAATAATTAATTTCTTTTTCAGCCACATGTTTGTAACCGTTGTATACAGCAGTTGAATGTTTGACATTCAATAAAATAAATTCGAAAGCATATGGCCAAATTCAAATTTAACCCCTTAGTTCTTCTTTTGTTCACTAATATATTTCTTTAGAAATGCTATTAGCTTGGTTTTGATAATTTAAATCCACTATGTTGAACTTGCTAATTTGCAATCAATGGATATATCAATATATAAAGACAGAGAAAAAAGTCATTAATGTGTAATTGTATTCAGAAAAAAATAAAAGAAATTTAGTCAAGAATTTTAAATCAGGGAATTGGTGATTCAATAAAATTTTGTCATGTGAATTGATTTTGATAAGTGGTTTTAAATTTGAGATTTTGTAAATTATTTTCCTTGATATATAGAGAGGGGAAAAACAAATTAATTTGCTACTAATTATAGTACCTGGATCTATCCAGGAAGGCAATGCCAACGTTATATGGTTCACTATAAATCCGGGATTCCATACAATGAGAAAATCGGAAATGAGCAGGCCCGCTTTATGCATCACATGATTCAACGATATAGAATCTAAAAATTCATAGGAAATAGAAGATCCAATTTGAATCCTTGGCTTAATATCTAGGAATTACAAAGCTCCACGTTTAGTCTCTAAAATGCTTCATGCTTACTAAGTTACTATAATACTGCTATGACATGCAGGAGAAAATGTTGGCATAATGCCTCAAATTTTCAAAATTCCGGTATTGGGAATTGGTTAGCAGATATGAAATTCAGATAAAAAAATTTCCTTGTATAGACAGAGGAGAAGCATATTTCCAACAATAATAATCTACAGTTACCAAATATGCATTATTCTTTAATTTGTGATACTGTATTAATACACTATATCATTTTGTTAAAACATATGATGTACACGTTCATTATGTAGTATTTACTATCGAAATACATGAATTATTACACAATTTGCAGAGTTATCTAATGAATTATATGTGTGCTAACCCTTTATTTCTATATTTGTAGGTTTTTGTAATAGATAAAAAGATAGTAATGTGATACTACTGATTAATACCCTAAATGTATTATGCTACAATATTGGCAATTTTACCAAAACGTTAATTGATACAAGAGAGATCTGCGTATACATAATGCTCCAAATCTTCGTGAAGATTTAATAACCAAAGCACACACTGTGAGAACTCTTAATAAATAAATAAAAAAAAAAAACCACACGAAGATCCAAGTTTAAGCTCGAAAACAGAACTTACAAGAAGCCATGAGTTAATGCATATATAAATTTCCCAACTTCAACTAATCTCACTCATCCTTTAAAGTGAACTTAAACAACAATTGAAATTTGATCAAACTACTTTCTCCCTTAAGTACTATTATTATTATCAAACTCCTTCCAATTTCCCATATAATTACCCGAACTCGAAGCGCTTCCAACATTATTATATGGAGATTGAAACTGAAGAAAATTTTGTAATTCTTGTTCTTGAGATGATAGAGTTGATGATGAACCTGATGAAGATTGTGAAACAAATGGTCCTCGAGGGCAATTAATATTACTTGGACTACTAGAGACCATCTCACCATAGTGATGAACATTAATAGGATAATTATGATGTTGATGTTGAGAACCAGGAACAAATTGATGATGATTGGAATGAGAATGAGAAAATACTTGTTGATCATCGGCTATAATTCGAAGAACATCTTGGCGAGTTGTAAGATAACCATGTTCAGTTTTGCCTTGCACTCTTTCAGGAAAATTGAGTTTTGCTTTGTTTCCTTTGAATCTTAGAGCTGCTTCATCATAAGCAATGGCTGCTGCCTCTGCAGTTTCAAATGTGCCAAGCCAGACCCTTGCTGCCTTATTGGGATCTCGAATTTCAGCAGCCCATTTGCCCCATGGTCTCTGCCGCACTCCTCTATAGTGTCTTCTTCTTTGGTTCCCTTCAATGTTAGAACCCAACATTGCCATAAAGTAAATGGGTACAATCAAAGGCAAAATCTAGTTCCCTTCAATGTTACATCTACATACTTACATACATGTATATATGTACATTTTAATTGAAGAGACATTGATATTAATTTGCTCTAACGTTTAGAACTTTAATGATTCATGAGCAAGAACATGAATAATCAAAGGCAAAATATAGTTAAAGATTTGCAAGATAATAAGTATAAGCAAAATAAGGAAATTTTCCTTAAGAGATGCAACTCACAAACATTATTCAACGTTTATTCAATAATTTCTATCACTCAAATTCTCCTTGTTAACGTTTACTCAATCATTTCTATCACTCAGATTCTCCTCAACAAGCAACCATTTATAACCTTTTCCTCATCCGTAAATTAGGCACAATCATCCCTATTTTTTAGACACTTGTGCAATTGAAAAAACTCATCTAATAGATTTATATCTAGTATTAATTACATGTCTTTAACTTTAAAGCTTATCGTATCAATGTTTCTACTACTCTATAAATACGAATAATGAAGCACAATATGAATTTAATGTAACAAATAAAAGTTAATACTTTATGCTGAAAGAAATAGATAGAATTTCTGAAAAGTAATGATTTTGGATTGTGTTTGGATGGGTGGATTTGAATTGAAGGAAGAATTTGAAATGAATTAATTTGATTTGGATGGATTTGAAATGATATGAAATTTGGGTGAATTTCAAATCTACTAATTTAACCATTAAAACTAATCACTCCCATTTATTGATAGATTTCGAATCCACAACTAAATCAATTAACTTGTTTAAATAACTTAATATAAATGTGAATTTTAAATTAAATTCATCTAAATCCTTTCATCCAAACACAATATTGGTTAAATTGAAAATACTAACAAATATTGATTGGGGAACATATATCATAGACTAGTGTGTATGTAAAATCAACATAGTGCATCCCCATATTTATTAGTATATCAAAAAAAAAAAAAAAAATTAAAAATTTTCTTGGTTAAGGGTCGATTACCATATCCCCATAGCATTCAAGAACAAAAACATGTTTGGAAACGCATAGAACACGGAAGAACAATAAGTAACATATTCATAGAAAAAGAATACTCAATATTCTTGTACCTTGTTCTTGAACGATTTGAGCTTGGTTTTCTACAGCTGCACCTGACTGATAATCAGATAAAGCTAAAGAATTTCCTACCATAGACACAGAATTATTGTTACTAGTACTACTCCCAATAACCTGGGAGAAAGGGCAGAAACAATGGCTTTCATGTCATGTTGTGATTGAGATGAATAGAAAGGAAATATGTGACGATGATGTTGTTGTTGTTCTTCCTCTTTTTCCTCCGATTCATCGGATGAAAAGGGCCTCTTCCCATGTCTTCGATCCACTGTTCTTGCCCCTTTTTGAACTCTAAAACTATCCCTTTAATGCATTAAGTCGAAAAGCAGATCGAAATTTGTTCTGTTCCTACAAAAACTTTGCTAGTTAGACTGATGGAAGTAGCTTAAAAATGATGAAAGAAATGGTCTAAAATATGCAAATGAAGAAGGACAGAGAAGGGTCCCAAAAGAAGTTTGAAAGAAAGGGGATGGAAATTATAGAATATGACAAGAAGATGGAAAAAGGATATATCAAGTAGGGTTTACTAAGCAGATGTAGTGGAACAGTTGTGTGAAAAGAATATAGATTGCCCAAAAATTCAATATCCAAAACAGCCTATATATTTGTATATGTAAATTAATTGATCTTATTGGTTAAGATACAAGAATTTAAATTATTATTTTACTAATGTTTCCTCAAAACTTGATATTTTATTTGTCTAATTTTATTGTAATAAAAAAGAAGATTTTGTATGAATATGCTTTACTTATTTGATGAATATGCTTTAGTGGCATAGAGGAATTTAAAATTATTATTTGACTAATGTTTTCTTCAAAACTTGACATTTTATTTAGCTAATGTAATTGTAACAAAGTTATAGTTTATCCTTTTATTCATCAAATAATTCATTTATGCAATTTCAGAAAAAGTAAGAAATCTTTTGTGTGAATGTTTTAATTATTCAATATAGACGCTCAAGCATTAAAGAGAGACTTGAATTTTGTATTATATATCCAGAAATTCATACCTAGTGATTTGGAGGCAGGAATGAAAATTAAGGACATTTCACAATATTAATTAATTTAGTAATATCCTTATAAAATATCATTGAATCGTTTTTTCGGAAATGGATCCAGTTTTGTCCGACTTATCAACTCTCTCTGAGATATTTTAACTAAAAGTCGATTGTGAGTTTTCAATTTACAATCTTTTATTTTTCTTAGAAGCGCTATTAACAATTTCTTCTGGCACTGACCGAAGTTTGTCAAAAGGGGAAAAGTAGCATTAACCGAGACAAGAAGAAAAATTTGAAGTAAAGTGAATCTGTTTCTATAATATAATATTATATATTTTAAAAAATTATATCATATAAATTTTTAAAATCAACGAAATAATTCTTAAAGGAGACAGTAGAATTTTCAAAAATTAAAGAAATTTATTTATTAAATTCTAAAATAGAAATATAATATGTTGTACGTGGACAATATAGTTAGATGGAAAAATTCTGATATGATTTCATAGATCCCTTGGTTCATGAGCCTCCTGGTTACTTCACATTACTTCACTTCATTCTAGTGATGTAGAGGCATATGAACCAAAGGATATATGGTATTATGCCATGAATTTAGTCCATACAAGAATTTTCTTAATTAGCGGACTACTAAGTAGGATCCGCCACAAACAACTTTTTATTTTTTAATATCAGATTTATAAGTTTGTACTCAGTATAACTATTAAAAAGTATAGCAATAAATTAGTAAACGAATGGAATTTGCTATGATTTCCATGTTCCTTCTTGGCTACATTGAAGAAAAAAAATATTTACAGTATTATGACTTTAAAGACTTATAATCATTGTAATAAGTTATTCACAAATAATTGTAGTTAACAAAAGTTTGATTTTGTTCAAAATTAAATCATACGATAATGTAGTTGTAAAATATACATAAGAATATTTACATAATTATGAAACCTACCGTGAAGAGAAAATGAATGAACAAGAATTGAAAACAAAATTAAGTTTCGTAATTGAAGTTATAAAAATAGGTAATGGAGATTTAATGTCATTCTTAAACAATTCAAATAATAACTTACTCTCAATAATTTTGTAAGTTATTTTTAGTCAAAAGAAAAAAAAATTGGAAAATATTGTCGGATGCTTGTTACTATAGATTCACATAGAGAAATTTTGAAAAATATTTTCCTAAAAATATTTTCAATCCTACCTGATACACCCTTGGTCTTGGCTTTGATCTTGTAGCTGATCTCAAACGATAGTAAAATTATGAGAACCTGAAGAAAATAGACAACAAATCAGTAGAAACACAGAGAGAAAATGGGGAAACAAATGTATGTGAAGAAATTTTTTTGTCAAATATCAGGCATCAATTGTCTAAAGCTTATTATTGAATGCTATACAATACAAAATACAAAGTTTGTTTGCCGTAACCATCTACTTTAGTAAAAAGAATCCTCCAAAACATGAAGAGGCAAAAAGTTCAGAACTTCCTAAATCTCTAAAGTCTTGGGAGGATTTTGGATTGAGTTACATATTGATTTTCATCGAGGCATTTTGTAAGCAAATTAACCCAATGGACAAAAGCACTATAAGCCAGTAACGGCAGACAGAGATCGAAACAAATGGGTGCAAGTAAATTTTTTTTTGATTTATAAACCTGATATTTTTTGATGATACTTTGTAGACACACGTGAATAGGAATTTTTGGTGTTTTATTAAGAAACTCGTGAATTGGTTCCAGTAAGAAATTCCCAACTTCTTAATTTTGTTTTATAAACTTTTGTTTGTGATTCAGAACAAAAAGGAAATAATTTAATTTTTTTTTTCCCTTTACACTGCAAATATTCTAGCTGATGCAACGTTGATCAGAAAATAACATCATTTTGTTATGGAAAAGGAATTGTCTAGGCAATTATCATCTGTTCATTTAGAAAACCCAGTTCTCCAAATCGTTTTTAATCTTTGTTTTGAAGTTACTCTAAAACCTAGCATTTTATCGAACACACTGCAGTCCACAAACCAAAGAAAGACCAATATTTGTACCGAATAAAAATCTAAATCATATAATATCGTGCATTTACAATACAAACGTATACCTGCTAAAGAGACGATAGAATATTATCCAAGAATTTCAGCCTTAAACTAAATCAAGAGAAAACTAATCCCAATTTTTTTTAAAAAGTTTTCTATAAAAAATAAAATTCCGACGCTGGGTACACATGGAAATAGAGATGGCAGTATGATAACTCTAGTACACTAGAGTTATTTTTCTCTAAATTATAGGATTTTGGTAGTTTAAATCCCAAACTTTGGGTAATTAATTGAAAACTTTAGTTAATTTCTTTCATATGTATTTGTATTTCCATTCTTGTTAAATTTGATAAGTTTTTATTAAAAGTCTAGATTAATTGATTGCTTAATGGTGATTAATATTATGCAGGTAAAAATTATAGGTTGGAAGTTGGAATGAACAAAGATCAAGGGACCAAATTGCAATAATGAAAGAAATGAAGAATGATGAGAAGAGAGTCGAGATCGCTATCTCAAACTCTCCATATCGCAATTTCGAGTCGCTGAGGGTTAAGTTGTAAGGGCAATTTTGTAAACTTTCAGCCAATAACTCCTAATTTTTTGCCTTGTGTAATACTACACTATTTAAGCTACTTAATAAATAGGAAGTGGGTAAGTATGACTAGCTTAAGTATTAGATAGTTTAGTTAGATTTTAGGATAGTTTATGATATCTTGAACTCAAGTTTTCTTCTTTAATAGAAATTTTTCTTTAATTGTCTCTTAGATCTTCTTTTGATTTCTTGTCAAGTTCAAATTTTGATTAGATAATCGTAATGGGTTAATCGCAAGTTTTGCGTAGATATAATTTTTACCCGCTTTCTAGTTTAATTTAGTAAGAATTTCTTTGTTTGCAATTTAGGGTTTCTTAGGAAAATTAGGGTTCTTGGTAATTTCTTACATTAATTTCTAGTTAAGTCTTAGTTGGCTTTCTTTATTTCTATCAAAAATTCAAAAATACTTAGATTTCTAGTTTAACTCTTTCAATTTCTAGTTTAGCAATGATTGCTTTTAGTCATCAATGTTTCTTATTTGTAGTCCTTTTAATTGGGTAATTCGCTTGCTTTCAATTTGGTTAATTTAGGTTAGAATTAAGTGCCTTCCTTTACTTGCTTTTTCTAGAGTAGATTAATGCTATAGTTTCTTAATATCGTAATTGGTAATTTTCACTTACTTGCTTTTTTTAGTTAATCTAGCATAGAAATAAGTTTTTATCATTTTCATTTAATTATGGTTTTTACTAGAGTAGTTCCATCATCCATTATTTGATTTCGCTTAACTACACAAATATCCGTAAATCTTGGTATTTGCCTTCCAACAATCCTTGTGGTACGATACACACTCTTCCTATACCACTATCAGCTCCGTATACTTGCGAAAGTTAGGTAGAGTACAGTGAATTAGAGTGGTTAATTATTGCTTGTTTTTCCTCTCAAAGTTAAATTCTACCTAACGAAGCAATCACAGTGGGTTAGACACGGAAATAGAGATGGCAGTGGGTCAGGCCAACCCGTTGGCCCGGCCCATAAATTACTGCAGCAACCGACCCTAGCCCAAGACAGGAAATAAGGTCGGGCCTCGATCAGGGAGTTCTGCCCATGACCCAGACCTGCCCAACCCATACATTTAATCGTAATCGGCCTTGGTCAATGACGGTTCAACCCGTTGAATCGACTTGAAAATCGAACAGGCTCAGCCCGCAGGTCAACCCGTTGGGGCATGCGGGCCACCTGTTGGAAATTACTTTTTTTTTTAATTTTTTCTTTTAAAAGGCTATTAATGACAGTTTTACTCCAACAACTATAAGATGGCTAGTTTTTTGGGGTTAATGTTGGAAAAATTTTCCTATAAATACCACACAATTTTTCCATCAAATCACACAACAATTTCTCTGTACTTTCTCTTATTTCATCCTTCTACTCTCCAACTCTATCTCAAAGAAAACAAGGATTAATGATGCAAGAAATCGACAAAGATGAAGGTAGTAGTAGTTCACCAAATTGATATATAGTATATATAGGATTTTATTATTTAATGATTATTTGTTTGGAGGCAAGGTTCTATGTCCCCCTCCTTATGTATGTAGTAAATAGATTATTAATTTTATTTAAATTCTTAGATTAGTTTTATAATTTGCAATAATTTGGAAGTAAAGTTCAATGTATAGTTACTCCTCCTTGTACCGTTTCTTATAATGTTGATATATATGGTAGGGGTCTATGCTAAACCCTCCACCATCTCAATGTAGTTTTTTTTTTCCTAATTAAATATTTTACTATATGATTTACAAATAATAAGTTATAATAACACGTATTGACTTATACAATCAAGAAATAACTTGGTCAAATAAGTACCAATTTGGAATAATAAAGTACTAATAACTAATTTCGAGCTTTGGTTTTTGAATATTAACTAAGAACTTTAGTTTCGAATAATAAGTATTAGTTTGGACTTTAAACTTTAATTATTAATAACTTGGTCTAATATATAAGTACCAATTTAGATTAATAAATTACTATTAACTGGTAAGTAGTATTTCGAACAATTAATAAGTTATAATTTAATAAATTACTAATGAATAGTAAGTAAATGATTTTAATTAATAAGTTATTAATTTTAAAATAATAATTAATAAGTAATAATTTTAAATTATATAAATTATTAACAAATAAAAAAATTTTAAATTTTTTGAATAAATAATTTTAAAACTTAAGTAAGAATTAAATTGGAGGGTCAGCTTGGGGGCTAGCACGTGGGCCAGCCTGGCCCAACTAACTGGGGGCCTAGACCGAGGGCCATTATGGGCCACCCATTCTGTTTTCCTTCCCAGCCCGGTAGCCAGCCACAATTCGCCCCTGACAGGCTATCATGGGCCTGAACCGGCAAGCTTCCAGTCCGACTCTTCCCCCCCGCCACCTCTACATAGAAACAAAAAAGCCAATAGGACCGATGGAGTAACCCAATCCAGCAAGGACTATGTTAACCCTTTTGTTTCTTTCAATAGCTAAACGAATGTTGCTTTTCTAACAGGCAGGTTGTAAGAAAGTAAATAATCATTAACGTAATAGAATTTAAAATTTGTACTTCTTAATACAGATTGTCTTGATTAATTTATGCATAGTACAAGAAAAGTATAGAGATTATATATTAGGATGTCAATCTACAAGCTGCATAAACTCCCGTTCTCTAATGGATTATACACAAATAAATAATTTAGAAATCTTTATAAAATTAATATCTCAAACTTTTTTCAAAAATGTTTCTCGAATGTTTGAAAACCTTTTTTTCTTCTTAAAGAAGTTTGCACCGCTTATTTCTCTTATATGCCGAGATCAAATTTAGTTCCTTATATATATATATATATATATATATAAAAAATATTAGACATCTAATGAACTTGGGCTTAACACTTTAATAAGCATAATACTGTAGGAATTCTAATATACTATATATTAGCCCTAGAGATTTAAGTTTTATTATATCTAAGTTCTAAAAATTAATTTATCTCAAAAATTAACTTATAAGTATCTCATACTTATCAAATAATCAATTCAATTCCCAATTAACTATCCTTAAGTGTGATCCTTTAGATTCCCAATCACGTTGATAATAAGTATAAATTATAATCGTAAATTAATTAACATTAGATAAATTAAACACTTGTAATTTATCATTAATTCACTCTAATTAATTAATTTACACTTATAGATCAAGATTGGCTTCTATCAAAGCATTATGACCATTCAGTGTTGAGACATGTCAAGTGGTACGACATCACCCATCCGTCATTTAGTTCCCGTATAATTATCATCCTTTCACCATACTATACCCCCGATTAATTCAAGAGTACAGATATAATGTCAACTTTTATTGAATTAATTAATTTACTTCTTTCCAAAATACAACTCACTTAAAATAGAATTTAAGACACTGTTAATTTTATTTCCATTTTGTGCAAAGATTTACGAATCGTATTTCAAAAAATGGCCATAATGGGATATACTCTCCTATTATAAGGAGTGGTAAATCATATATTAGTCATATCTTATCTTTTCATGATTCACATTACACCCAAACTCTACAGTATGTATGACTCCTTCAAAGTAACAACTAATAGAGTTAAAGTATAGTAATCTACAGTCAAGATAAACTCATGATCTTAAGTCTAAGAATCATTACACTACTATGAACACGAAAAGCTTAATCTATTGGCATTCAAACAATAATCTGTGTGGAATACTCTTAGTGAGTCAATCTGATTTACCTATTTTTAATAAGCATCCACATATAATTATGTGCTAATCTACCCGTGTCAAATACTACAATTAGGGATATATATGAATAAAATATAATTACATCATAACTATTTATGATTTCTCACACACACACACACACATATATATATTTCATTTGAAATGGCATATTACAAAAAATATATATAAATAAAAAAGTGTAATTTGCCCCTAAAGCAAATTGACTTTAGGGCATACACCAACAAACTTCCACTTGCACTAAAGTCGATTCATGTGCTTAAAACCGAATGAATTAATATGACTCTCTTTTTTTTTTTTTTTTTTTGGGACAAGACTTTAGTGAACGGATCAGCAATGTTATCATCAATGGGATATTTTCTATCTTTACTTGTTTTCTATCAATGATTTCTCTGATCAAATGATAGTGTCGTACTACATGTTTAGCTATTTGCTAATGAGACTTGGGTTCCTTTGCTTGTAAGTACAATAGCTATATTATTATCACAATACAAGAGTATAGGATCACTAATGGAGGGAACCACTCCAAGTTCAACCGTAAACTTCTTGATCCAAGCCACATCTTTTGCTATTTCTGAAGATGTAATGTATTTGGATTCTGTTGTAGAATCAACCGTGGTGTCTTGCTTGGAACTCTTCCAACTGACAGCAGCACCATTAAGAGTAAATACATATCCAGATTGCGATTTGCTATTATCCTTGTCAGATTGGAAGCTAGCATCTATAAATTTGAGAACCGTCAACTCATGCTCACCATAAATTAAGAATAAATCTTTAATCCTTCTTAGGTACTTAAGAATATTCTTGACTTCTATCCAATGGCCAAAGCTTGGGTTAGATTGAAACTTGCTCATAACACTTAGAGCATAGGAGACATTGGGTCTAGTATATAGCATAGCATACATTATATAACCTATAACCGAAGTATATGGGATTTATTCTTTTCATGTTATCTCTCTCGACATCTGTCTTAGGACACATGTCTTTAGAAAGATATACACTATGAGACATTGGTAAGTAACATTTATTTGATTGATCTATCCTAAACTTCTTTAGTATCTTGTCTATGTACATTGATTGAGTAAGACCAAACAATCTCTTAAATCTATCTTTATAGATCTTCAATCCTAGAATATAGGTTGCCTTTCCTAAATTTTTTATAGAAAAATTCCTGGACAATGATATATTTACACTTTGAAGTTAGGTATGTCATTTCTTGTCAACAATATGTCATCCACATAAAGTATCAAGAAAATAATGGCATTCTTACTAACCTTCTTGTGTACATAAGGTTCATTCTGATTTTTTATAAAATCAAACTCTTTGATTGTCCCATTAAAATAGATGTTCTAACTCCTTGAAGCTTGCTTTAGTCTATAAATTCGATGTACTTATTCTCAAAAAGCATCCACATACAATTATGTGCTAATCTACCGGTTTGCAAACACTACAATTAGAGATATTTACTAATAAAATAAAATTACATCATAACTATTTATGATTTCACATATATATTTTCATTCAGAAATGCCATATTACAAATATACATAAATATAAAAGTGTAATTTGTCCCTAAAAGAAATTGACTTTAGGAATACACTAACACAAGTCATTCGGACAGAGGTTATATGCAAACGACAGTGGTCAACACTAAAACGTGTAACCAAACTCGTACATGGGGTGTTGGCACGCATCAGCACGTCAATTGGCACACTTAAGCCGTATGGGAATGCTTGCTTTGGGATAAATGTATAGGTGAATAGTGGATGTTGTATATTGGCACACAACCTTAATACTTGGTGTGGGCAATCTAGGCACACACATTATCGTTAACTAGGCAATGTGCAGTTAGTGGGCAGCCAATTGATAGAAATATAGGCACTTAGAATGGGGGTTGCCAAGTGTTGGCCAAAGAGAAAACAAGTGAATGAGGGAGGTTTATTATACGAGTTCTTGAAAAGGGGGGGTTTAGAGTCTAGGGGCACATTTTCGGGTGTATTGGAGGTGCCTTGGTGGTGCCTTTTAGGTTTACTGATTTTAAGAAAAAGAGTCTCTATTCCTATCACTTGGGTTTTAACTTTTTAAGCATATATAGGGAGGGTATGCTAGTCTTACTTCTTGGCTGGGGCCGGGTAGGATTATGTTAGGGCATCCATAGGTATTGTGTGGGCATTGATAGGAACCTTCTTACATGCCTTAAGGGGGCAATGCATGGCTTATTGTCTAAAATGACAATAGTGGCATAATCGTGGGCAATGGCACAAATAGACTCGTGCACATGCACACAAGTTGGGCATAACTTGTCATAATCTTAGGCATTTTTGGGAGCTCAAAGAAAGTTTCGTTGGTGGCAAGTCTTGCTGGCAAATGAGATGGTTGAGAAATGTAGGCAACGATTGCTTATGCATTGGATAGTTGTGGGCAGTGACAAGACAGCATGCACGATAGGTACGTACTGTGCACTTGCATGAAAGTTAACCATGAGTTGGGCATATGCCATTTTACATCCCTTTTGTTTAATTTTGTGTGTGAAAAGTGATTGGCTAAATGTGATTGCGGTTACAAGACGCGGTTGTGGCCAGTTGCCCACACTTTCAGGCATGTCCCACTGATTTGGTGGGAGTTAGCCTTAATGCTTTCTTTCATGCTACTTGCATGACCAAATTAGCTAACAGTTAGGCTTGTTAGCTATATTAGCCCCTATAAAATGGGTGGTAGTAAAAAACATGGTAGATAAAGAATTATAGGCCAAGAGGTTTTCTACACACTACCCATTTGTGAAAAAGTTCTTGTTCTAATCTTTGACGAAATAAAGAATTACAAAGGTTGGCCTTAAAGCTATAAATTGCTTATGTGTTACATTCTTGCTAGTTTCTTTGTACTTCTTATATACTTGTATTTGGTGAGTGTTTGAGTGATTAAACATCTATGTTGTGTACGGATAGACTAAACATGAGTGTCCGTACATGGTGGTAAGGCTAATCAAAATTTTAGGGTGAGTTTTGGAGCCATTATAGGTTTCTTTTTCTACCTTGGCACATTAGGTTTGTGTCAAGTAGAAATCTTGTGACAGATTTGGTAGTAGAGCACCATGTTAAGGTGTTCTAGTTTCTACCATTGCCAATGGAACAGTTGAACGTGTTTAATGGCAGGAAGTGTTGGTTGATCAACTCATGGCATAGTTGGGAAACCTTCTATTGCGTCTAAAAAGACATAAATATCTAGTTATAAAATAAAAACACCAAAATCTTCTAACTTTAACTAGGTGATAACCCACAAGAATACGATATTATATAGTAGGTAATGGAAGTAGAGATCGTTCTTACAAGTAATAGTGTGCAATTACCGATTTGAATGGCTGGAATGCCAATTGAAGGGCTTTGATTAAAGAAAAGAGTTTAACTAAACTACGTTTTAGAATAAGAAATAATTAAAAGGTGTGTTAGAACTTATGGTAGCCAATTTTCCTACGTTTTGGTTAATTAGGTTAATAGTGTGATTCTTTGTCCCAAATTTGAGGTTGATTCCCATTTGTAACATAATCCCTTTCCCTCGACAATTAAGTCTATCAATCTAATGCATTTTAAACTGAAAGAAAGCAAGTAAAAGTATTGAAGACTATTTAAACTAAGAAAGCAATAAATTTGGATAACTAGTGCAAGAAAATGAAAATATTAAAATTCAGGTAAAAGAGAGCAATAAATGAAGGCTAAAACTAAAATGAACAATTCCTAAATGCAGAATAAAAGTAGATTAAACACACAAAAAATCCTTGCATAATAAGAGAAGAAATGGATAATTGGATGGAATTGAAATCTAGCCTAGGAAGATGAAGAAGAGCTTAAAATTCCTCTCCAAGTAGGGAGGAGGAAAGAAGAAGAAAAACAAGGGTGGTGGAGGCTCATTTCAGCCACAAAAAGATATTTTTATTATGGGGTTAGAGTTGGGGCTGAAAGGATATAATTGCCCTTGAAAAAGTGCTCAAAGTCACCAAAAATCACGCCTTCCGGGTAGAGCTTGCTGTATAGCATGCCTAAGGTGAGGTGCCTTTTGGAGGAGCCTGCCTACGACAAGAAAAAGCGAGGTACCCTCATAGCTCTACATAGTTTTGCCATTTTACTTCTAAAATCCCCGTTCAATGTTTGATTGATGTGCCATTTCTCCTACTGAACCCTAACACATAGGAGAACATATTAGCTATTAGCTATAGTAAATACTTGAAACAATACCTAAACTTTAAAATAAACTTCTCACAATATAGACAAAAACGAAAGACAAACATAGACGATTGAAAACTTAACTCCCTACGAAATGAAATTGAATACACGACACAAACTCTAAAGACAAGAACTTAATAAAATATGATAGTTAACACCTAAAAAATTACTAAAACACATACTAAAACATTCTAACACATAAAAGTGAAAATAGACGAAAACGTAAACTAAAACACCAAGAATGCTTAAACAAGAAACACAAACCATCAAGTTTAGCATACATATAAATCTAATTTCCTAGAGTTATTGAACCCCTAAAGTTATACTTATGCTCATCCTGAGCAAATCAAGAAAAAAAAAAAAAAGAACACAACTAAAATGACTATCACAAGAACAAACATAAAACACAAGACATAACACATTTAATACCACAAAAAGAATAGAAAGTGGAAATGTTGAATTCTAGTGCACTTATCAAAGGTGAAAATGGAGTTTTAAATCAAGGAATTCAATGTTTTTTCCCACCTTTCTATCTACAAAAGTACAGACTAGTTTTGATTACAAGCAATATTTAAACTAGTGAAAAGTTAATGTAATGCCAATTCATGTGTGAGTTAATCTAGACCACACAAATAAAGTTTTCCAAAACTCGCCCCAAATAAAGAAAGATCATTAGGACTTGTTTTAATGAAATACAATCAATGCAAATGAACACACAAGGATATTTTTTGACACTGCGAGGTTTAGCAAGCAACAGAATGGTCGAAGCTCTAATGCTTTACCCTCAAATCACTAATATAAATTGGCCTAGATTAAGGATCATCTAGGACTTTTTAAGCTTGTAATGTAGGCTAAGGTACAAGATAGGATAAATTTGGATAACACTAACTTAAATCAACTTAGACATGTCAATCAAAAATTCTTGGACCAATATCCCAACTATAAAGTCCCAAGAAACTAACATTACTCAACCAACAAACACTTTTGAAGCAAAGTACTCCTTTATTAACAAGAACTTAAAGGCCAAGTAAAGTGAACCTTCATTATTGAACCAAAAAAAAAAAAAAACTAAACTCAACAAGACCTTTTTTCCATATTTTTTTTTTACAATACTAAAAACATAACAACTATGAAAGGGGAATATAAATAATATTAAACTTTTGACTTCTTTCCCTCAAACAAATACACAAAAACTCTACATAAACCATCATATGAACATTCGACCGCAACACTGATGAACTTGAATTCATAAACAATAGCCAAGGTGATGGGTTCAAAAAGAGAGGATAAATAGAAGAAAGTGATTTGGTTAAGTTGTGTGGCTACCAAAGAAAATAGGAAATAAGGCTCAAGGGGGAGGCTAGAGATAAAATTGACTTAAGTAGGCTTTTTGCCTCAAACATCCCAAAGAATTGCCTAGATCATTTTCAAAATCCGGCTATTTGGCTAGAACGAGGGATTCACACTACCCTAACCAGCGTCCCAAGCTATACCTCATCAAAACACACAAAATATCCGAAAAATGCAAATTCATGCACAATGATCAAACGATAACCTAACTCATTTCTAGCTTAATTGAAGTGTGTTACTAGAATAACAACTCAATTAAAATTGGCCTTGAAAGAACTCTTACAAAAAAGGTAATATTTGAGATACAAACTAGTTATGAAAATTTTTTACCAAATAGTTGAAACATGATTGAGTTTCAAGGGTTAAATCATATTTTTGGTTAAATCAACACATGAGGTGCAACCTTTGTTTAACATCCAATTTCAACTTTCATAACGACAAAAATAGCACCATCCCCAATGAATAAGAAAATTGAAACCACCATATTTTTCAATTCATTTAATGATGAATACAACTTATCCTACCACTAACCCAAATCAAAAGAAATAAAATACTACTAGAAGCATAAAAGCACATAATTTTCTAAACATACTACTAGGTAATGATTTTAAATAATAGGACTCTGGAATTTCAGGGAGAATTTGGACTTGGTTAACATGTTTTTGCTCTTAGTTCAAATGGGTCGATAAGCACAGTGCCTAGTATCCATCATTTGTGGCTATGACTATAGGGTATCCGAACTGAATTATCACTTCACATATCAAGCTAGTAAATGGGTCAGCTAGAAAATTAATGAATTGCTAGTTGTGTGCAAGTTTAGAATAGAAACAGCAGAAAAAAAGAGGTATGTACGTTACTACAACTCCTTCTTGTCTTTACATTTATAACTGTCTATCAGGGTACTAACAATTCACTCAGCTCAGTTCAGTCTACAATGTTGAAAACTGAGCCTCTTAGTTTAAGATTTCTAAGGGGCCCTACCAAACACTTGCCACATTAACTTCTTCTAACCTCAAAGGATCCTCAATTGGGATTAGTACTCAACTTTGTACAATGGTAGATTTGATGCATACATCAGATACCATTAATGTATTATTGTAATTCGTTGGTTTTGTTTGAAGATTATATTGGAAAATGCATGGAGAGACACGTCATTGCATACTTTCAACCTTTTATAGAATATAAATTAAAATCTTTATTTTGTTGAGTAGATGAAGCCAACTTACATACACAAACTCTTGTTGCTGTATTCTTCATAATGGTGGGAAGCTTTACATTGTAATATGTGGAATATGGTTCCATTTACAAAATTGCCAATCCATTAAATTATCTATAATAGTGTTACCATAACATGTCCAACTGTATATATTGTACAGAAATATAGTCATACATGACTACACATTTATTTTTCTTTAGATGTATTACAGAAGTATTTAATGGTATAGATCAGGTTCTCTTGCATCTTAGCACAAGACAAATCAACATGAGAAATGATCGTATAGGTTTTTGTGATGAGTCTTTGCGTAAGTTGGTTCTTCATGGATCTTTATATTTCTGACAATCAAATTAATTTTCATATGTTTACGGGAGTCAAACTTATTCTTTTCTTTTTCTTTTTATTTTTCTTTATGAACTTTTTTTATATCCTAAAACCCTTCTAGAATAATTTTTGATCCTCGCCTAACAGGTTGGGAATTGCTTGTTATTTTCTTTAGAAAATCAATCAAATAGAACTGTTGAGTAGATATCAGCCTTTTATCTATGAATTGAATATCGTGCTAACCATGAAAAAAATCAGAAAGAAATTGGTTTTCTTTAAAAAAATCAATCAGAAAGAAGGCTTTTTAATTTAGCATAAACTTTATCAATGAATTGTATATCATGCTAACCATGAATATATAGTACTATGGCAATTTATTTGATAGAGTTATTCAATTTATTCAAAAAAATAATAATTTTGACATAAATATAGATTTTGAAGGAATTTTACTGTTATTTTTTAAGGATTGCATACCTTTAATCATAGAATCCATCAACAATAAGCATAAAACCAAATAAGGCCACCTAATGAATAATTTCAAGTAAATAATATAAATACTATATCAATTAAGGTCATGAGTCTTAAACATTGAATTTCCTTCAACAACTAATCATGGATACATTAAGGAAGGGTCCTTGAGGCTTCAAGGGATTCAAACAATCAAAGTAAACGAAAAATACTTATAAGGTTAACAAGGTTCAACATAACAAATCGGTTATCTAAATGCCCAGGGCCTATTGTCATAGCTTTCCTGATAGAAGATCTAGCGAGATTTCTTTGATTGTTAGCGAGAAGAAAAAGTGGAGAGCCTCCGATCTCAACTCATCCCCCAAACTTAGTTTCCTACGTAATTGGTTTCACAAGGGATTAAACCATAAAGTGTACTTCCAATCCATCATGGAAACTTTCATATGACTTGCTCAAAATAAGTTCGAACACTTAGCAAATAAAGTGTATCACTCACTAGTATTTCCACAACCAAATTATAAAATCAAGTCTATGTTCAACCAATAAGTCATATATCAATCACAAATCACAGTCATATATTGCTATCAACATTATCATCAATAACCAGATTTGTCAAAGAAAGTCAAAAATCATTTGCCAATCAACAAAACAATAAACAAAACTAATCACAAGGCTATAAGCCTTTATTAACTCATCAGATTCTTAAACTAAAGCATAAATACTAAATAAAGCATAAATAAAAGAAGAGTTGAAGAAAATATTCCCTAATAACACCAAGGAGGCTTGCCAAGAATGTCGAAATCCTTGGTGAACTTGCATCATTGCTTAGCTCCTCTGAAGTCCCTAAGAATGTGTTGAATTTTGGTATATGTAGTTGATGCCTCCCCAATTTTCTCTAGAAAGTACCTTTCTTGTCCTACTTCTTGAGTAGGCTCTCTTTCAACAAACACTCCATACCACACTTTCACAATTTTTTACATGATGGTCCTGAGATTGGAGCATTTGTGTGGTTCTTCTTTGTTGCACATTCTCAATGTTCTTCTTTGTTGCACATTGGTCTTCAAAGTGCCCATTGTCTTATTCATTTTATAGAAATGTTGGAGCTTCTTGGTCTTCCCAACCCAACATCCTTTTGAGTTCAGAAAATTGATCTTGTATTCTCTTCATGGAATTGGTTTGATTCTCCATGAAAGTCATCATCATCCACTCCAATTTTTTCTCATCTTTTCTTGGTCTTCTTGGGTTGTTGTATTATCCCATATGGTGTAAGGAGACCCAATTGTTGTGAAGTGTGCCCCAAAGGATTCTTCATGAATGACTTGAACATAGTCACAACCTACTAACTCAATTGATCCTCCATGATAGCCATACCCCCCAAACTTGCATTTGTCCATCTGTATAGGTGAATTTTAGTTGACTTCACCACCCTTTCTATTGTGTTCGGTGGGTTCATGAAAGTATCTTAAGTAGTTCCATCTGTCTCACCACTTCTTGTGCTATTTCGTTTTGTTGAGTTTGAAGGCATTGTAGATAGCTATTTGACTGCTTCATGATGGCCATCATCAACGCCTCCAAACATGCATTCCCCTCTCTTTTGGTTGATGATGGTTGGGTATAGTTCTAACCATGTTACTCATAGGAATTTCCTAGAGTTTGAAACTCCAATTGATTATATTTAGGCTCTATAGATGTAGAAAAAGGGTTGGGATAATCTTGATTGCTTGAAAAGGAATTTGGATGGTTAGACCATCCCATTGGTAAATATAAGAGTAGGAACAATAATCATAAAAAATATACTCGTTGGTCTTACCTCGACTACCATGAGAATTTTAATTTTCCTTAGTATGAATCATTTCAATTAATTCCTTGCATGTTGTTGACAAAAAGAAACTAAAAAAAAAAAAAAAACAAGAACAAGACTAAAACAACACAAAAAAGAAAAGATAGGAAAGTTTAAATTACTAACTAGTCTAAACTATCTAAGAAGTGAGCAAAATCTTTTTGAATTTTTCAAAATAAGACAATTCAACTAACAAAATAGAAAATCATTTGGATTTTGAAATTAAGGGACACAACTATAAAAAAATGATAATTCTTTTAGGGTTTTCTAGTAGGTGAAATATCTAAACAAGATAAATAAATTTCAAGCTAGTATTCTAACCAAATTGTATCAATATTGAACATCATTCCCCGGCAACAATGCCAAAAACTTGTTGCGTCAAAAAAGACACAAAAATCTAGTTATTAAATAAAAACACCTAAATCTACTAACTTTAACTAGATGATAACCCGCAAGTATGTGGTTTCAAATAGTAGCTAGTGGAAGTAGGGATTGTTTCTACGAGAAATGATGTGCACCTACTAATTAATTGGTCGGAATACTAATTGAAGGGATTTTACTAAAGAAAGGAGTTTAACTAAACTAGGTTTTACATTATGGAATAATTAAAAAAGGGATTAGACCTTATGTTAGCCAAATTTTTGGGTTTTGGTTAATCTACTTAGGTTAATGAAGTGATCTTTGGTCCCAAATTAGAGGTTGATTCCCATTTGTAACCTAATTCTTATCCCTCGGCAATTAAGTCTATCTATCTAATTAACCTAAGTGTGGATCTTTCTGAAATTCTAACAACCAACTAGAGAAATTAGTCTGCCAAGATCTAATTCTAGACCTAATCCAAGATTAGTCTAAGTCTATAATGGAGGTTCAATTAACCTAAATTAACTAGTGGTGCGATCAATTTCCCTAATTAACCCTTAACCTCATTAATGTTGGCTAATTAATCCATTTTATCACCTAATCAACCCATTAACCTTTATCCATATGAAATTGACTTCACTAAACCCTAACCCATAACTAATTAATGCATTTTAAACTGCAAGAGCAAGAAAAGCGTTGAAGAGTATTTAAACTTAAAAAGAAATAAATCTAGACAACTAGTGCAAGAAAGTAAAGATATTAAAAGTTAGGTAAAAGAAAGCAATAAATGAAGGAAAATAACATTAAAATGAAAAGTACTAAATGCAAAAGAGAAGTAGATTAAATACAAAGAAAGCCTTGCATAATAATAGACGAAATACATACTTGGATGGAATTGAAATCTTGCCTAGGAAGATGAAAAAGAGCTAAAACTCCAAGTGGGGAAGAGAAAATAAGAAGAAAAGCATTGGTGGTCGAGGCTCATTTTAGCCACAAAAATATGTTTTTATTATGGGATAAGGAGTTGGGTGTGAAAGGACATAATTGCCCTTGAAAAAGGGCTCAAAATGGCCAAAAATCATGTCTCCTAGGTAGAGCTCGCCATTGGAGAGATTATAGATCGCTTACGTTGAGGTGCTTTCTAGAGGAGCTCGCCTATGGCAAGATAAAGCTCGCTTACGGCATGGTGCTCTAACAGCTCTACACAGTTTTGTCATTTTGCCTTTAAATTCCCAATTTAGTGTCCAATTGATGCGTCGCTTTCACCTATCAAACCTTAAAATATAGAAGAACATTATTAGGTAAAGTCACCTAAATACTTAAAATAACACATAAATATTTAAATTAAATTCTCACAAAATAGACCAAAAATGAAAGAAAAACATAGATAAATGAAAACTTAAATCCCAACGAATTCATGTTAAAGACACAACACAAACTCTAAATGCAAGAACTTAATAAAATGTGACAATTAACATCTAAATAAGTACTAAAAAACATGCTAAAAATATTCTAACACATAAAAGTAAAAATAGGCAAAAACGCACACTAAAATGCTAAGAATGCTTGAAACAAGTAGAAAAACCATCAAGTTTAGGGTACATATAACTCCAGTTTCCTAGAGTTATCACCTTCCATAGGGGTATGTGCTACGTAGTTTCTTGGATAAGACAAGGGATGTACTTGAGGCAGTCTATATGTATTTCTAGCAAGTAAAACAGACATGGGATGCCAAATTCGAGGCTCTTGCTTGGTTGCAAGACGAGATGACTATTTTGAAGAAGGTAGCTGCAGTTGTGGATTCTGGTGGCTCCTACTTATAAGCAATTGTTTAAGGGTTAAGGTTAAAGTTCCTGATCTTAAATACTTTGATACGGTACAGAGTGCCAAGGGAGTTGGAGAACTTCCTTTTGCACATAGAAATCACTCCTTAGATCTCAATGTGGGAGGTATTGAGGATGGAACTGAAGAAGAAATTCCTTCCTAGCAACACTTCGTGGCTTGCATAGGAGGCACTACAAATGCTGAAACACATAGGTCGTATTCATGACTAAGTGAAGGAATTTAGTTCCTTGATGTTGGATATTTGTGGAATATTCTAGGATGATAAGTTATTCAACTTCATGGCTGGTTTGCAACAGTAGGCTCAATCGGAGTTGCAAAGACAAGATGTCTAGAATTTGCAACAAGTAATCATTATTATGGATAGGTTGGTTGATTTTCAAGGGATTATTACCAACGAAGTGGTAAAAGTGGGAACAACGTTAGCAAGGACCCAAAGAATGGGAATGGCATGTACAAGATGAACAAGAAAGTTGTGGTGATTAAGACCTAGACTAGTAAGGTTCCTTTCAATAAGGCTGAAATTAACAAGTTTAGTGGTTGTTTCAATTAAAAAGGACCACACATGGCAAGGACATGTCCCAAAAAGGAACAACTGAGTGTTGTTGTAGCCGACAAGAACGGCCCGTCTTGTGCTAAGATGGGTTACTTGGTATTGGTGTGCGATACTAACAAAAACTAACTTTCCTTGGTGTTGAAAATGAAGTGCTTCTTCATGGGAAGGGGTAGGCAGTGGGTGTTGTCGAGTCCTAGAAAAGGTGGCTGCTTGGAAATGTGGGTACTTTTTATGTTGGGCAATGGGTGGCTACCAAACGAAGAAAAGCATGGTGGTGCTTCTTGGCACAGTTTGGGAAATATAGTAAACAGACACTACAAAACAAAGGCAAAAATTGTTGAGTATTGGGGTCTTGTTGATTGTGGGAGCCAAAAAATAATTTAGAGAGTGTGCTATGTGGTTGTGTTGGTTTTGGTTTTAGGGGACCACTCAAGACAAGTCCTTTGGGGACAAAGGTCTGGCATTATGCATGGTGTCTTGGCTGTGTGTTGGTCAATTAACAAGGTTGTTGGGAAAACACAGGCAGGTCATGTTGGTTTACTTACCAAGTTTCGGAGACTAATGGTAGTAGTCTCATAATATTACAGCAGGTAGTTCCTAGGGTGGAACATGTGGTAATTGCTTCTGTCCTTGTTTAAAATTATGCAAGTTTTCATTTTACTTGTTTAATTTTGTGGCATGGGGGCTGACTAAGTGATTGATGTTGTTGCTAAGAGGTTGGCAGAGTATTATTTTGTACTTCATATGTTGCCTATGTACATTATCAAAGTACGGCAGGTTAACTGGACAATGGGACACAATTGATGTGGGATTCAAATTGTTGGCTACAAATGCAACATAAATGAAGCCTAACTCACTAGAGGCTTACAGTCACAACTTAGCCAAATAAATGGAACATGCTGAGGCCTTGATGGAAAACCGGCAATGGTGTTGTGGAATGTCTCTGGTAGGCATTTATACAATTTTCAACAATAGGAACGTTTCATTTTAGTTAGGAAATGCTATTGTTGAAGGGTTGGCAATTGGCATTATTGAGGGCATCAATATCTTCAAGTGGAGAAGGTTTTTAGCCCCTTTGTTTCTTCCATTAGCTAAATGAATGTTGCTTTCCCAACAGGTAGTTCATTCAGGCAGAGGTTAAGTGCCAACAGTAGTGCCTGACACCAAAACATACAACTGGGCTTGCACAAGGGGTGCTACCAGGCATCGACAAGTCATTTGGCACACTTAGGCAGCAAATGATTTCCTTGGGGGCAAATGCACAGGTGAATGGTAGACGTTAGGTGTTGGCAGACAACTTTAGTGCTTGTTGTTGGTAGTTTGGGCACACAAATTACAGTCGGCTTAGCAATATACTGTCAGCGGGCAGTCGATAGGCAGAAATGTAGGCACTTAGGAACGGGGTTGTCGAGTGTTAACCAAAAGGAAAACAAGTGAGTGAGAAAGGTTTATTAAACGATGTTAAACTGCTTAAAAAGGTGGTTTTAGGCACATTTGTAGTGCACTGGAGGTGCCTTGGTAGTGCCTTGTGGATTTATTGATTTTCAAAAGAAAGTGTCTACTCCTATTATTTGGGTTTTAACTTTTTAAACATATATAGGAAGGGTATGCTAGTCTCAATTCTTGACTGGGACAGGATGAAACTAGATTGGGGCACTCTTGAGCATTGTGTGAGCATTTCTAGGGACTCTCCAGTGTGCCATAAGGAGGCAAGGCATGGCTTGTTGGCTAAAACGACGATGTTGGCATAATGGTTAGTTGTTGGCTTCGGGCAGCAGCACAAACGAACCCATGAACACATGCACACGAGTTGGGCATAGCATGTGGCAATCTTGGGCATTGTTGGGAGCTCAAAAAATGACTTGTGGGTGGTTGTACTTGTTGGCAAATGAGTTGGCCGAGAAACATAGACAATAGTTACCTATGTGCTAGACGGTTGCAGGCATTAACAAGGCAACATGCATGATGGGTACGTGCTGGACTTGCATCAAAGTTAACTGTGAGCTGGGCATGGCATTTTGGGGGCTGGAGAAGAGTTGTTTGGTCGAGCTTGGTCACTTTTGGTTGGCTTAGTGCATGGAAAATGGTTGGCTACAGGTGATGGCAATTGTGGTCAAGTGCCACCATTTTTAGGCATATGATACTAATATGGTGATAGTTAGCCTTAATGCCTTGTTTTATGCTACTTGCATGTCCAAATCGGCTAACAGTTGGGCTTATTATCCATATTAGCCCCCATATAAAAAGGTGGTAGTTAGAAACTTGGTAGATCGTGAAGCATAGGCCAAGAGTTGTTTTGCATCTCACTTTTTTTGTAAAAAAGTTGCCATTATAATCTTTGACGGAAGAAGAGTTACAAAAGCCTTAGGCCCGTAATTTGCTTATGTGCTTTACATTCGTATGGTTATTGTTAACATTCTAGTTAGTTTCTTTGTACTTCTCATACACTTGTGTTTGGTGAGTGCTTGTGAGAAGTCAAACATCTCGTTACTAGGTACAGGTAGACTAAACACGAATGTTGGTAAGATTGATGAAAATTCTATTGTGAGTTTGGTGTCATCATAGGTTTTTTCTTCTGCCTTGGCACATTGAGTTTGTGTCAAGTAGAATGCTTGCGATAGGCTGCATGACATGCTTTCCCAAATAGCTGGTTAGCCATGAAGTATTGTAGATATAGCTTATTAGTCCCATTACAAAAATAAAATTCAGGAAGCAAACTCCCCAACATTGTTATTTTCCAAGTAGGTTGGTTAACGATCCAACATATCAAAATCCATTTATCAATTCCCTAATGGGTTTGGATTCTAAAGTGCATGTTCTAGGATTTTAGTTCAGTAACATGTAGGTTCAAATTTAATTAAGGAGTCATTGATGAGAAGAAAAATTCAATCATGTCAAATGATTAGGATTGGGGTGGACTAATAATGGAGAAAAATTATTTGTAAATGTAAATGTAGATTTCCAATCTTTTAGCATTCATTCACCCAATTTTGTATGGACTAAATTAAAAAATTTTCCATTCATTTATCCTCTTGATTAAATTGTATAGATTTTGGAAGTCCACATATCATTGGTCCTTTTCATTGAGAAAGATAGAAGGCTTCCCTCAACACCATCATTACTAGCAATAAGAGACCTCAAAATTATCAATAAGAAAATTATCATATATCAGCAAAAAGAAAATTCTCAACAATCCAAATTTATCCATGTGGACAATATACTACAAATTACATTTCTTGCTGACAGTTAATGAAATTTCATTAATCTAAACCTGTACCACTTCATAGTTGTGATGGTTATGTTTTCCCTAATATTTTTGTGGAACACTCCTAGACAATATTTCTATATGCTAATTTTTATAGATTGAATTCCTATAACCAAGTTTATATACTCATTTTATGATTTCATGGTTCTGTTTTCAGATACTTTCTGTGGAACCTTCTAACCTTTGGACAATATAATGGTTGGTGGATGAGCTGCACGTGCGAGTGCCTCCATTAATGAAACAACTCAAAAAAATCACTAAAGTGTTGGACCCCAATTATGATAATCCTGTTATGATAATCATGTTTTGATGATGACCAAATCATACTAACGGCTTGTAAACAAGTGTGCAGAAGAACAAGGAGATTCGGATGATGAACACCGTCTGAGGAAAAAGAGCTCGAGCGGAAGTGACTGTCCGACACATGCCTAGAGGGCATTGGAAGTGATAAACTTATTTGACACAAATGACTGTCTGGAAGACAAAGTTTCGGATGATGATAATTGTCCGACACAAAGAACCTGAAGCAGTCTCGGACGAAGAATAACGTCCGATCATATTTCTAGAAGACATTGCATCAACCAGACGCAGGTTCGGACGCATTCTCGGACATCCAAACGAATACCCTCAGAGGACGGACGCAGTGTTGATGCAAAGTTTAGCATTGGCCGTCCGAAAGGTCCAATGCCTAGTTCGTTCGGATACACACCCACTGCATCGGCCATCCGAAAGATCTAACTAAAGGCTAGTTTTTCAGTAAACAGAAAATACCTGTTAAAGAATTGTTGAAGGCAGTTTTTAGGCAGTTATAAATACCCCCAAGTCTGTAAATGCAAAAGATAGAGAGAAGAACTACTGCATTCAATACAAACACTTGTAAGAGCTATTTGGGAAGAAATAGGCTAAAATATTGTGTGTTGTATTGGTTTGGGTAGTGTAGTTCTCTTGGCTCAACTAGAGGGAATTAGTGTGAGCAAGAGTAGAGTAGTGAGTGATCTTCAAGTGTAAGAGTGGAGGGATAACAAGTGTACAAAAGTGAGATTGTATTGTAAAACTCTTTGGCTCAACTAAAGGGACTTAGTTGGTGCAAGGGTGAGCCTACTTTGTGTATAACAAGGTTATTGCCTCACCTTCTTTGAAACAGCACTACTAGTGGTTATACTCCAAGTTTGAGAAGTTTGGGAGTTTGGTTTGATACTCTCTATCTCAATCATCTTATATTTGTTCTTTGAGCTTCAATTATTGAATATCTTTTGTATTAATTTGTGCTTAAGTATTTATTTGTTGCATAAAGTTTGCATTTCTCATTAAGCACATTAAAAGGTTTGTTTTTTGAAACAACCTAATTCACTCCCCCTCTTAGGTTGCTCTTTGGGGCCAACAATTGGCATCAGAGCTTGGTTTCTTATACTGAGCTTAACTAGCTTCTGAGAAAAGATCATGGCACCAATAATGCATTGTTTTTAGAGGGGCATTCTATTACTAGACTTTCCATATTTAATGGCATTAATTTTGTTTGTTAGAGGGAAAGAATGAAAATATTTGTTCAGTCTATTGATATTGATTTGTGGTATATTATTTGTGAAGGTCCTTTAGAAGCTAATATTCTTGATGTAAATATTCATAGATGAAGGCCTAAGACTAGATATGAATTAACTGCACAAGATAAATTAAATTTATCTTTAAATGCTAAAGCCATGAATATTTTGTATAATGCCTTGGATGCAGATGAATCTTCCAAAGTGAAAGGTTGTAATTTTATGCTTCAAATCGGCCAAAGCGATGTGGGACAAATTGGAAGAAATCCATGAAGGAAATGAAGATATTAGAGAGCAAAAGAAGTCACTTCCTGTGGCTAAATATGAATCATTCAAAATGGAATCTCATGAGAACATTGACAAGATATATTGTAGGTTTAATAATATTGTAAAGGATTTGGAAGGTTTAGGTAAAGAATATTCCTTGGCTGAAAAGAATAGAAAGATTTTGAATGCTTTACCTAAGGAATGTGAACCAAAATATATTTCCATAGAAGAGTCTAAAAATTTAAATTCTATGCCTATTGATTCATTGATCAATTCTCTAACCTCCTTTTAATTGAAGTTGAAATACAAGGTACAAGATGAGGTAGAAGCAAGGGCCAATAGAAGCATAGCATTAAAAATTTCTCAAAATAATAGATGCTTCATGTATGGCCAAGCGGGACATTTTGCAAATGAAAGTCCATCCAAGAAGAAGAAAGGCTCAAGGAATTCTCACTTCAACATGATTTCCAAATTACATGGGATGATTGCAATTCGGATGGAGAAGTTGAAGAAGAATATGAGGAGGATCAAATGGCTTTTATGGCTCTTGGCAATAATGAGGTATCCTCTAGTTATGATTCTTGTGAAGATTCTTGTGATGATGATAATGATGATGTTGAATCATTTATTTTTAAAATGTATAAATGTTTGAAAGAATCATATGCTAGGAACAAAGAATTAAAAATGAAAGTTAATGCTTTATTGAGTGCCAACTCAAAGCTTGTGCATGAAAATAATTTTTTGACAAAAGAAAATGATGCTTTGAAGAAAAAATTTAATGGAAAAACCAAGATCAAGGAAGAACAAACTTCATTGAAGAAGAGAATAGATGATCTTGATATTCTTTTGAAAAAGAAAAAGGAAAATGTTTTTGAAAAGAAAATAACTAGAATTATGCATATCAACAAAAATTTTGACACCTATAGAAAGGATGATTTGTACTTTATTAAGTCTAAATCTTCTTTGTCTTATGACAATTAAAATATTATTTGCAATTATTGTCATCAACATGGTCATATAAAGAAAAATTGTTATGTTAAATGAAAAGTTAGGAATAAATTCTATTTGGATGCTTAAGCATGTCACTAACCCAATTGGACCCAAGAAAGTTTGGGTACCAAAATTTGTTATTTAACTTTGCATGTAGGTATGCTTGGTGAGCACCAAAGGATTCAAGATAGATTATCAATGGAGGGTGTTCAAAGCATATGAGCTAACATGACATTAAAATGGGTAACATTTAAAATTTTTATCAAAATTGTGATTTCACTTGCTAATGTGAACTATGATCTCTTAAATGTTTTTCAACTATGTGTTTAAATTTGCTTAGAATAATTGGGTACAAGTATCCCCAATTTTTTGTTTATAATAAGTCACTATTTACAAAAGTAAGGGGGAGCATTCTCTTTTTTAGTAGATTATTTTGCATCACATGAAGTTGCATCACATGTGCTTTATTGTTTTGATGATTACTTTCGAGCAAAAAATGTCTTAATGCCAATTCTTTGCATGAATTCCCTCATATCTACTTGAATACATGTTTTTTGAAGGGAAAAAATGTTTTGCACAGCTTGACTTATTCCCCATGTACTTACTTGAATTACATTTACCTTTTAAGGGGGAAAATAAACTTAGGGGGAGTTCAAAATTGCATTATTTTTTATTATGTTTTGATGATGCCAAAAGAGGAAGAAATAATGAACAAAACTTCTTGTCTTGTGCTTTATATTTTATGGTTATTTTCAAAATTGTCTAGTTGATTTGTCATCAACAAAAAGGGGGAGATTGTTGGACCCCAATTATGATAATCATGTTTTGATGATGACCAAATCATACTAACGGCTTGTAAACAAGTGTGCAGAAGAACAAGGTGATTCGGATGATGAAGACCGTCCGAGAAAAAGCAACTCGAATGCAAGTGACTATCCGACACATGCGTAGAGGGCATTGAAAGTGATAAACTTATCAGACACAGATGACTGGGACCTCCTCCGAAAGACAGAGTTTTGGACAATGGTAATAGTCCGGCAGAAAGAACTTGAAGCAGTCTCGGACTAAGAATAGCGTTCGATCATATTTCTAGAAAACATTACATCAACCAGACACAGGATCGGACGCATCCTCTGACATCCAAACGAATACGCTCAGAGGACGGACGCAGCGTCGGATGCAAAGTTTAGTAGCGGGCATCCGAAAGGTCCAACACCTAGTTCGTTTGGATTCACACCTACTGCATCGGCCGTCCAAAAGATCTATCGGCTAGTTTTCCAGTAAACAGAAAATACCTATTAGAGAATTGTTGAAGGCAGTTTTTGGGCAGCTATAAATACCCCCAAGTCTGTAAATGCAAAAGATAGAGAGAAGAACTACTGCATTCAATACAAACACTTGTAAGAGCTATTTGGGAAGAAATAGGCTAAAATATTGTGTGTTGTATTGGTTTGGGTAGTGTAGTTCTCGTGGCTCAACTAGAGGGAATTAGTGTGAGCAAGAGTATTACTAATAACTAGTGCGTGGTCTTCAAGTGTAAGAGTGGAGGGGTAACAAGTGTACAAAAGTGAGGTTGTATTGTAAAACCTTTTGGCTCAGCTAGAGGGATTTAGTTGGTGCAAGGGTGAGCCTACTTTGTGTATAGGAAGGTTATTGCCTCACCTTCTTTGAAGAGGCACTACTAGTGGTTATACTCCAAGTTTGAGAAGCTTGAGAGTTTGGTTTGATCTTGTCTATTTCAATCATCTTATATTTGTTCTTTGAACTTGAATTATTGAATATCTATTGCATTTATTTGTGCTTAAATATTTATTTGTTGCATAAAGTTTTCATTTCTCATTAAGCACATTAAAAGGTTTATTTTTTGAAACAACCTAATTCACTCTCCTCTTTGGTTGCTCTTTGGGGCCAACATAAACCAAAGGCAAAGTTGTGGTTGTATTTTATTTTTTAGTATTTGTTCAGGAAAAAATTGTTGTAGAGTTAGTATTTAATTGACTCAATTGGCTATGAATTTTAAATTAGGTTGACAAAAACAACACTTTATTTAAAAGGATTGACAGTATAAACTAAGGGTAGAAACGAGCAGAGCAAAGCAGAGCCTAAATAGTGCTCTACTGGAGCTCAATTCGAAAAAAAACTCGGACTTCGTGTTTGAGTTCGAATTCGAGCTCACTTGAATCGAAGAGATAAAGTTGTAACTTTGTCCAAATTACTGGTATTTTAGTAATTATACATATAAGAAAATAAAAATAATTATGTATATATGATTGATAGTTTAATGAGCTTATTAGTAGAGTAGTCAAGAGTTTGAATTCAAACTCAAAACCCAATTTGAGTAGATTGAGCTCGACTAGAACTCGGTCAAAGTGAGCTCGAGTCGAGCGTTTGATAGTTATTATCAACATAACTTAGCACTTTGCTGATTGTTTGTCATAGCTTGACAGCAATATGTGCAACAACAGTAACAATTGGTCCAAATAAAGTTGGTCCAGCAAAGGAAACATTATAAAGTGCACTTGTGTAGTGTTGCTATAATATCCTGAATTCCTTCAAGTTAAAATAAGGAAAAAAAAATCTTTGGTCATAATGGACTAGTTAAACATATACTTTAACATTAAAGAAGTTAAAACTTCCGTAAGTTGAGAAAATTGTCTATTGGAGATTTACCTCGCATTAATTACTGCTCCCATTTAAGTAAAGCAATGAGAGACTAGACCATCACCAATAGCTAGAAGCCTTTCCATTAGGACCGTCACTACTAGCTAGAAGAGGCCTCAAAGTTATGAATAAGCAAATTATCACTTATTAGCAGAAAGAAAAATATCAACGCCTATTTTCTCCATATGGACAATATACTACAAGCCAAATTTCTTGCTAATAGTTAATAAAGTTCCAATAATCTAAACTTGTAGCACCTCATAGTTGTGCAAAGTCATTGCTACAATCTGATCATGAATACAAGTTATTTGCAGCCCACTATTGGATATGCTCATATCCCCAGAAAAATAAACTTTTCCAACCCTTGAATAGAAATGAATGTTCCTTTATAATGAAGTAACATTTGGCAGAAAATGTTGTAAATAGAATACAAAAGCATATTTTGGTGAAATGTTCTAAAATTCAAAAAGCTTTCATGATATTGGGGTCATGCCCCAAAATGGAAAATTTAATGACTGAAGAGAATCCATTTGTATGTACAAATTATTGGTATTTTTAGCTAATATTTCTAGCTCGCATATATGTCAAAAATTGGGAAGAGAATTTTTCTAAAAGTGATTGAATAACAGTTTCTCCACCTGCAAGTCAATGTGATGTTATTAAAAAAGCATATGACACTGAAAATTCCATGAATGTGATCTATTAGGTTGTAATTTCACTAACTTTGTCAAAAACATTTTTTAAAATTTTCTATTCATGTTTTTACTATGGAAACTAGGAAAGAAGAAGCTCATGAGATGACTTACTCTGTATAGCACGAAATGGAACAAATTGAACAATATCTTGTGATGCAACTCAACCAATTGAACTTTTAAATGAGAACTCTCTTTGTCTACATCCAAAATCTAACCAAAACAAGGACATTAAAGATAGAAAGAAAGTGATGATCAACAGCTGCAGTTGGTCATGGAAGTACTTGGGACAACAGACACCTCAGAACAAAAAATTAGACAAGAATTTGGAATACCTCCATTTCTTTGAAGTCGGCTCCTCCAACCCCAACCTTGAAGATTGACAAAGATAGATCTGAACCCTTCACAAAAACATATTTCGTTTCATCGTGAAAAAGATTTTAAATAAATCCATAAAGTAGTCAAACATACCAAGTACCAACCAACAAAAATCATAGTGAGAGAGATGCCAATAAAACAGAAATGATCTATAGGTCTTGAAATTGTTTGATTCAAAGTGCAAAGTCCAGAAAGTACACTAAAAGGGGATGTATGTATGTATTATAAAAAGAGGGATGTATTTAGCCCATAGAAAAGCCCACGAAATAAATTTCCATATTATAGAAAAATTTGATACTGCAACTCCATTTGAACATATATATATATATATATATATATATATGATTACTAGCTAAATGCAGTTCTTATTACTCATTATTCATTGTAGCTTGACTAAGTGGTGTGCGCAAAATGATGCTGCTGTCGAGTTGCAATGCCATCGAAAGCACCCAAAATTAACAACTCTAATGTAGTAGTGGTGAGTCGAGTTCGTCCCACATAGAATGGGATTTATTTTCGTGCTAATGGAACAAAGGGGGTTTTGAATGCTTTTTAACTAAAACTAAAACAATAAAATAATTGAAGATAATTCAATTAAGAAAGATCTTGGTTTTGGTCATATCCACCATGGCAATTTCACTAGTCGATCATTGACACACAAGATAATTCAATTTATATCAAGCACTAATTAAAGAATTAACCCGAACGAATACCATTCAAAGTTGATTCTTATTTCTTTCTAAAGTTGGTTAATTTTCTACACGCGATCCAATTAACCCTAACTATTAATTTAACCCAGACACGCGCCAAAGATCAATTCTCTTCATTAATAGAAGCTTTGAGATCAACAACAACAATTAGACTAATTAAACATAAACACATGCGGTTATGCCAATTAGATAATTAATTTCCCTAAATTCAATAACACAAATCCAGTAAGTATCAAATTTAGTTGCTTCGTAGATTGAATTAAACACATGCGGTTCAAATAATCTAGCGGTAGATTAATTCCAATAACTTAATATTCTGCAGCAATAATAAGTTAAAAAGAACAATCATAAAATTAATCGCAGAAAAATAATCGATGCTTGAGATAAAAATAATAAAAGCACAAGAAGTCTCACAACTTTGTAGAATTGACCATGGCTTCAAATCCCTCTACCAAGAAAAGAGTTCAGGCACAAAGTGCCATGAAAGAATAAAGAGGAAAATTTTCTGCTAAAACCCTAGCCAACATGAAAATTAAAGTGTCGATCCCTTTTTCTCACCCTACTTGCGGTATTATAATGAGTATTTAGTGTCACAAATAATTCCTACAAATAATAACGTTTAATAAAATCGGGTGAAAAAGAGTCACAAAACTGAGAATAACCAAATTAAGCTCAATAATAACTCAAATCTTGCTTACAACACATAAAAGCGTGGTATTTGACATATAAAATATAGTACAATTATAAACTTATCACTAGGAAAATCGGAACCAAACACAACTTACTGTTGTTTTCAATAGAATGAAGTACTTCCATTGATTGCTTGTCACGAATTGACTAGCAATATGTGCAATAGCATTAACAATTAGTCCAAATAAAGTTGGTCCAAGAAGGGAAACATTATAAAGTGCACTTTATATAGGTTGCCAGATTGTTGAATTCCTTTAATTTGAAGTAAGGAAAAAATAATACTTGGCCGTAATGGACTAATTAAATATATATGTACTTTTGACATTAAAGAAGCTAAAACTTTTGTAAGTTGAGAAAATTATCTATGGGAGATTTACCTCTCAATAATTACTACTCCCATTTAGGTTAAAACAATGAGAGATTGGACTATCAATTGGACAATCGAGCTCCAAACCCCAAGAAGGATAGCGTTTGTCTGAATCATAGGATTAAAATATTTCCCCTGCCTCTAACGTTTCTTGAAATAATAAACATTAGCTAGGTATATTACATATTCAATTCCACGATAGTTCAATCCTTCCTAGTAAAACGTGGTGTGTTCAAATTTTGATTGCTTTTACGCGAGAAAGAGGGACCACCCTCTAAGCCTAAGTATTCCTCAATGACTGATAGCGTATTTCATAACCAAAAAAAAGACCTCTCTTTCGGGATCAGTCCCGTCCCTAAATGTAGTAGTCAATCAGCACGACATTCAAAGAAGCTATGCACCTTCACTGATTGAAACCGGGACAGTCCAAAAAAGAAAGAATAGGGAAATTAAGGAAGCCTGTCTCAATCCAATCTTCCGCACCTTATTAGAAAGTTACCGTCCTGCGGCCTTCCAGTGAGCTAGATAAAGGGCTCATTTTTTGCATCGATGGCAGTTTTTGATTCATTTCCAGTTCTTTTCCATTCTCATAAGTATGAGTTAAGAGAGTCTATCATATGGTGTATCGAAATGTATTGGATGGATGTCTTCAAAAGTAAGATATCCGATTCTGGTAGGTGTACCTGACATGGCATTTCCATGATTAAATAATATTTCATTCTGGTTGTTGTTGCTTGAAATAATAAACATTAGCCATGTATGTTACATATTCAATTCCACAACATTCAACGAACTTTCTATATTATAAACTAATTCATCATTTTTTGATATGCATGTGGCTATCCTAATGGGTCAATCTAATGTAATGAATTGGGTAGGCATGGATTTCCATTTGAAGTTGAAATGTGAAAACTAAGAATCAGGTACATGTTTATATGTGTTAATAACCCAAACATGTAGACCAAGCCAAATTCATTGAAAAGAAAGACAAAAAAAAGTACAAAAAAAAAAAAGACTAACAAACAAAGTTTGTCGGACCTAGGATTGTTTTGCCATTGATCTACTGTATTTGCACAAAGTGAGGTGTAGTTTTTCCTGCAAAAATAATTGTTTGAATTGGTGAGATTGGTATTTCTTTTTTTTTGGTATTGATATTAATTGTTCACATGCATTTTTCATGAATACATTGGTAGCAATATTTATTATACGTATTTTTGGGTTTATTTTGTGTAAATTTAGTGACATTTATTGTTTGATTTGGTAAATTAGGGAAGAGGCCACCGGTTGTACAAGTACGCATGGTGGCTTTTTGGCCCCCTTAGGCTGAATTCGGCTACAAACCCCTATTACGTGAAGAATTGAATCCTGGGTTGTATTTTTTTTATATAGATTCAATGATTGGAAAAAAAATCCAGGCAAAGATTCAATCATTGGAATGGCTTTTTGATTGTTACTTCTTCCAAATTCTAAACACTGTCATTTCAAACAAATTGTGTACCCGCTTGGTGGTTGGCAAAGAGATAAATAAAAGTGCATGGTCGGAAATTAAAATGTTGTAGAAATTCATATTGATTAGGGTAGGGCAATTATTTTCATTGGATATGATAAATTACTTTGGCAATATCAGTACCCCAGGATTAATGAGATCACGTATATACCTACAAATATTTGTTATAAAACAAAGTAATGCGTAAAACGAAAGTCCTAATCAAGTTTACTTGTAACTCTATATTATAAATTCCAAAAGCTCTCATTCTCCACAATCTTCCACCCCACCACCACGTCTTAAATCCTCCCTAATGGCATAATCTCAATTATATCTTAATTAACTCTAATTATACCCCCTCCTATTCATTAATTGTTGTTGTAACAATGGATTATGTTTCCTCAAATTGGCTAATTATGGCTACATGGTTTCCTAGGCTTTGTTTGCCCACACTGACAACCTCCACTAATTATTAATCCTAATTAGCCTATCGCTAATTTCGTATTAATTTTAGTTCATGTGATAGACTAGAGAGTTGATTTGGTATTAGATTATACATAATCAGAACTAGATTCGAAGGATGGTTAGTAAGGTAAGTCAATTGGTCCTTTACTATTTTATTTTCTCCATAAGTTTTTTTCCCATTTATAGTAAGTTCAATACATATATAATTTCCAAATTTGATAAACAAAAGGGTTATATACCACTTTAAATTCAAAAGTAAGTTGAAATACTCATACTATTCCACTTTTAGACTCGTTTTTGTTCAATTACAATTAAATAAGTATTTTGATGGAGATTTGTAATAACATTCAAGTAAATTCATATGAAGATGGTCAAGGAACATGTGCAAATTAAAGAAAATGAGGGAAAAGCACCCAAAAAAAATTCTTAGTCCACGATTATGATAAATGTCAACCTCGTGCCCCTTGCAAGGCCAAGATATGAATCTTTGGGCTTGTTCTCATCTGCTTATACTTTTGCTTAAAAGAATTGCTTATAAATATCAGCTATTTGATGTAAGGTCTAGATGTTCTTGCCTTCTATAAAAGATTTTGTGCAACAAAATATTTCGAGTCTGCAAAAATTAACAAGACGAGATAAATAACTACAAATATATCAAAACGAACATCCTACACAGTCACAACTATAGGATCTCCTCGGATTCTTTTCTTTAATTGTTAACTAAAGGGCATCACAACTTGATACTGAATTTTGATATGATCAAGAGCTTGAGAGGTTGATCTCGAACTTTGACTTGATTGCGAACTTTGAATTGATTGAGGTCTTGACAGCTTGATCTCAAATGACTTGATTGAGAGCTTGACAACTTTATCTCAAATTTTGACTTGAGAGCTTGAGAGTTTGATAATCTAGCTTTGACTTCTTTATTGTTGAGTCGGGGCTTATAGCTTATTCTTAAACTATTGGTTGATTTCTTCAATCCTTGATATAGAAAGCTTGAAGAATGCTTGGTGAAGATCTTCAAATTTTGAAAACTTGAAGAAAGAGCTTTCATAGCTTTGAGACTTCAGAAATATATCTATATATGTTTGCCTTTACACCTAGGGGTGACCCCCCTACTTGTACATGTAGGATGGGTGGGGTTGGAGTAGTTTGGCAAAATCCCACTCCTAACTGAATCATTTCTCCTAAGAAACATAAAGTTTAAAACTACTACATTACTTGTGTATAAGTAACAACATTTTTATCCTAAACTTTGGCAGGACATAAGCAAAAGTTGTAAAGGAGCTCTCCTCCTACCTTTGGCTTATTGCTGTTTTATGTCAAATACTAGCAAGAGTTGTGTGATAAAAGTAGTTGAGAACAACTCAAAATTATTATTTTTTAACATATAAGCTAAAAGCATATAAGAACAACCCCTTTATCCAATTTAATTTCAGCTTATCTGATTTAATAAGTAATATCCCTTAATCCCACTGATAATGATTTTATCATAGCACTGTGGTGGCCCTCGACCTTGAGCAGAGCCAAGAATTTTTCCTTGATCACACCAAATCAGTAACTTGTGATATGGTAAGTTCAAGGAGTCTATTGTGCTAGTGTTTTAGAGCATGCAAAATTTTCTATAGAATCCAGGTGTAGTAAAAATATACAAGGGTTCTAAAAAAATAGGAAGAAGGTAGTAGGGAAAGAAAAACATTTAGGTAAGAATTAAAATAGAAACATGAAATATTAAAACTCTTAAAGGTAAATCAATAAAAGTAGTAGATACAATGAATTCGAGCAGGAGAAATATTTTGTGCTTGCAAGAGACAAAATGAGTGGGAAAAAGGCTAAACTACTAGATAATTCAGGATTTAAGTTTTGATCTTCAGGATTAAATAGGACTAGAAATGGGATTGGTATTATTATGTATTGTCATTGAAGGATGAAAATGTGCAGGTGACTAGGAAATGAGATAGAATTATATTCCTCAAACTAATTCTAAGGCATAATACTAGTAATATTTTTAGTGTCTACAAACCTCAAGTACGTTTACATGAGTCCTTTAAATCTAGTTTTTGGGAAGATTTAGATGAGATAGTAGGAAGCGTCACTAGGGGTGGGAAATTTTTTATAAGAGGTGATCAAAATGACCATATGGGAAGAGATAGCAAGAATTATGAAGAAGTCATGGTGGATATGGTCTATATAGGGGAAAAAACGAAGAAGGAAATCAATTTTGGATTTTGGAGTGGCATTCGAACTTTGTATTGTCAATACATTTTTCATGAAAATGAAGGACCATTTAGCTACATTTAAAAGTATATCAATAAAGCCATAGATTGACTTTGTCCTTCCAAGAAAAAGAGATACAAGGGTTTGTAGAGATTGTACTTGGAGAAAGTTTGATGTTATAATATAGGCTTTTTGTAATGGACTTGAGGCTTAAACATCACACTGTAAGAAAGAACCTACTTAGAATACCTAGAATTAAGTGGAGGAATCTAAGAATGGAAAAAAAAATTCTTTAGGAAAGATTTATTAGAGCTAAGTATTTGAGGATTTAAAAGGAGAGTCTGACACTTTGTAAAATAGTATGGGCCGTATGGCAACTAGAGTGAGAACAATGGCTAAAAGGATATTTAGAGAGTCAAGAGGTTATGCCCTATTGAACAAAAGAATCTTGTTGGTAGGTTGAAGGTATGGAAGATATCAAAATCAAAGTTAAAAGGACTGGCTATAAGGCTTTACAAAATTGTAGAAGTGAATAAAATTTGGAGAAATATAAAAAGAGGCAAAAAAAAGTTGTAAGTGAAGCGCGAGATAACGATTTTGAAGGATTTTACTAAAAATTAGAATTTAAAGAGAGAGTGTGAGTTATATATAAAATTGTTAAAGAAAGAGACATAGTATGAAGGATGAAAATAATTAGCTGTTAGTAAGAGATGAGGTAATTAAGGAAAGGTGGGGTACATATTTCCATCAACTATTTAGTGAAGGTAATGAAAACTATATCATTTTGAAAGAATCATTTTATCCTATCTTTGTGTAAAATTAATTACAATTTAAAGAAGTAATCTCCTAAATTTTTGTATACCAACCAAAACTACATTTAAATGAAACTAATGGAAGTAACTAGTACAAGGCATTTATTGTTTGTATCATAACAATGATCCTTTTGTGAGTAGAGCTGACAGTCAAAAACTCGACTCGAGTTTATTCGAGAATTCGAAACTCTTGATGAATCGATCTAGAGTATCTATTATATTATACTTGAGTGTGTATCGAGTTTTCCGAGCAGCATATAATTTTTTTAAAATTTTTATTATATTTAAAATTACTAAAATGTCCATGCTCTTTAGAAAAATTACATTCTTTTACCTACAAAAAAGTTGAACTACTCGAATTCGAGCTTGGTTCACTATTTTTCAATCTTCGTCAAATTTTTCAAGATCGAATTCAAGTTTTAGTATCATAAAAAATTTCAAATTCGAGTTCAAGTCAGACATTATTTGTACTCGATTTGATTCGTTTATGCCCCTATTTACGAGTACCTATTTCTGTGAAGTCTCAAACGTAGAGATGTGCATTCATTTCAAAAAATCCACAAGCTTTTGATAATTGTTATCCATTGGGACTAAGTTTTCTAAAGCTTTGACTGCTATAGAATACAACAGGTATTATTGGTATTTATGAGTTTTTAGACCAAAAAATACAAAAGAGAGGGTTTTAACTATGACTGTTTTATTTATTTATTTTTTGTATTTTTCTTATTGCCTACAAAAATCTCACAAGTTAAAGCCTACATTTCCTAAAAATAAAGTATGTATGTTTAGTTTGGTTAATAAGATTGGAATGGATTTGATTACTAATTTTTGTACGTTATTGAAGGAGATCAATTCCACCTCAAAAGGTTTTACACTTTAGTTTCGATTTTTAATTAGATAAGAGATAGAATATTTGTATAGAGCAAACGAGAATTATTACTAAGAGTAGAAAATATTTTATTTGTCTCTAGTATATAATTAGTTTAGAATGAATTATGAAAACGATACTTATAATTTTGTTGATACTAGCTTGAAACAAAAAATCACTTTCGACATTGAAACTTTTACTGGTTGCCAGTTATGTTGCCTGTCCCTTTAAAACTTTGTTTTTCTCTGGAAGATGTTTTCTTCTTTGGTTTTTTTTTCCTTTTGTTTTTGTTTTTGTTTTTGTTTTTGTTTTTGTTTTTGTTTTTTTTGTTCTTTTGTTTTGTTTTTTGTTTTTTGTTTTTTGTTTTTTGTTTTTTGTTTTTGTTTTTGTTTTTTGTTTTTTGTTTTTGTTTTTTTTTTTTGGTATTTCATAGTGTGTTTTGCTGCTCCTAATTTTTGTTCAATTTCCTTTTGTATTTGGAAGATGAACAAAGTGAGCATTAATTTAAATTAAGCCTTTCAATATATGTCCCTTTAAAAAAAAAATCAAAATTTCAATTATCCATTCAAATGTTAATATTGTGTCAATTGATCTCCTAAAATAATCAAAATCTACAATTGTCCGAACGTTTTAAATTTAGTTCAACTTTACCCAGCTTCTTGCCAACAATCTATAGTAGAGAAACTACCACAATACGTGCGACCCTGAAATTGTTTATGAATTATTGGCTGCAAATTGAAGAATCTAGTATTTGCTCAGTGAAAAAAAATTGTGGATGACAAAAAGAAAAAATTTTAAGTTCACTTGTTTTATCCATTCACATTTTCTAAAAGTTTTACTCCGTCCGAATTAATCCTAGTAATACAACTAGTACTCCCCCGTTTCATTTTAATTGCCATTTTAGATTAGTACTCAAGAATTAAAAAGTTATTAAGTTGCATCAATATCATAAAAAAATAGTTAACAGTGACTAAACTAATCTTTTACTTTAACATCCTCCAGTTATATAATTCTCCATCCTTTAATATGACATTAAAGACTAAATTAAAAAAATATAATTTAATATTTGATTTTCTAAAATAATCAATAATTTACTACAAGATAACAAATAAAATGAAACATAGGAGCATATGAAACTTATCTTATCAATAACAAGTAACAAGCCTATTCTCGTAAATCATTTTCCATCAATAAAGCATATTTTTTTCTGATTAATTAAACTCCAGATGCAATGGTTCTCGAACATGTATTTGCTGTGTAGTAAACATATGGATGATCTTCAGATGTAAAGGCATTTGAAGCCCTTGATACTTTTTGTTTCCTGCTTGCTACTAATTTTTATTGATGACAATAGAAGTTTGAATTAAGCATGTGTTTATTATTAATAATAACTTTAAATTTCTTTTCAAAACTTATCACGCCATTAAAAAAAAATTATCATGCCATTAAAATGCCACATTATTATTCCTTGTTTTAGACTTGCAACCCTTATTAATTTATTAGTATAAATGTTCGCTTAGAGAGTCTATAAGACACTTAGAAAGGGTGTATAAAAAAATTTTAAAAAAATTTAATTGTACTAATAAAATAAGTAATAAAAGGGGTGTGTAAGAATTTAAAAAATGTGTGAAAATATATCATCACCTTATTCTTTATTTATTATTAAAATGCCACATTAAAGTATGGTGATTAAGTGTCAACAAATATAAAAGGGAAAACGTCCCTCTTGTCAACTAATGCATGTTTAATAATATAAGAAGATATAAATCATTGTGCTCACTGATGTCATGAGCCATAAAGGTTTGTACATGATTACCAATAAAATATTTCTTTAAAAGGAGACATAAATCTAACACAAGTCATCATTTGTTTATCTCCACATAAATGAATTAATTCTCTCACCATCCATCTCTTGTGTTAATTTTGCAGTTGCTCAAACTTAAGCACTTAATCATGTGATGATGACGAAAAAGGGAAAATAAGGCGCCAGTAATGACTGGAAGAATTTTGGGCAAAAAACTTTAAAATTATATATCAACAATAACTACATTTAATATTTTCATTTATGCTTACCAAACTGACAAGTGTTAGAAAGTAAATCATGCAAAATGCAGTGTAATTTTAAATTTTTACTTTCTTTCACAGATCACTTTGATTAATTCATGCATAATAAAAGAGAAATATGGAGATTATACCTCAAAAGTGTAATAAAATCTTCAATCTTTTGAGGAATGTCGATCCACAACCCGCAAAGATATCCGGACTCTAATATCATTCACACAGATGATTACTTCGGGATACTCACAGGATTGATTAACCCAATTTACGAAGTGTTGAACCCCAGTTATGTTAATCATGTTGATTTGATGATGACCAAATCACACTAATGGTTTGAAAACAAGTGTGCAGAAAAACAGGTAGGTTCGGACGCAAATGATCGTCCGAACAAAACAACCAGAAGACTCCATGGACACAAATCACTGTCTGAAAGAGAGAGTTTCGGACGATGGTAATCGTCCGATACAAAGAATTTGAAGCAAGTCTCGGACGAAGAACAGCGTCCGATCATATTTCCAGAAGACTTTGCTTCGATCGACGCATGTTCGGACGCATCCTAGGACGTCCGAACGAATATTCTCAGAGAACAGATGCAGGGATTAGCAGCGGCCGTCCGAACGGTCCAACGGCTAGTTCGTTCGGACGCACACTTGCTGCATCGGCCGTCCGAAAGGTCCAACGGCTAGTTTTCCAGTAAACAAAAAATAGCCGTTGGAAAGTTGTTGGAAGCAGATTTTGGGCAACTATAAATACCCCTAAGCCTGAATTAAATAAGGAGATACTTCTACATTGATTACAAATAATTCTTGAGCTATACTTGAGAGAAATAGTGGGTACAAGTGTTGTAATAGTGTAGGTAGTTTTGTGAAAAGAGCTTAGAAGTGTAAGAGTTCTTCAAGTGTAAGAGTGGAGAGATAACAATTGTAACAAAGGGAGGTTGTGAGTGTAAAACTCTTGGCTCAACTAAAGGAAATTAGTGTGAGTAAGAGTGATCCTCATTTGTGTACAAGAGGTTATTTTCTCACCTACTTTGAAGAGACTTTTAGTGGCTAAACTTCAAGTTGTGAACTTGGTAGTTGCCTTGTAAGAAACTCTTTGTAGTTGTAAGCTCCAAGCTTGAGAAATTTGGGAGTTTGGTTTGATTCTCTTAATCTCAATATTCTTATTTGTTCTTTAAGCTTAAATTGTTGAATATCTATTGTATTCATTTGTGCTTAAGTTTTTATTTGGTGCATAAAGTATGCATTTCTATTAAGTACATAAAAAGGTTTGTTTTAGATAAAACCTAATTCACCCCCACCTCTTAGGTTGCTCTTTGATTGGACCAACAATTGGTATCAGAGCATTGGTCTCTTTATTTTGCTTAAATTGCATTAGAGTAAAGATCATGGCAACCAATAATACTTTGTTTTTAGAGGGGCATTCTATTTCTAGACCTCCCATGTTTAAGGCAATTAATTTTGTTTATTGGAGGGATAGAATGAAAATTTTTGTTCAATCTATTAATATTGAATTGTGGTATATTATTTGTGAAGGTCCTTTAGGAGCTAATCTTTTTGATGAAAATACTCATAGATTAAGGCCTAAGACTAGATATGAGTTAAATGCACAACATAGAATAAATTTATCTTTAAATGCTAAAGCCATTAATATTTTGTATAATGCCTTGGTTGCATATTAGTTTTCTAAAATAAAAGGTTGCATATCGGCCAAGGAGATATGGGCCAAAATGAAGAAATCCATGAAGGAAGTGAAGATATAAGAGAGCAAAAGAAGTCATTCTTGTGACTAAATATGAATCCTTCAAAATGGAACCTCATAATTCAAGAACATTGACAAGATGTATTGTAGGTTCAATTATACGGTAAAGGATTTGGAAGGTTTGGGTAAAGAATATTCCTTGGGTGAAAAGAACAGAAAAATTTTGAATGCTTTACCTAAGGAATGGGAACCTAAATCCATTACCATAGAAGAGTCTAAAAATTTAAATTCTATGCCTATTGATTCATTGATCAATTCTCTAACCTCCTTTGAATTGAAGTTGAAATACAAGGTACAAAATGAGGAGGCAAAGGGAAAAAGAAGCATAGCATTTAAAGCTTTATCAAAAAGGAGAAAAGACTCAAGGAAGCCTCACTTCAACAACTTCCAAATCACTTGGGATGATTGCAATTCGGATGGAGAGGTTGAAGAAGAATATGAGGATGCTCAAATGGCTTTTATGGCACTTGACAATAATGAGGTATCCTCTAGTTGTGATTCTTGTGATGATTAATGTGATAATGATGATGATGATGATGTTGAATCATTTATTTTTAAAATGCATGAAATGTTTGAAAGAATCATATGCTAAGAACAAAGAGTTAAAAATTAAAGTTAATAATTTATTGAGTGCCAACTCAAAACTTGTGCATGAAAATAATTCTTTGACAAAAGAAAATGACACATTTTGAAAGAAGAAAATTTGTTGAAAAAACCAAGATCATGGAAGAACAAGCTTCATTGAAGAAGAAATTACATGATCTTGATGATATTTTGAAAAAGAAGAAAAAAAAATGTTTTTAAAAAGAAAAGAACTAGAAAGATGTTTTTGAACAAAAATTTTATCACCTTTAAAAATGATGATTTATGTTTTGTAAAATCTAAATCTTCTTTTTATGGCAATAAGATTATTATTTGTAACTATTGTCATCAACATGGCCATATAAAGAAAAATTGTTATGTTAAAAGAAATGAAATATTAGGAGTAAAATCTATTTGGGTGATTAAGCATGTTACTAACCCAATTGGACCCAAGAAAGTTTGGGTACCAAAAGTTGTTGCTTAACTTTGCATGTTGGTCAGGTATGCTTGGAAGAGTACCAAGGAATTCAAGATAGGTTATCAATAGAGGGTGTTCAAGGCATATGAGGTAAGATGATATTGAAATGGGTAACATCTAAAATTTTGTGTGCTTTCATTTATCAAGTTGAACTATGTTCTCTTGAATATTACTCATCTATGTGTTTGAATTTGTTTAGAATGCTAGGAAATATGTATCCCCAATTTTTTTGAATATAATAAGTCACAACTTGTAAAAGAAAGGGGGAGCATTAAAATTTTTTTAATGGATTATTTTGCAAAAAATTGCATCACACATGCTTCATTGTTTTGATGATATTTTTGGTGAGGAATGAACGAAAATTGTTTTGATCCTAATTCTTTCATGAATTCCCTCATATCTACTTGAATATATATTGTTCAAGGGAAGAAACGTTTTGCATAACTTAACATATTCTCCATGTACTCATATTGAATTATATTCACCTTTCAAGAGGGAGAACAAACTAAGAGGGAGCTTAAATTGCACCATGCCCTTTATCTTTCTTATGCTTTGATGATGTCAAAAGTGGGAGAAAATATTGGACAAAACTTCTTAACTTATGCTTCATATTTTTTGGTTGTTTTTAAAATTGTCCAATTGATTGGTCATCATCAAAAAGGGAGAGATTGTTGAACCCCAGTTATGTTAATCATGTTTTAATGTTGGCCAAATCACACTAATGGTTTGAAAACAAGTGTGTAGAAAAACAGGTAGGTTCGGACACAAATGATCGTCCGAACAAAACAACCAGAAGACTCCATGGACACAAATCACTGTCTGAAAGCGAGAGCTTCGGATGATGGAAATCGTTCGACACAAAGAATTTGAAGCATGTCTCGGATGAAGAACAGCGTCCGATCATATTTCCAGAAGACTTTGCTTTGATCGGACTCATGTTCGGACGCATCCTCGGACGTCCGAAGGAATATCCTTAGAGAACGGACGCAGGGATTAGCAGCGGCCGTTCGAACGGTCCAACGGCTAGTTCGTTTGGACGCACGTCGCTTGCTGCATCGGCCGTCCGAAAGGTCCAACGGCTAGTTTTAAGTAAACAGAAAATAGCCGTTGGAAAGTTGTTGGAAGCAAAGTTTGGGCAACTATAAATACCCCTAAGCCTGAATTAAATAAGGAGAGACTTCTACATTGATTACAAATAATTCTTGTGCTATTTGAGAGAAATAGTGGGTACAAGTGTTGTAATAGTGTAGGTAGTTTTGTGAAAAGATCTTAGAAGTGTAAGAGTTCTTCAAGTGTAAGAGTGGAGAGATAACAATCGTAACAAAGGGAAGTTGTGAATATAAAACTCTTTGCTCAACTAAAGGAAATTAGTGTGAGCAAGAGTGATCCTCATTTGTGTACAAGAGGTTATTGTCTCACCTATTTTGAAGAGACTTTTAGTGGCTAAACTTCAAGTTTTGAACTTGGTAGTTGCCTTGTAAGAAACTCTTTGTAGTTGTAAGCTCCAAGCTTGAGAAGCTTGGGAGTTTGGTTTGATTCTCTTAATCTCACAATATTCTTATTTGTTCTTTAAGCTTAAATTGTTGAATATCTATTGTATTCATTTGTGCTTAAGTTTTTATTTGGTGCATAAAGTATGCATTTCTATTAAGTACATAAAAAGATTTGTTTTAGATACAACCTAATTCACCCCCCTCTTAGGTTGCTCTTTGGGACCAACACGAAGTACTAACTCCCTTTTTTTCTTTCTTATTTTGCAAGTTGTTTCTCTTAATTTTTCAAATGTGATTTTTCTTGTGTTTACGGCATATATATATGAGCATAAAATCTTAAGAGTTTGTTGATATTACACATAAGTCCCTAAAATTTAAACTTATTAGAAAATTAATTTATCTCATATATTAATTCATAAGTGTCTCATGCTTATCAAATAATCAATTTAATCCTGAATTAATCATCCTAAAGTGTGTAACTCTTTAAGTTCTCAATCACATTGGTAATAAGTATAAATTATAATATTAAATAATTAGGATTAGATTAAATTAAATAACTTTAAGAATTTATCATTAACTCATTAATTAATTAATTTGCACTTATAGATCAAGAATGGTATCTAGCAAAGTTTTCATGACCACCCAAGTATTGAAATATTTCAAGTAGTTCGACTTCACCTATCAGTAATTTAGTTATCGTGTAATTATTAGCTTTTCCCACATGATATTATGATCAGTTCAAGAATACATATATAATATCAATTCTGATTGAACTAATCAATTTACTTCTCTTTGAAATACAACTTACTTGAAATAGAATTGATGACAATATTAATTGTTTTTTTTTAAAAGAAAAAAATCCACCTCTCTTCCTTACCCTCTAATAATTCGAACTCATGACTAATAGATTATAGGGAAATCGTCTTACCACCTAACATGTACTTCATTGTCAACACAATCTTAATTCTACTTTCAATTTGCACAAAAATTTCTTAATCGTATTTTAAGAAGTAACCATACTGGAATAGACTCTCCCACTAAGGAGTGGTGGAATCCTATATTGATCATATGTCATTTTATCTTTTCATGATTCACATTATACCTGAACTCTACAATATGTACGACTCATTAAGAGCAACAACTAATAATGCCAAATAATAGTAATCCATAGTCAAGATAAACTTATGACTTCAAATTCGAAGATCTTTATACTACTATCACAAAGAGATTAATTCACTGACATTTGAATAATAATCTGTGTGGAATACTCTTAGCAGGTCAATCTGATGCACTTATTCTCAATAATCATCCACATACAATTATGCGCTTATCTATCGGTGAAAACACTACGATTAAGAATATTTACAAATAAAATATAAATACGTAAAGAATCTCATCATCGTAATTATTTATGATTTTTTTCATATATTTCATTCCAAGAATTTTATCATATTAAATTATATAAAGATTGCAATATTATAAAATATGTATAAATATAAAAGTGTAATTTATTTATTAAAAAATATATTTTTAGAACATACACTAACAACAAGGAAGACCAGTGGATATGAAGTTACAAATGTACTTATACTTTCATTGTAATACGTGAATCTATGTTATTATTTAGCATATCTATCTTTGAGTATTATTTATTATTGTTTGTTTCGCCTTTTGTATTTTTGTCAATTTCTTGACATCCTTCCAAACATTATTCCATCTTGAGTTTATCTACGAACAAATTAACAAAGATATTGTTAAAATCAAATGAAAATAAATTTCTTATTTTAATTTTATTTTTAGCTAAATAGATATTTACACAGATACATGACATATACATCTTCACATATACTGCTATGTATTGTTGTTCTTCAAATATGTTCAATGTGAGTGCTTAAAAAGTCGTTATTTGTAATTTTTTCTAATTTAAGCAGAATGCAAGTTAGCTAGTTTGAAGATCATAGAGGGAAAAAATTTGATTCTTAATATAGATTTTCTGAATGGGATTTCACCAAAGTTTGAATCTTAGTGGTTGAAGTTTTGAAAAAAAAAAAAAGAAGCACTTTAAGAGTTATGGTTGAATCGCATTTAGAACCTGCACCTGTCTATTAATAGCTACGTTTGAAAATCCATTATTTGAAATAGGGAAAACCACTATATTAGTCCCTCACATTATGCATTTGTATTTATTTAATCCCTCACTTTTAAAATGATAATTTTTAGTCCCTTACATTACACATTTGTATTTATTTAGTCCTTCACTTTTAAAATGATAATTTTTAAATGTAAATGTTGAATTTTGGTCCTTGAATCAAATCCCAAGCATTTTGGCCTAAATTTGTCATGTCCCTTACATATATAAAACGTTAAAGTTTGGTATCTGAATCAAATTTTGAGTATTTTTTGCCTAAATTTGTCATGTATTGTTCACATGACATATTTTTCGAGAACAAATTTAAAAAATTCATCTGAGTAGAATGTTTTATGAGTGCAAAAGATATGAAGTAAGTGATTGATTAGCAATTTATTTGTATTTAAGATTATTTCAATATTTGACTTGTGGTATTTTTTTTTCCAAAATTTATAATCCAATTTATCCAATCTGATGCTCGAGTTTTGTGTTGGAAAGGAAAAATGAGTTCCTAAATTTTACTCAAAAAATATTTCATGTAAACAACACACAATTAATTCAGACCAAAAAGTACTCGGGATTTAGTTTAGGTACCGAAATTTGACATTTTACATTTGTGAGGGACTAAAAATCATCATTTTAAAAGCGAGGGACTAAATAAATACAAATGGGTAATGTGAAGAACTAATAGAATAGTTTTCCCTTTGAAATATTATTCATAATATTTTTTGGGATTAGTATTGTATTAACTTTTTGAGATGTATGATATATATGGGATAAAAGGTGGTTGAAAATATATAAAAAATAATTGTCAAATATGATTTGAAGAAAAATGAATAAAAAGCAATTCGGAATGATTTAAAGTCTAGTAGTTTGGATAATTTAATTTGCGGTATTCACTTTAAATTCCAGTAACAAAATAACAATAACTCATTATTTCTCTTAAAAAAGAAAGTTTGCGCAAACAAATTGTTTCTTCATATTTCATAGTCCCGCCTAGAACATAAACCCTAAACCAAAATGCATGTTAATCTTAAGCTTTGTAGATGGAAGACATTCCAATTTATTGAAAGAAAAAGTATAATATGATGCACCTTATACATAAGCAAGAAAAAAAAAAACAAAAAGAAGAGAATGTACTACAAAATAAAATAAAATAAAATATTGTTTTGTATCATTAGCAAAATTATTGAGATTTCATGCAACCTTATAAGAACGTAGATATAGTTGTCACGTAACATCCAAAGAAATATTTGTCAAAGATATGGAATTATCATATTATGGTATATAAATATTTGATTGATGTAATTACTTTAATTGTTCCCCTAAATTAGGTAGATTACCTTATTATTTTGATTGTCGTGATTAGCAAGACTTAGCATATATTCGATTGTCTTGATTAGCAAGACTTACCATGTTTATCTTCTCTTGTAAGCCTATATAAAGGCACCCTATGTTCAATTATATTGAGTCCTAATTTATACAAATCGTAATATGGAATTCTTTCGTTTCTAACATGGTATCAGAGCCTCCGCATGTAAATATATATTTGAGCTTCCGCTTATTTGAGCGCTTGTAAATATATTTTGCTCAGATTCTACTCCGATTCTTAGTTTTCAACCTTCGGGTTTTCTTGGTTTCAACCTTCGGGTTTCCTGATTTTTGACCTTCGCATTCTCCTGGTTTCAACTTTCGGGTTCTTCAGTTTTGAGTCTTTTCGTTATCTCATTTTCGACTTTCGGGTTCTCTCGGTTTTGATTTTTCAGATTCTTTCAGTTATTAATCTTCGGGTTCTCTTGGATTCAGTTTTCAGGTTTTCGATCGGTTTTGATTTCATTTCAGTTTTGGTTCTTGATTCTTTTGTGTATTTGGTTTGGATTTTCTATTCTCAAATTTTGTTTCAAACTCAATTTGGTTTTCCATAAGCATATTGAGTTTGAGAGGGGATGTCAAAGATATGGAATTATCATATTATGGTATGTAAATATTTGATTGATGTAATTAGCTTTAATTGTTCCCCTAAATGAGGTGGATTACCTTATTAGTTTGACTGTCTTGATTAGCAAGACTTACCATATATCCGATTGTCTTGATTAGCAAAACTTACCATATTTATATTCTCTTGTAAGCCTATATAAAGGCACCCTATGTACCAATTATATTGAGGCCTGATTTATACACATTGTAATATACTTTTTTTCGTTTCTAACACTATTAAATGCAAGTTGTGCATGTCAATTTTAATTTAGAGATATTGTAAACTTAGGCCTTGATCTCATATGTTTACAAAAAAACATTGACTTGCTTTAGGAAAAAAAAAAATAGAAATACACTGTTTAAACGTGAAAAACAAATACTACATGTTTTTACTCATTTGCCAACAATAACTTTAAACAATTAATTTTAATTATAATTAAATTCTAAGAAATTTTTAATAGACCATTTTGCTTTTTTTTTTGTTGGACAAAATAGACTGTTTTACTCAATACAATTAGTAGAGTTTAATGGCAGTAGAATCCAAAATTTTTTCCTATGGATGTTTAGTTCATATGAAACATTTGTATATTTTTCTTGCCCTTTTATTTTATTCTTTTCTTTCTATCCATATTATAAAACACCACTTGCTATGGCCACTCCGTCATATTCTAATCTTTTATTTCTTACATATCTCCATCATTGTTTGACCCAAATTTCTCTCATACAACAATGTCTTGCTAATTTGAAAATGACCAAAAGAAATTCCTCCTTTAAGACTCATCATTTTATCCAACTAACAAGTAAAACTCTATAAATGACTTTAAAAAAAAAGAAGTCAAGCCTCCAACTACACCGCTAAGACGGACCTGTATCAATAGAGAAAACTTGACTAGTCTGTAACAGTTCTGCAACAAATTTTAAAAAATTTCTAGAGTGTTTCTCAATCCTTTCATGTATACCATACTAATGAATCAATTTTTGTTAAGTAGATAGATGGAGGGGATAATTTATAAAGAGAAAGTGATATATTTTATTTAGTGTCAATAATGACTTGTGTTGTACAAATGAGGGATAAGTCCCTATTTATAGGGATTAGTCAGCGGTGTTGAACCCCAATTATGTTAATCATGTTTTGATGATAACCAAATCACACTAATGGCTTGAAAACAAGTGTGCAGAAAAATAGGAAGGTTCGGACGCAAATGATCGTCTGAACAAAACAACCAGAAGACTCCAGGGATGCAAATAACTGTCTGAAAGACAGAGTTTCGGACGATGGTATTCGTCCGACACAAAGAACCTAAAGCAGTCTCGGATGAAGAACAGCGTCCGATCATATTTCCAGAAGACATTGCTTTGTCGTCCGACACAAAGAACCTAAAGCACTCTCGGATGAAGAACAGTGTCTGATCAAATTTTCAGAAGACATTGCTTCGTCGTCTGACACAAAGAACCTAAAGCAGTCTCGGACGAAGAACAGCGTCCGATCAAATTTTCAGAAGACATTGCTTCGATCGAACACAGGTTCAGAAGCATCCTCGAACGTCCGAATGAATGCCCTTAGAGAACGGAGGCAGCGTCAGACGCAGAGGTTAACAGCAGCCGTCCGAATGGTCCAACGGTTAGTTTTCCAGTAAACAGAAAATAGCCATTGGAAAGTTGTTGGAAGCAGATTTTTGGCAACTATAAATACCCCTTAGCCAGAATTAAATGATAGAGACTTCTACATTGATTACTAGTAATTCTTAAGCTATTTGGGAGAAATAGTGAGTACAAGTGTTGTAATAGTGTAGGTAGTTTTGTGAAGATAGCTTAGAAGTGTGAAAGTTCTTCAAGTGTAAGAGTGGAGAGGTAACAATTGTAACAAAGGAAGGTTGTGAGCGTAAAACTCTTGGCTCAACTAAAGGAAATTAGTGTGAGCAAGAGTGATCCTCATTTGTGTACAAGAGGTTACTGTCTTACCTACTTTGGAGAGATTTTTAGTGGCTAAACTTCAAGTTGAGAACTTGGTAGTTGCCTTCTAAGATCTTTGTAGTTGTAAGCTCCAAGCTTAAGAACTCAACTCTTGGGAGTTTGGTTTGATTCTCTTAATCTCAATATTATTATTTGTTTTTTAAGCTTAAATTGTTGAATATCTACTGTATTCATTTGTGCTTAAGTTTTTATTTGATTCATAAAGTTTGCATTTTTATTAAGCACATAAGAAGGATTGTTTTATAAACAACCTAATTCACCCCCTTCTTAGGCTGCTTTGGGACCAACAATTGGTATCAGAGCTTGGTCTCTTTCTTTTGGTTTAATAACCTTTGAGTAAAGATTATTTTGGCAACCAATAATGCTTTGTTTTTAGAGTGGCATTGCATTTCCAGACCTCCCATGTTTAACGGCATTAATTTTGTTTTTTGGAGTGATAGAATGAAAATTTTTGTTTAATCTATTGATGTTGATTTATGGTATATTATTTGTGAAGGTCCTTTAGGAGCTAATATTTTTGATGAAAATCCTCATAGATTAAGGCCTAAGACTAGATATGAGTTAAATGCACAAAATAGAATAAATTTATCTTTAATATGCTAAAGCCATTAATATTTTGTATAATGCCTTGGTTGCATATTAGTTTTCTAAAGTAAAAGGTTGCAAATCGACCAAGGAGATATGGGACAAATTGAAGAAATCCATGAAGGAAGTGAAGATATAAGAGAGCAAAACAAGTCACTTCTTGTGGCTAAATATGAATCCTTCAAAATGGAACCTCATGAGAACATTGATAAGATGTATTGTACGTTCAATGATACGGTAAAGGATTTGGAAGGTTTGGGTAAAGAATATTCCGTGGGTGAGAAAAATAGAAATTTTTTGAATGCTTCACCTAAGGAATGGGAACCTAAATCCATTGCCATAGAAGAGTCTAAAAATTTAAATTCTATGCCTATCGAGTCTTTGATTAATTCTCTAACCTTCTTTGAACTGAAGATTATACAAGGTACAAGATGAGGAGGCAAAAGGAAAAAGAAGCATAGCATTTAAAGCTTCATCAAAAAGGAAAAAAGAGTGAAGGAAGCCTCACAGAATTCAACAACTTCCAAATCACTTGGGATGATTGCAATTCGAATGGAAAGGTTGAAGAAGAATAGGAAACAGGCTCAAATGGCTTTTATGGCACTTGGCAATAATGAGGTATCCTCAAGTTGTGATTCTTGTGATGATTCATGTGATAATGATGATGATGATGATGATGATGATGTTGAATCATTTATTTTTAAAATGCATGAATGTTTGAAAGAATCATATGCTAAGAACAAAGAGTTAAAAATTGAAGTTAATGCTTTATTGAGTGCCAACTCAAAACTTATGCATGAAAATAATTCTTTGACAAAAGAAAATGATGTTTTGAAAGAAAAATTTGTTGGAAAAACCAAGATCATGGAAGAACAAGCTTCATTGAAGGAGAGATTAGATGATCTTGATGATATTTTGAAAAAGAAGAAAGAAAATATTTTCGAAAAGAAAAGAACTAGAAATATGTTTTTGAACAAAAATTTTATCACCTTTAAAAAGGATGATTTATGCTTTGTAAAATCTAAATCTTCTTTTTATGGCAATAAGAATATTATTTGTAAATATTGTCATCAACATGGCCATATAAAGAAAAATTGTTATGTTAAAGGAAATGAAATATTAGAAATAAATTCTATTTGGGTGATTAAGCATGTTACTCTCCCAATTGGACCCAAGAAAGTTTGGGTACCAAAAGTTGTTGCTTAACTTTGCATGTAGGTATGCTTAGAAGAGCACCAAGGAATTCAAGATAGATTATCAATGGAGCCTGTTCAAGGCATATGAGCTAAGGTGACATTAAAATGGGTAACATCTAAAATTTTGTGTTAAGAATGTGCTTTCATTAATTAATTCGAACTATGTTCTCTTGAATGTTACTCATCTGTGTGTATAATTCGTTTAGAATGATAGGGAATATGTATCCCCAATTTTTTGTCTATAAATAAGTCACTACTTACAAAAGAAAGGGGGATCATTCAAAAAAAAATTTAAATTGGATTATTTTGCAAAAAATTGCATCAGACAGTTGAAGCACACATGTTTCATTGTTTAGATGATGCTTTTTGGTGAGGAATGAGCGAAAATTGTTTTGATCCTAAATTGTTTGCATGAATTCCCTCACATCTACTTGAATACATATTCTTGAAGGAAAGAAACGTATTGCATAACTTGATTTATTCTCCTTGTACTCATATTAAATTATATTCACCTTCTAAGGGGGAGAACAAACTAAGGGGGAGCTTAAATTGCATTATCTGTCTTATGATTTGATGATGCCAAAAGGGGGAGAACAATGGACAAAACTTCTTAACTTATGCTTCATATTTTTTTGATTGTTTTTAAAATTGTCCAATTGATTTGTCATCATCAAAAAAGGGGAGATTGTTGAACCCCAATTATGTTAATCATGTTTTGATGATGACCAAATCGCACTAATGGTTTGAAAACAAGTGTGTAGAAAAATAGGGAGGTTCGGACGCAAATGATCATCTTAACAAAGCAGCTAGAAGACTCCACGGACGCAAATAACTATATGAAAGAGAGATGTCAGAGTTTCGGACGATGGTAATCATCCGACACAAAGAACCTAAAGTAGTTTCAGACGAAAAACAACGTCTGATCATATTTTCAAATACATTGCTTCGATCGGACACAGGTTCGGACACATCCTTAGACTTCCAAATGAATACCATCAGAGAACGGACGCAGCGTCGAACGCAGAGGTTAGCAGCAGCTGTTCAAAAAGTCCAACGGTTAGTTTTCCAGTAAATAGAAAATAGCCATTGAAAAGTTGTTGGAAGCAGATTTTGGGCAACTATAAATACCCCTTAGCCAGAATTAAATGATAGAGACTTCTACATTGATTATAAGTAATTCTTGAGCTATTTGGGAGAAATAGTGAGTACAAGTGTTGTAATAGTGTAAGTAGTTTTGTGAAGATAGCTTAGAAGTGTGAGAGTTCTTCAAGTGTAAGAGTGGAGAGGTAACAATTGTAACAAAGGGAGGTTGTGAGTGTAAAACTCTTGGCTCAACTAAAGAAAATTAGTGTGAGACAAGAGTGATCCTCATTTGTGTACAAGAGGTTATTGTCTTACCTACTTTGGAGAGATTTTTAGTGGCTAAACTTCAAGTTGAGAACTTAGTAGTTGCCTTGTAAGAAGCTCTTTGTAGTTGTAAGCTCCATGCTTGAGATGTTTGGGAGTTTGGTTTGATTTTCTTAATCTCAATATTCTTATTTGTTTTTTAAGCTTAAATTGTTGAATATATATTGTATTCATTTGTGCTTAAGTTATTATTTGATGTATAAAGCTTGCATTTTTATTGAGCACATAAGAAGGTTTGTTTTTTAAACAACCTAATTCACCCCCCTCTTAGGTTGCTTTGGGACCAAAAAGCTGGTCATGCACCATGCTCAACTAACCTCTTGAGATTCATACATGTCCGAACTCGTCTCAGCCGGGCTAGACTCACATGTGTCAAAATGGAATTACTTGTTCCAATCCACACTTGTTCAAACCGAACTACTTGTGCCGATCGACCTCAACCGAGCCAAGTCCACGGCACCGGTAAAGTCCAAACTAGTGTTTGATAATTACATATTTACCCCTACTGAGTCTATTGTATGCCACTTGGGCTCAGTCTATTGAAGTGACAATTTTTGTATCATCAATAGCCCTCTCGACTGGGTTTGTATTGTAGATTAGACACTATTGACCTTGCTCTTTCTGCTTGGTAGCCTCCAATAATGCTTCTTTATTTAGATGTACTTCGTTTCATCAGCCCCCAGGATATGCCCATCAGTCCTTAGTTTATCAAACCTTGTTTGGTTGATAGAGATACCAAACTTTGGCATATGAATTGGCGGTTCAACTGATCGGCCTAGCCAATAAGCCCCTTGTTCAGGTTCAAATTCGATTCATTAGACATCACTTTCTCTACATTTTTTATTTTTTAGGCTCATTGTCTCTTTTATTTTATTTTTAGGCTTAAGGCCTTTATTTTGAGGCATCGATTTTAATTGATGTTATGCCTTTATTTTTAATTGTTTGACCACTTTAAGCATTTCGACTCCATATCTTTCAACTTTATTTTCATTTTTTGGGCTTATAGACTCTGTCTTAGACTTAGACCTCCTAAGCACTTGGCGGTTGGCCTTTATTTATTTATTTTTATTTTTTGGCTTTTGGACCACTTAAGGCACTTAGGCGGGTTAGCCTTTATTTTTTGACTTTTTGACTACTTAAGGCACTTTGGCTAGTCAGCCTTTATTTTTTGGCTTTTTGACCACATAGGGCACTTAGGCGGGTTAGCCTTTTTGAGATCATTTTCGGGCTTGTAGACTTTTTGAGATAATTTTCAGGCTTGTAGCCTTTTTGGGATAATTTTCGAGCCTATAGCCTTTTCTTTTTTTTGGTGGTTGATCGACAATCGGTCACCTTTGTTGAGAAGATCGGCCATCAGTGGTCAGTCACTTTTAATTTTGTGATCAGTCATCGACCTCATCTTTTTTGCTAATCAATGATCAGCTAACTTTATCGAGTAGGTCGGCCACTGAAGGTCGGATATCGGGATCGTCAGATTTGCATAATTGGGATTAAAGGTCAAACAACAAGATATCGGGAGCAATTTTTAATTGCTCGACTGGCTTCAGCCACTTTGGATTTATTGATTAGAATCGTCTAATTTGTTGTTCGGGATCTGAGATCGAACAACAGGACGTCGGGAGCAATCTTTAATTGCTCAACTGGCTTCAAACACTTTGTATTTGTTGATCGAGATTAGACATCGGGGTCAATTCATTTCTACATTGGCCATTCTTTTGTTTATTTGAGTAGCTTGTCCATTCAGCTGCTTATCCGATCATCAAGATGTTGTCTTCAACTTCTCAATTAGGGTTTGGAATTGATATCCCAACATTTGAGGATTCCAACTTTATCAAAGTCATGGTTGCTTATCGATAACTCTAGTAAACAAGAGTTATTTACGTCTAAATCATAGCATTTTATTGGTTTAAGTTCTGAATTTTGTTGTTTATTTAAGTATTTTAGTTAATTTTTACATTATGTGTTTGCATTTTTTTTTTATTTTAAGTGAACATTTTTATGAATTTTTATTGAATTTTAGTCAATTTAATCACTTATTAAGTTTAATATTATGCAGGTTAATAGTTGGAAGGTGGAAGTCAAAATGAGTAAAGTTTGAGGGCCAAAAAGAGATTAAAGAAAAATTGAAGCCCTATGCTGAAATAGTTCGATATCGCGACAGCGAGGCAGAATTTGCTTATGTAACTTCAGCTCAATGTTCCGACATCGTGGCGCGTCCAGCAAATGTACTAATGGCATTTTTGTAAATTTTGACTACCAAATTTTAAGTATTAACTTGTGTAATATTCCAACTACATATAAATTTTGGGAAAACAACCTTAATAGTCCCTCACATTTCACCTTTGTACCTTTTTAGTCCCTCACATTCAAAATGATGCATTTTAGTGCCTTACAAATTCAAAATGAACCATTTTGGTCCCTCGACATAATTACAGGTATATTTTGGCCTGAAATACTCACATGCATATCAAATCTTACATTTTTCATGCACAAAATTGGATGACAACATACAAATTTTAAATGTTAAACAACACTATTTAAAACCTCTTCTACTACTATCCCAAAATTATCACCTACTATCATCACCTTTATTCCCTTCCCTCGCTGCTTTTCGTCCGTCCTATTTCAACTGCCCCAATCATCTTCTTTTTTGGGACAATTTAGCATTCAAAATATGTATTGTCAATTTTGCCCATAAATATTTTACATTTGATATGCATGTGAGTCAATTTGGCCGAAATATGCCCGTATTTGTATCGAGGGACCAAAATGGTGCATTTTGAATTTGTGAGGAAATAAAAAAGTACAAATGTAAAATGTGAGGGACTATTAAGGTCATTTTCCCATAGATTTTTAATGGGAATTAGTACACACATTAGAGTAGTTAGTAGATTTTTACATAGTAAGTAGTGTAGTTAATGTCGTCTAAACTTCTATCTTTTTAGTTGAATACTGGTTCTCTTTCAATTTCTTTTAGATCTTGTCTTTAATTTCTTGCAAGTTTTATCTATTTTGATTAAATAATTTTAGTGGGTTCATCTTTAGCTACAAGTAGATATAATTTTTACTTGCTTTCTAGTTTAGTTTCTTGAAAATCTCTTTACTTCCATTTTAAGCTTTCTTAGTGAGTTTTAGATTTATTCCGATTTTAATGATATTTAGCTAAAATTTTAATAACTTGATTTAATTTTTAGTGATTTTCATTGGACTTTCTTTTATTAATCTAACAATCCAAAAAAATATTTGGTTTTTTCTTGGTTTTATTCACTAATTTTATTAGGTCAATAGTAGTAGAAAATGGAATTACTAGTTTTGCATGCTTTCTAATTACTTTCCTTAGTTAAGTTAGATTTATTTTCCTTTCAATTTTAGTTTCTTTTTAGTTATTTTAGTTAATTTAGGAGTAATTTTACTTTTTTTTTTTTTTTACTTTGTTTCATTTACTTGCTTTAATCCTTCAATTAGTGTGTCTAGTTGCTTCATATGATCACTTTAGTAGATAAATTAGTCTTTTGTTAGTTTTAATTTACTTGATTATTCAATTGTTAGGTTTGAGCAGAATTAGTATTTGTTCTCTTTACTAATTGCCTAACTATACAATGAACCCCAAATCTTGGTAACCTCGTGCGAACGATTCCGCTTACCAATCTTGGTAATCTCGTGCGAACGATTCTGCTTACCACTACCTACTACATTCCTTATATACTTGCTGGAGTGTAGGTACAAATTAGTGAAAAAAGTGAGGTTTATTACTTGCTTGAATTCTCTTGCACCAATTCATTATTTTTCATGGATAAAGTTTCAAAATCCCAACGAAGAGTTTCTAATTTCACAGTAATTCCTTCGAAGTACCTTGAAATTCCTTCTTCAAAGTGTCCCATGCCTCTTTTGAAGTACTTGCTATGACAATACGGGAAAAGATAGACTCATGCACTGATTGTTGAATGTAGAACAAAGCCTTGGAGTCCTTTTTTTGGTTTCCTGCCGCCTCTCTTCTTCCTCTTGATCTGGGTCAATCAAATGATCATGTCAACAAACCCAAACTCAATCAAGTCCAAAGCTCATACTTGCCTCCATTAAAGATGGGTATGAGTGGTGATGAAGTTAACGAAAGTGCAGAGGATGAAATTGCGGAATTTGCTATTACCATCGCTAAACACTATCACCCTGTGTGTTTCCCCCTTCACCTTGTTTGCACTGTCACTCGCACACAGCCCAGTCAAATTGATGGAATTAATGGCTCTGATACCACAATGTTATAAATAAGAGAAATAGAGAATATGCACTCATAAACACTGCTAGAGCTCAATTGTTTTATTCAATGATATTGTTGTGCCTTTTATAGGCTTTACTGTCTCTCAATAATAAGAAATAACCAAATGCAATAAAGACTCGGTAAACAACAGTAAATAAGGAAACAAACAAAACAAACTTTAAGACTCTGTCAACATTTAAACAACCTTATTTGACTCCAATAGCTGAAAACAACATTTTGAATCAATTTCCAACACCTGCACCATGGAGAAGGCGGATGTGTTGTGTTATGTGTATACTGCTTTATGCATGAATAGAATTGTGTGTTCCCGACCCTCTCCATTTCATGCAGTGACCAAGATGAGATCGCCCCAGACCCCTAACAGATATTTGTGAGCTACAACAAGCAATTCACATTTTTAATATGTTGGAAAGTCCCGCATGGGATTATGATGTGAGTGGGCTTTTGTCTACATGTTGTACGTCTTCCCTATTTCCCGTGTTCCCTAAAAATTCTTATTGTCCTATTACTTCAGGCTCCAAGCATAATTTTAAAAAAAATGGTTGCTTTTATTTTAGATACCGTGGAGTCCTTGCACATTCGTGACCTGGGACTTTCCCGAGTTACTTTTATAAGGTTGCTTAAAAGGATGGTTATGTTTTTGAACTATTGAAAGGGGACTTAAAAGTTTCAAAAAGCATAGTTGAATATAGATAATATAGTTCGTGGCTTAATAAAAGCTACAATTAAGTTATTTTATGCAAACCCGGACAAACCCTTTGTAGGATAGAACCGTTGACTTAAAGTTTTTCTCTCTTTTGCTTTCAACATCTTAAACTTAATTTGGTAAAGTGTATAAAAGATTGCTGAAAATTCTCTGACAAGTATGCCCACAAATACCAAACAGCTAAACCTAAGAAAGAAATTTATACATCAAAACCTGCATGGCTGGCTTGTTAAGTGAACTCCATTTTAGACCTTTTATTAGACAACATTGCTATTCGTGGTTAGTTTCCTACCTTTCACTTTTCCAATTTGGGCTCCAATCTTTAGACTTTTTTAATACAATTGTCTGAGTTTACTTGTATTTATTTGTCTTTTCTCTTGCAAGTGCACCTATTTACTCATATGTTGATAGCATGAGGAAGAAACTTGCTGGAAGTGGTAAAACCACATCCCTCTCAGCAAAGAAAAATCACCGAAGTAAACCCTGTGGCCAGTGAGAGGGCACACAAAGCAATAAGGAAGCACAAAATGCTTCTATAAGAGACAACCTTCTTAAAGACAGTTGGTACATTTTCCATTCAGAGACAAAAATAGAAAGAAAAAAAGTCGATATTGATTTTTCAGCTGTTGCTTTATTAAAGGGGCTTGGGTCTGTAGCATCATATGTAATCCATGTTTCCAGTTTGATCTTTCAGCTATTTTCTTTACAAATATTCAGTGGTGGGTACAGAATATTATGGTGGTTTGTTAGGATTTGTTACATTTCTAGCAAAATGTTGCAACATGAATTTTCTTGTAACCAAGTCTCAGTGCTAACTAGAGGAAATTGTTCCAAACATTCCGTAGAAGAAGCTTAGCCTTTTCAGTAACTGCACTCTTCCATGGTTGAGAACATATTACCAATTCATTTGAGAAATTCTTCCTGTAGAATTCAGCATATAGTTACTAAAAATGCGGCACGGGTATGGGGACGTAATTTATCATTTTTTAAATTATCGAACACATAGGAGTAGGTTTAGTCGATACGTTGCAATACGCCACTTTTAAAAAAAGTTGATATATGACTTAGAGATAAGAAGGTAGTTGATAGTATATAATATTAAATTTCTATAAATATTGAACTTTTAGTGACTAGAGAAAAGAAAATGATCAACTTTCAACAACTACTGTTCTTAATAAAATACTAAATAATTCTAATTAGGTAAATTTAAAGAATATTTTCCCATTTTCTCAATAAATAAAGATTCGCTACCTTTAACGTTTCGAAACGTTAATCGCCGCATTTCGAGACGCAAACCAAGAATTGTGTTTCTAATATGCAATTTGTAGAGGTGGGAAAAGTTTTCGGTAACTATGATTCAATTGCCCAGGAGTAGATGAATCTCACCGTAACAACACCTTGCGCTCATAACTTTTGCAAATCTTTGTCTAGAGGACTCATTTAGTGGCCAAGCATTCATAAGAAATAGAACATGCCAAGGGGGACGCCAACTTCATGCATAGAGGAACGTCATGAAATGCCCCGTATGCCTAAGCGATCCGAATTTCTTTAGAAGGAAAATACTTACATAGACTAAATCCGGTCTTTGTCCCCACCTGTAGACCCTGTGGTCAAGATTAAATCTTACAGAATCTTGCTTACATCAACTTATGTCATAGATTCCATAACATTTAATCAACACCACAAAGTCTACAAGTGGGGCCAAAAACTAGGTCTACTTAAGTCTTTCCCTCTTTAGAATATGCAGGTCAAGAGAATATTACTATTATTTATTGCATAGTTGCCGGAAACTCTCCCTACCCCTACGAACTGCGTACTGATTCATGCATATCGAAACATGATTCATTTGTATCTCGAAACGCAGTGATTCACATTTCAAAATGTCAAAGATAGCGAATTCTTATTTATTGAGAAAATGAGAAGATATTCTCTAAATTTACTTAATTGGAACTATTTAGGATTGGACTGAGGATAATAGTTCTTAAAAGTTGAACATTTCCTTTTCTCTAGTCACTAAAAGTTTAACAATTATTAGAAATTTAATACTATATATTATCAACTACCTTCTTATCCATATAATATAGAAACCTTTTTTTAAAAAGTAGCGTATCGCAACGTATCGACTAAACCTACTTCTACGTATATAATACTTTAAAAAGTGGTGAATCGTATCCCTATACCCGTACCGTATTTCCTAACGTATCGCATTTTTGGTAACTATGATTTATTCACAGTTTAGGAGCTGATCCTTGCTTTTGTTTGCATGATTAATATCGTTATGCGAAATTTATACCTATTATGATGTGAATGGGCTAAAAAGAAATTCTTGCATATTACGGTATATCTGGGTAGTCACAAAGCTTTTTACGCACATTTACAAGTACGTGCTCCTTTTCCCTATTTTGTAATTTGGTGGATTATTCTTGCTTGTGTAGGTTAACAGTGAAGTCATGACCGCAATAGAGGATTTTCGAACTAAGCTTGAGGAGGATGAGAAAAACATAGATTCTGGTGAAGAAGATAGATCTGATGCTGAACAACAAAATCCTGATGACCAGTCAAGTGGCACATTGAATGCTGAAGCTGAAGGATTACTGATGGAAGTGCTTTAAAGAGGAAAGCTCTTGATGGCTGCCTTCCTACTGAGAACAGGAGACACAAAGCTGATAATGGGAGTGGACTATGTCTAGATGATGAAAAGTTCTCCTCGTGAGCTGCTGCTAGAAAAACTAGTTTTAGTGATTATATGCATTTCTAAACCAAGTTAAGACCAATCTTTCCATACTCTTGTGAGGTTTTATATTCAGGTCTTGGAATATTTACTTGTAGTTATTTAATTGTTCTCGAAAACTCGTTTGTGATACGACAGATTTGAAGCCAGAAAAGCAAGTTTGAACTTTGAATCTACCATTCATTTAATTTCGTTTTTTTTTTTCCTTTTTCTCGTTTACTATTTAACGCAAAATGGAAGTTTTTTCTACTTGATTTGAAGGTGATCAGAGTCTATAGACATTCTTTGGTTAATTTAAGAGTTTGGCAGGGAAGCATTAGTCTTTCAAGGTGGTAACTCGAACACGTTTGCCTGGAGGCGCAAGCGGCACCTTGGCGCTTACCACTTGGTTACTTCAAAACTCTGTTTTGCATTCAACAGGCAATCTGCCTTTATCCTTCGGCCATGATATCACGTGGTTGCAACTTCGGGCCTAAATTGCCGACAGTAGTTTGGCCGATACCAGTACTTTAGATTCCACATGTACTTCAGTCCCCATTGCTTTTCTTACAAGCTCTTAATGGGTTTTACATAATAATCTATCAATTATTTATTTACCAACCAGAATTCACACTAAGAGTTAAGAAATATCAAAATTTTATTGAACCTAGTTTAATTAACGACCGAAATTGAATAACTATAGAATGAGTTCACGAGTTCGGGTCACTTTTAAAAAAAAGTTAGTTCATCTTGTATGTCTACTCTCCTAAGATTTAGGTAAAAAAAAAACGTCAAACCTTATTCTCCTAAGATTAGGGTAAAAAGAAGTCGAACCTTGGACATTAAGGCGGTTAGGTTGAATGATCATGTGCCGGAAAATTTGACAAGGCAGAGCCGCATACAATATTACTCTGAAGGAAGTAGGCGCCGAGCAGCCGCACTAATAATGATAACAAAACGTTACAATTGGTAGGACTGTTCATCGGTCGGTATTCGGTTGTTCGGTGTCTAAAATTCGGTTAATGTTCGGTTATTTACCAAAAAATTGATATCCAATTCCAATCCATTTTAAAATTCGGTCAGTTATATAACCGAAGTTTAAAATAGGTTTGAATATCGGTATTAACCGTTTTATCCGAAGTTTTATCCCTGTAAATTTGAAAAAAAAAATCAAATTTTAACTTTTAACTTTTCACAACTTTCAGTTCTACACCAATCTTGTCAAATTACCAATTCACCAAATTCTACACATAAAAGAAATATAAAATCCAATATTCAAACTTCAATATAAGTGTGAGAACACCATGTAGGATGTAGCTATAGACTGCCCATTCTCCATAGCCCACCGACTCAAATCCAACTTCAAAGTTAAAAATAACTTACAAACTAGTTCCAACAAGCTTCTCTTAATAACAAAAACATCTCAACCCAACAAAAAAAAGAAAATCTCACACACAAAACATTATTGTCCAAATTTTCTTCCAATCATAGCAAAAATGTGGCAAATAAAGAAAAATCTAATCTCCAAGAAGTTGAATCTTCATGTGACCTATAAGAGACAGTAGATATCCTATCTTAACACACAAAACTGCACCCTTTTTAATAAAACAACATTCTAGATTTCAGTCATTCAACAAAAATACTTAATTAAACAAATGAAAAAATAGAATTAGAAGTCAAACCAATCAAATGTATATAATAGTAGAATCCGGAGTACTAGTAGTAGTAGTAGTCAAATCTGCAAATGAGAGAAAAGAAAATCTTTTATTTCTTAAGTGTTAATAAATAACAAAAACTGAAAGAAATTATTTATAAAAAGTTTACCATTTTCAATGTTCTCAAGTAAATGTTGGTCTTCCTCTACAGCAACTGGAGAATCTGGGGAACGCAAGCAGTCACGAGCTTACATAGATAGCTTCCAGTTGGATAGAACATCAGAACAAACGGAAGGAAAAAGGAAAAAGGGTAGAAATAGAATGGAGTGCTTGACTTAAGCTACGAGAAACTGGAACAGCCAATATATCTCGAGCCATGTGTGTTAAGATAGGATATCTATATCCATCTGTTTTCCACCATCCTAAAATCTCAAAATCATCATCATTATCAGGTAGAAGTAGGTTTAGTCGTGTATAAAGACTGAAATACATTTCTGCATCTAACCTATAAGATTCACCTTGTTGTTTCTTGAACTCCATTCTATTTCTACCCTTTTTCCTTTTTCCTTCCGTTTGTTCTGATGTTCTATCCATCTGGTCACTTAAGGAAGAAACAGAAGTTGAAGGTTTAGAACTATACACCCTCTTATACTCTTCAAATAGACACATACAAGTTCATCTTTCACAAGTATCACAATATGATCCACCCCATACATGTCTCTTATACACATCAAGAGTGAGGTGTAAACTCTTTATAATGATGGGAGAACAACAAAGAAAGAAGAGAACCGATTCATTTTCTCAATTTTTCCCCAATACTTATCATATTTACTCCTCACTCTTGTTGCCATCATACTTAGAGATATATCCTCATCTAGTTCCCAATCATTCAAAAGAGTTAACACATCGCTAAGTTCATGAACAACTACATTTGATGTCACACATAATGAGCCAGAAATTTGTAAAGTAAGATCATAAAAGTGCTCTAAAAATTTCACATAATGTTGAACATTTTCCCAATCCTTCTCATTAGGCACCCCACATTTATCATCCTCTTCAAGATCATTCCTATAACGAGGATCCATATCTTCAAACCTATCAAATGCTTTTGCAAGTTTTTGAGCTGCATCCAACATCATGTAAGTGGAATTCCATCTAGTAGGTACATCAAGGCACAATAACTTGTTGCTATCTATTTTTCCATTTCCACACATTATTGTGCCTTGATGTAACTACTAGATGGAATTGCCAATTACATGTCGGCTTTGATGCCCTCTGTTGTACCGAGACACTAATTTCTTTCAAACCCTCAACTACAACTAAATTAATTATATGGGCAATGCATCTCATATGAAGATACTTCACGCCAAGCAAACAAGTTCCCCAATTTAAAATTTTTTTCTTCAAGTAAGAAATGGCACCATCGTTTGAACTAGCATTATCAACTGTAATAGTAAAAACCTTATCAATCCCCCATTCAAGCAAGCATTTCTCAACACCTTTCCCAATGTCATCACCTTTATGACTAGTAATTGGGCAAAAGTTTAATACTCTTTTTTGTAAGGTCCAATCATTGTCTATAAAATGCACATGAGACACATGTAGTTAATATTTTGCTCGATGATTCTCTCCCATGCATTCTAATGACAAACTGTTTGGGTTGAATTTTTCAAAAAGTCCTTCAATTTTGCCTTCTCATCAAAATAAAGTCCATAACAGTCCCTCGTTACTGTAAAGCGTGAGGGCATAACAAATTATGGACAAGAAACATGCATATACATGTTTAATGTTGGGTTGAGATAGCTTAATTAGTTTGTTGGTATCTTTATTCGATGGTTTCTTTTACAGGTTTAGATGTTGATTATTCAAGGCAGCTAGTACCATTCCTACCTGTATCAGCCGCATAATCTCTATGACAATAGAGACATTCAGCCCTCCAACGACCATCAACTAAGAATCTTCTAAAATGGATCCATGCTTTAGACCTTGGTGCTATTTCTTTCCTTTTTCTTTGTGTGTGTTCACTTCCAAACTCTAGATAAGTTTTTTGCCTTTCCAATTTTTTAGCAAAAAATATAAAGCCCAATAATTATTATTAATTTTTCAGCAAAAAACATAAAACCCAAACATAAATAAAATCCAAAATTCACCCAAATAAAATCCAAAATTTTCAGCAACATGTAATCAATTTTCTGAAGTAAAAAATCCAAATACTCAACATTAATTAACAGGGCTTTTGGCTATCCAAAAGCCGTAATTTTTCAAAAATAAAAACCCAAATAATCTCTTATACACATCTAGATGTGTACAATTATTTGTCTAATTATTTTCATCAATTAAGAGAAATTTTTAAACTAATTTGACTCAAAAACTTCACATAAGTTGTCTTTCAAAAATTAAAAAAAAATAAAAATCAGATACTCTGAAAAAGCCCTAATTTTTGAAAATAAAAAGTCAAATAAGATCAAATAAAACGAATTCTGCAATCATTAAGAGAGATTTTTAAACTAATCTAACCCAAATAATCTATAAACTAATTTAACCTTAATTTTTGACGCCGATAACTCACCTAAAAATGGTTGAAGATGCGTTGCCAATTTCGCTATGCCGGTGCGTGATTGAGTCAAAGTGAGATGGAGAAGAACAGACCAATGTGTTGAAGAAGAAAGGACGCCGGTGAGTGAGGCGGAGATGGAGAGACTGAGAGTCTGAGACTGAGAGACAGATCTGGACGGAGATGTATTGAAGAAGAGTGAAACGAGTCAACGAAGAATGGACGAATTTGAAGACAGAATAAGTTTTAATTTTGACTGAAGAAGTTAAGATAAGAATTATATTTATTCGGTCGGATATAACCAATTACCGAATATCCAATGACCGAATAAAACTTCGGCCAGTTATTCGGTACTTCGGTTATTTCAATTCAGAATCCAATTCCAAACTGTTTTACCCAATATTTGAAATTGGATGTTAATTGGATAACCCGATATCCAATTTACCGAATACCGATATCCAATCTAAAACAGTTCGGTCGGTTTTTTCGGTTTATCCGAACTGTGAACACCCCTAACACAATTGGTCATCTTGTTTACACATACTTTGATAATACTTGTATACATGCAATTATTCTTCCTTTGGGCTTCTTCAAACTATGAGCTCATGTGTGACATTTCCCACAAGCCGCAATCTTTAGCGTGGGGACGCAGCAAACGCACGAAAATGTACTTCATGCAAAGGGAACTTTCGTGGTAGTGTGAGACTTGAGTTTAGATTGATAAAGATTGCCCTACTAAGTATAAAAAGGTTCTTAATTAGTCGTGGTGGAGTGATTTTTATCAGGAGCTTATACTAATTTAGTTAGTGGCTTGGTGCTTGGGTGCCTTGATTATCCTCGTGTTGCATCCTTCCTTGTACTCAAAAAATCTAATAAAGCATATTAAGATTTGGACTGATTTTATTTCAACTTATACTCAACTTCTACTCAACTTCTACTTTACACTTCCAACTTTAGTTTTGCACACTTTGTACTCCGAACTCTTAAATTCGTCTCACTTTAACTCTTTTTTTTAATGTCGTTACCCCAAAAATTAACGGAATTTTTTCGTTTGTATGACAAATTCAGCAGGATATATAACAATATTTTTGCATGTAAAAATAAAGATTTTGTTTACTTTTCTAACGTTGTTAAAAAAGGGGCTAAAGTGAGGCAAATTTTAGAATTAGGAGTGCAATGTGTTCAAAAATAAAATTCGGGATGCAAAGTGTGAAATGGATATAAATTGAGAGGTGAAAAATAGAATTAGTCCTCAAAGTTTCAAAAAGTAGTAGCATCACAAATACTGTAATTTTTAAAATTATTGACACCAATTAAAAGTCTAACGAGAGAGTTTTTATTTTAACGGTGAGTGTCTACACACTGGAGAATGGGATCAATCTAACATTTAGAACTGAATTTGAAGAGTATTAGAGAGATTACAAATGGTGAGTTTCTATTGTCTAAAAAAAATTTATTTTGGCTTGAAATGAACTTTCTAATTGTTCAACAATTTTTTAATGTTAGGTTCAATAGATGGCTCCTCATTTCACTCTTATTCATTTATAACTCCCACCTATTATCTAGTGACTCAAATTTATGACGAATAGGTCATAAAGAAATATTTTACGATCTAAACTACACTTTGTTATCAGAATCGAGTATATTAATGATACCAAAATATGAAGTCAAGAAAAATATTTTGTTTTACAGCTATGCGTATATATGTTAGGAGACAAATATTGTATTCAATCTAGACCATATATCTTTTGGCTGGTGTCTCTGGTGTAGCCTAGGAGAGGCTTAGATGGACATTTTTTTTTTTTTTTTTGGTCTTTCTACCTAAAGAAGAATTAACCTCATATTTGGTACATAGGAATGACTTGGAATAGAAAGGTCATTCCCAACAAAATATGTTTTTAGTCAAAATAGGCGAGAATGCTCATTCCCATTCCATGTCTGATAACTCAAGAAAGAATGAAATGAGTATTCTTTTTTTTTTTTTTGGGTATAAATATTCGACAAGAATGGAATGGATTTTAAATTAATTTGACTTACATACCCTTGGAGTTTTAAGAAAATTTAACAAATTCATTTTTTCTTTTTTGTTTTTATTCATATTATTAAAATCTCTATAGGTCTGAGAAGTTTCAAATATTTTGCATTGTGGATAAATTTTAAAATTTTATATTAAATTTTCTTTGCATTCAAATACATATTAAGTCGCACAATTTGGCTAATTCTAAAATATCCTATTTACTTGAAGTTTTGTATTCATTGCAATGAAATAGCTATGTCAAAAATAAATATTGACCGTTTCCATCATTTAGTTACATTTTCCAAATAAAGGAGTTCCTAGTCTTTTAGGAATATAAAATTGTTACCCGTACCAATTTTACATGACTTGAATTTGATAACAACTGTTGAGTGTATACATATATATGTAAAACATTCAATTATTTATTACTTTGCTCTTTTAAATAACATTAATTTGTCACCAAATTATAGTAATTTGAATATACTCGGTGATTGAACCAAAAAAGTGAGTATCAAGAAGAAGCTATTAATTAACTAGATGCCTTTAGCATAATCAAGTTCTTCTTATACTTGAAATAATATTTAAGACAATTATTGTAATGAATAAATTAAAAGTGAAAAGAAAACCGAACAAATTATTTTCTAGTTTGGTATGTAATACGAATGTCTTAAAGACAAAGTGGCGTATACTAACAATTTGGAGGTCATTCTATATAATGACATCTATGTGGGTTATTACGTCCATATCCTAGTTCCTATAATGTTTATATAACCATACTACCGAATTATATATGGAATTACAGAACTCTCTTAAATCAGTGAAAAAAGAAAGACCAAAAAATTAGCTAGTTTATTTATTTGGAATATGATCGTTGTTTATTTGACTTATAAAGTTACTTTGAATAAAAAATGGAACAAATGGGAAGCACACCAAGCTAACATGATAATAATTTTTTACCAATAAGAAATTATTAACAAATAGTTTGAAGTCTAACAAAGAGCAAATAATAAAAATAAAAAACATTTAAAGTATAGTTTTTTTTCCAACATTACACAGAATTAAGAAATAGCAAGTTTTACCCAATCTATTTTTTCATCATCACTAATGGTGAAAAAATTGAGTCAAATCACAATCTCGTTCAATGACTATATTTGCTCTATGTCTTTCCATCTTACTTAACCCTATCAGTTTCTGCAGTTCAATATCCAACATGCATTTTGATCGTTGATATTTGCATCTTCTATTGTCAAACTAAGTCTTTCGCTGCTCGCGTCCATCTTAGAACTAATTACTGTTTCAGAATCTTTTATAATTTCACAAATGAAATCTACTGTGTTGTCACTTGTCGTCTTTCTCGTTTTGCTTGTGTTATTATCGTTTATGTTTCCAACTTTGAAGGATTGCATGAATTCCAGTTTTTGTTATCATTTTCTTACTTAGCATTATTAATGGGTTCCTTGTCTTGAATCTTAATGGATTTATTATTGTAATTTGTCATTTTAATGGCTCTGTATATTAGTGTAGGATGAATGGTAAACAGGAAACATCCATTCCATGGAAATCTAAACCGTAAAAAGGATATTTAAGTTTATTTGTTCGGAAAATTTTTAAATTTTTTTAATTAATGTGCTTTAAGATTGGGTATCTGTCATTTTGAACCGCTTTTATTGAGTATCTAAATAACCGGGTATTGATATATGTGAACCAAATACGATTCAAAATTTTGTTGAGCTGGTAAAACCAGCTGGATCATCTTATGGACTCATAAACACCCCTACTTAACGGTTGCATAAGAATTTTTAGTACCTATAGTTGTTATCCTCCAAAAATAAACTAGACTAGCGTTTAAAGAAATATTGGCATCAAGAAAAGTGTACTGTAGTTTATGAACAATGAAATATATCAGTAACAATAGCAATTTTGATCTCAAATAAAGAATTAAGCATACTGCTCGCACAAGAAATAAAATAACAGTCCCAACTAATTTATAAATTTCGCAAACCATATTTTTAAAGAATTAAATCCTAAAAAGATTTCAAGAACAATAACAATATCACAATTGAAAAGCTTCATCTTCTACACGGTGTTTCTTTCCTTTTTTTCACTTATTCTAGTAAAAATGTCTATTTGCATACTGAGGTAGATGCCTAGTTTTCTAATGTAACATAGACAAAGTCCATAAACCAATGTAAACTCTTATGAGCATAACAAAAGAAGAGTCCAATACAAATCAATAGAAAATATTTAGATAGATTCATCTATAGTATTATCTATAAATTTTGTGATCATTAATAAAATCACATCAATTATATAATTTTAGATGACATTAATATATCTCACATGAATAATATTGTCATATGAAAATACATACTGATCTGGCTTTTATCAAAGGACAAAATGTTCCATTTCAGTTAGGACAATATTTTCAACTAACTAATAATATTCATGGACTACACAACTCATCGCCAATTAATTTTTAGATAAAAACCTATATTTTTTAACAAAGTTTTCGGGCGCGTGGACTTTGCCAATAAATCAATCATATCTAAGTATTTGGCCCAATCATATACCGTTGAAACCAAATTCGGACTCTATTACAAAAATTAGCTAAACAAAAAACAGAAATATGAACAATGAATTAAATCCTACGAAATATCAACAAGAAAACTATTATTTGCGAAATCAGAGATAACAAGAAGTGACGAGATTAGATATGCTGAACTATTAGACACTATATATGCTGTATGTCAAACTTTGAATGGTCACTAATATTAGTCTTAGAATGCTTGTGTATGCTTCTTTAAAATATTAATTAGAATAATAAGACACAAATTCATAGTCACTCGACAAAATCACTCTACATAATAACATTTTATCAAATTACAATTTATCACTTTATGCACTCTAACACAAACCAGAGTTTTATTTCACAACAAGAAAATAGAGTTTTAGTCACCAGGCCAAGTCGTTACAAAAAGTTAAGAAGTCATCACTAAAACACTTTAGAGCCGACAATTCGAGAACTCGTCACTATGCATGGCTAAAGCCTTACAGTGACGACAAATCAAAGTCGTCACTAAATGGGTATTTTTAGTGACGATTACTGTTCATCACAAGGTAGTGTCGAATATCCGTGGTCACAAAAAGCCCTAAAAATGGTAACTAAATAAGACACGTCGTCACTAAATGTTATATTTTGTGACAACAATTTGTGACGACAGTAAGACGTCACTAAGTATATACTCGGCCAACGCATTTAGTGACGACATTTTGTGACGACTTGTGACGACGGTGGAGTCACTAAATAAGCGTTCGGTTAACGTAGTTAGTTACGACATTTGTGACGATAGGAGAAGAATAACTAAATATGTGTTCGATCAATACATTTAGTGACGACGGAAAGTAGTCACTAAATATGTGTTTCTTCAACACATTTAGTGTATGACACTTTTGAAACTTTTTTGTGACAAGTCGAGTTGGTCATAAGGTTTTCAGACTTGTCAGCAATTTTCCTTGGAAATTTAATTACTAACAATGCCAAAACCAAAAAATACATTGATATTTTACCAAAATACAATTATAAAACTAAATTTAGAACTTGGAAAATAGGATTTCATTGTCATAATCAAGGTCCAACAACATAATGACACAAAAGAGTACCAAATAACTATAATAGTTAAGTATTTATAAGTTTCAATACCTACTCGATTACAATATCCATATCTTCAAATATAACTAGCATAAATTCAGCTATACATAAGATCCACACAAGGCCTGCAACATCAAAAGTATGGGCAAGAAAAAAGTTACACTTCTTCCCAAATAAACTTGCTTGTCGGTAAGCTTCACTACAAGATAAATTACAAAGGAAAAAGAAAATACGTTAATTAGCAAATTTATTAGGTCGATTAAAGTATGACAATTGGACCTATTAAACAAATACCAAATTCAATAAACATTTGTTGAATATGTTTGTAATATAGACAGCCATCACAACAATTTATCTTCTTTAATTTTTCATGAATGAATGAAAGTGATAGTCTGGCACTATGATATTTTCAGAATATACTCAATTATGTGTAGCAATTATAGTTTCTCATTTTGGTGGAAGATCATATATAATAGATACGCTAAAATTATTCCAAGTTCAAACTCTCAAATAGATACAGTAAAATTATTCCACATTAGTTGTATTCTAGCTAATTGCACAACAAAGTCAAATGATCTCAATGTGACACAAGACTCTATCTATTTTATCATTTCCACCTAAGCACATTCAAATTTATACATTAGAAAAAAGATGAAAAAAAAATTGTACAGAAATTGATTAGGTTTTAAAGGCCAAATAACTTTAGGCCATTCTCAAATTAGTTTCCTAATAGAACATTGCCATTTACTCAGCTTATAGAACTAATCCATTGACAAATTAAGGATCATTCTCAAAGAAATTATTTTAAATAATAGGAAAACTTAGTTAACAAAAGAAACCACAAAAAAGACCAATGTGAGGCAAAAACATATAATTTATTCCCATACTCCAAAGAATCATGAATTGTAAAACAGTTAGCGATTTCTTTATAAAAAAAAAAAAGACACTTAACTAAATTAGAAAGGGAAGACTGTACTCATCAGTACGTTAACTGCTATTTACACCACTAATCTGTAGATAATTTCCAATGAACTAAATAATTTCCATCAAGTAAGCATAGATGTCCAAAATTGTAACCACAAATGTTTAACAAACTAGTCACAGAATCCTGATGCACAATCTCAATTACCAACTAGATATGCTTCCTCAGGATATTTAAACAATAAAAATGAAAAAAAGGTGAATGATGATGTATACAAATTCAATGTAGAATGTTTCATATTGGAATTGTTTGTATGGAAAGATTTATAAAGCAGGGCAAAAGGGAAGGAGAAAAATTTCCCGCTGCATTTGTGGACAATCGAAATACTCAGACCAACATATACAGGATGACATTTACATATTTCTCAACATAGAAACATATGAAGTATAGTTTTAGTAAAATAAGAATAAAAGGCCAATGTAAAATAAGCACCAACATGTATATTGAATTCATTTTTTCCACTCACTTAAAACAAGCTCAGTAATAAATCAAAAAAAAAAAAATCCTGCATGCTTTCATAGTAAAACTTTATATAATACCCTACAATAATATATTCACCAAGTATGTTATTAAAAAAAAAAAAGGATAAAATAAGCTTCAAAAACAAAGACACCACAAAATTGGCATGGCACGAAATGAAGGCTTCTTCTGGTTAAGCTAAGACCAAATGAAGCCAGAGCACATTTATTTCAAGTACATTCTCCAAAAAATTCTCAGAAAAATGATTCTATAAAAGATCCCAAGGTATTTTTTTTTTTGGATAATTCACAAAAACATGGGATCTAACAAAATAATCCCTCCCATTACCCAAACTCAGACAAGGATTAACAAATTTAAGTTGCACAACAATAACTAAAAATCACATCTAACAAAATCAAAAACTCAAAAACCCTAACTCAAAAAAGGGGTGTGGTTTGAAACTTAAAATGTGCATAGTACAAATCAAAGGGTGGTTTTACCTGCATGTGGTGGTAGCGGCGGCTTGAGGAGTTATTTGAAGTTGGTGGTGCAGCTTCAAGGAATGGTGTAATCGGGATGGAGGCTTGAGTAGGTGATGTGAATCAGGTGAAAGTTTCAAGATAAAAGGATGTGGGGAAAAAGGCAGATGGTGGTGAATAAGGGTTGCAGTGGTTTATGGTAGTGAAACAGTGTGGGATGGCGGTGTTTTGAAGGTAGATGGCGGGCCGAGGAGAAGATAGGGGATTTTTTGGTAAGAGGGTGAAGGAGGAGGAGGAGGGAAAAGGTATCGAGATATGGCCAAAAGAGTGTAGAAAGGTTTGATTAGATATCCAATCTAAGTGGTTAATTTTTGTTTTTAATAGTTTTTTTTTTTATAAATATAGAAATGGATTATAGGTTGCTAATAATATGTGTTGATATTTGTTTCTAAAATAGTAGCACGTAGATTTTATCTCTTTTGCCCTCAAAATTCTTAAGAAATTTCCACAAAAATTTTATCTCTACCGCCCTGGGGGACACCCCTCAGGACCTCCCTCTGTAGTGGCAATATACTGTAGGGCAACACAGATGGTCTCAAAATTTTTTCTAGTTGTAGCGATAGTGGTCTTCATTGCATCTGCAGCAACCTACCTAGGCTACTTAAAAGATGCCAGCGTGCATCATTCGATTTGTGAGTTAATAAAACAAAATTATTAAGTTTATGGTACTAAATACTTGCAAAAATAGTAAATAAGTAGTTATAAGTCAATTGAATACTTATTGTTTAATAAAAATATGTGTTTGTGAGTTAATAAAACAAAAATATTATAATAATGATAGTACTAATTGTTAATGAAGGACTAAAACTTTGTTGGTAAATCACTGTATATGTAAAAAGTTGTTTTATGTGAAATTAAGGAATAAAATACGTATTGTCATCTTTCCTAGAAAGTGTCAAATTAACAAGTCAAAAAGAACACGTTGTTTTTAGATTAAACAGCGAACGTTTGCAATTATTTTAAATTAATAGTTACGACTTAAGTTAAAACATGTTGTTCAATAATGATTTACTTACAAATTAATTAACAAATCAAAAGAATTATGAAAATCATTCTAACAATAGTATAATTTATAATGCACTTCATGAGAAATAAATATCATGCATTAATTAAATTTTTAGGGCAACATTAGAATACTAGTGAGTCAAAGAAAATTGATTAAACGTAAGTATCACATTATAAATTTATGAAGTACCAAATTAAGCTTATATGGAAGCCACCTGAAGATAATAATATCTATAGACTTCTAGTTAGACTACCAAGTACCAAGCCCAATTAGTTACATTATGTATTCTAATTTGTTATCTAATGGGTCAATATATGTATCTTAATATGCTATCTAATTTGTTATCTACCCACTTGGGCTACAGCATACTAACACAAGCCTTTTAAATGGCCTATTTGTCTTAACACTCATAGGCTACTACATTGGCCTATTATATAGCAACAATATTATTCAGGGCTTTTTTATATATAGTTGAGCTTTCAAATTAGAATTAATTTCCCTATTAGGTAAGCATCCAATAAGGTAGTCCAATTAATTTTTTTCTATATCATTTGGGCCATCATATTGATTATTACGAAATATTAATTAATTTCTTTAATCTTTAATTTATTTAATGGGGCCATCATATTAGGGAAAAGACAATTTTTTTAAATTCAATTAAAAATGTTGGATTAGAATTTTCATTAATAATATTTATAAATCTTTACAAATATGTAACTTAAAAATATATATCATAAACAATATAAATTTTTTATTTGTCTTTAACCCAATATTTATTTTATTATTTTCATTTAAAATAACACATCTAAATTCTTTCATTCCTGTAATCCAAAATAAATATCGAAAAAAATAATTACACAAACTAGCTAACTTTTTTAACACAATCTAGCAAAACCCGTACAGAAAAATCTTACTAACAACTAAAACCAGTAACTGATACTAAAAATGCTGAGACATTAATGACGAAGGATAATTGTCACTAAATCCTAGAATACTCTTAAAATATTAGTGACGATGAAACATCGTCACTAATACTAAAAATATTAGTGACAACAAAATATTGTCACTAAATCCTAGATATTTCCATACAATTTTTCCGTCTAGTCTTTAGTGACAACGTAGTGATTATTTAGTGACCACTTTTTGTATTTCGTCACTAAAAAGGCAAATCCTTCCGTTCTACAGTGACCAAGTTAAAAGTTGTCACTAATAACATCCTTTATTGACGAGTTTTTGTGTCGTCTCTGTGCTTTTCGTCACTAAATCCTTATTTTCCTGTAGTTTTTGACTATCTAATTGAGGAAAAAAAAAAAGGTGGATGAAATTCACTAGAACTCGTGAGTTTGCAATTATCCATGAAAATTTTAGTTAGAACACAAGGATATATGTATAGATGATGGAAACATTTGGCCCTTCTTCGTGTTTTTTTTATTTATTTTTTTTCCCTAAGGTTTCCCTAATAAAGGTATTCACCCAAGTAAGAGATGATCTTAGGTAGTTTTGGTCTAAAAAGTGAATTCATTTAGTCTAGAAGATATAGCTAATACAAAAGATTTTTCATTTATTTTTCAAACAAGCATTAAGCAAGGAAGATAAAAATAGTTTGTAAAAACGCAATAGGATAACTTTTACTATATAGAGTTTTAACTAAATTTAAGTATAGGTAACAAATGCTTTCCTTATTAACAATATAGTATAAAGTGAGAATTAGAGTGTTTGAGTTTGGTAATCATATCACGTGTTATTTATGTGATTTCTACCTAGTTGTTTTGTAATTATGGAGAATTTTGAAGGCTTTTTTGTTCTAATAATTATCTATTAGTTTTACAAACACTTTCTCTCATCTTCTTTACCCCATCAATCTTCACCTAGCCATTTTGTCAAACCAATTATTTTTTTGATTTTTTATAAAATTATTTTTTCCTTTCTTTTTAGGTACAAGAAGGCGTCTACTGGTTCAATTTCGTTCAGAATCAACGAAATTGATATTTAAATTGTTAAGTTTTACTCTCCTTCTAATCTCCCATTTTAGATCTCACCTTTGTCGTCTAATGCATATATTTTTGGATTGATTGCAGTTTTTACCCCTAAACTATGATGATTTTAAACTTTGGACCTTAAAGTATTAATTTTAGCAATTAACTACTTTCAACTTTTAATTTTTAATACATCACACCAATGAACACTTTTAGTGACTTATATATCCTCATTGTTTTATCTAATTTCTGAAAGTACCCTTAGTTATTAGCTCACACTCAACCCCACAATCAAGGTAACTGATACGGACAAGATCTTTCTATCATATAATAAAATATCTTAAACATTCTATTAGTTATGTATCGACGTTATTGCAAAAAATGTTCACAAGCACAGACACAAAGTAGTGTCTTGTATGCATATTTAGGTTTGTATGATTATGTATGCAACTAAATTTGTTAGCCATAAAAGAATGAAGATATATGAGTCATTATTAGTCTTCACTAGTGTAATGTGCGAAAAAATTAAAATTTAGATGTGATTAATTGCCAAAATTAATACTTTAGGGTGAAATATCATAGTTTATGGGTGTAAATTGTAGTTAAACCTATATTTTTCTATGTTGCAGGAGAAAATACTCAATCTCAGTCAATGAATGCAGCGACTTTTCTTCATTTCAGCCTTATATAGATTTCATCTTTGAGATATTTTATACTACTTTGTTTAAAATATTTTTCAATATTTTTATGTATTTTAGATGTATTGATTTTTTATGCTTTTTTTGTTTTTTGTTTTTATATTTTATATTCTTCTCAAAAACACGGTATCCTCTTTTCATCTTAATAATGAGAATGTTTATTGAATAGAAGAAAAAACAAGGAAAAAATAGGTACAATATTTAAAAACAAGTGGAGCTTGTTCTCTGTTAATCTCTTTGGTACCCTCACATCATTCCCTCCCATTCTAAAAAATGAATCTCAAACAAACAATTAGGGATAACAACGATGCTTCATTTAATAAAATACTTTTTCAAAACGTCATGAACCAAAAGTAATAGATTACGACTAATTAACAAATTTTATAGATCGAAGGAAGTACAATTAGTCAGAAAATTATTTTGGGGCCTTTAATGTGGTAACATCAAACTGAACGCTTTTTTTCTTAGTTTATAGTATTATTTATGAAGTTAAAACCAACAAATTACATAATGGACTGAACCGGGATATCCGGGGCGGTAGTTGACGTTACTTGTTTGAGCCATAAAAAGTTATTTTAAAAAACAAATTTAACTTTTGTAATAAACAATTCAAAACAAGTCATGTAAATAAATTGTGATCTAGAATGAATAATATAAGTTGTGACTTGATCTATGATGCAAATTACTGCACGTAAAGGTGGAACTACAAATAGTCAGTGGCTGAAATAAACAGCCATATGTGAAATATTCAACTCTTTTTATATCTTGGAATACAAATAACACCGTATGCATATTAGTGTCTACATCATTGAGGTTGGTCACTTCATACGGAATGACTGCTTTTCTTAAATGATGACTCTTTCATAAGAATGAGAAAGTAAATAAAGACAATGAAAGAAAAGCAATAAATGATTTAAAGGACATGTCTTTATCTTTTTGAAGAATTTGTAGTAATTTTCATTTGATAGCAATATTGACATTTTACTCATTGTCTTATCCTTATGCACAAATTAAGAAACATAATTCGTAATGTATTTTTTGTGAGAAGATATCTTACATTTATCATTGATTGAAAACTATGTTGATTTTCTTTTCTATTAGAAATGTCCTAGTAATTTATAGGTGCAACACCTCTACTATTGGGAGGGATAGTCATTCATTGAGTTTTAGAAATTAGAGTTAAGTTGCTATTCCACTTATGATTTTTTACGAGAAGTTCTGTCTTGATATGGTCATTAATTTCCCTTGATTTGGTAATTGGATTTGGAATAATTCTGTGTTTCGAAGAACGAAAACAAATGAAGCACAAAGTGAGAATAGGAAGTTAAGATGATATAGAAATGAAAATTATAATATCTCATTGTATTAAGTTATCCTGTATTGCAAGTCTCAATACGAGTAACTCTATAGGCATAAAGCTAATAGCACATATCAATGATAAAGATTTTTTTTCCATAATTTTATTGTTGAGTTTTTTGGTTATTCAGTTGGTTGGTTTGTTTTGACTTATTAGAAATGCACTAGCTCCCTAAGATGACTTCTTGATATAGCAATTGTTAGCAGGAAAAGACTTGCAATAGCCTGAAATAGGTGTTTTGAGAAAGTTGAAGCAGCAGTGTGATGGTAAGTGCACATCAAAGATGAAAGAAGGGTACAACCTAGATTTCTGTATAATGTATTCTCTATCAAAGATTGTCTATCTTTATATCACTTAGATTCATTTTTGTTGTTTGGGCAAAAAACCATACAGCACCCTTAACTTTCAGGTGGTACAAAAGTTGCCCACTTAATTTTTTTTTTTTGGCCAAAATGACCACTCAACTATCAAATTTGTCACTTCCAATAATCATTAAGTGGGTTAGTGGGTTAGTGGGTTAGTGCTTAAAATGTGATCCGTCAAATATGTTCATTAAGTGGGTTAGTGCTTAAAATGTGACATTCACATGATTTCTTAAGGGAAAAGTTTATCCAGCCACTATTTATTTCATATCACACTAAAATCTTAGCCACCTACTACTATTTTTTCTTTTAAAAAAAACTTGTCAATAACCCTGCTATCAATACCTCGACAACCACCACCACCACCATCAACCTTCCTCCTTTTCAACCATCTTCCATTTTTCTCCGCTCTCCTCTGTCTCTATCCCATTTCTTCCCATGCCTTTTTCCTCCTCCTTCCTTCAAATCCTGTCACTTCTCATCTCTCCCTACCAAATCCCATTTCCTCTTCCCTCACTCCCCCCTCCTTCTTCTTTTCTTCCCTTTCAAATCCCATTGTCCTTCTCCTTTTCCTTGCCAGATCCCATCTCCCGCTCCTTCTCCTCCTGCCAAATCCCATCTCTCACTCCACTGCTCCTTGCCAATCCCATCTAGATCCAAATTTGTGGCTTATTTTTAGATCTAACTTTTGTACAGTTATAAATCTTTGGATCATTTTTTATGTGATGAAAATCTGCAGATCTCATCTTTTGGGAAAGGGTTTATGGTTGATTAATTTCATATAGCTAAAGTTTTCCAAATCTCTCTTCTTTTTTTCGAGGAGAGGGTGGGGTTAAAGATTGATTTTTTTTTTTGTTAGGAATATGTTTTTTGGTTGGACAGAGGGTTTTATTTGGTTGAAATTTAAGGTTGGGTTAGGTTTGTGTGCATATTTTCTTGATCAAAATTATATGAGTAGAGGAGGAAAAACTAGGAGGTGGTGGTGGTGTTTGTGGCAAGGAGGAAGAGGTGCAACTAGATGGTAGTCAGGAAGAGTTAGGGAAAAAGAAGAAGAAAAATTTGCAAAATTTCACTTTGAACCCCTAATATTTTTATAACTATTAATGTAACACACCAAACAAAATCTTCTCTTATAATTGTCTTTTAGACATATTTACCCTTCCAAAAATCCATGTGCAACTCACATTTTTCCCTTAACAGTCAATATGACATCAAAAATAGATAGAATGAGCATTGATCAATGATTTTGAGAGATGCGTAGCTAACTTGGCCATAAAAAAAGCTCAATAGGAAGAATTAGTATCATGCAAAAGTTTAGTAATTTATTCAGCACTTTGCCCTTGTTGTTTTCAGTTTTCTTCATTTTCTTCCTTTTCTTAGAATGATCAGTTAGTGTATTCATTTTGAAGGTTCTGATGAAAAGATTGAAGAAAAAGAATCATCATTCGCCATCTTATCAGGAAGAGCCATTGAGGTAACTAATTTTTTATTTGCTACTCTTCACTTTTTAACATATTAGAGAATTTAACTAAGAACATAAGTAACTTACAAAGTTCTTCATTTCTGTTATTTTTTTCTTCTTGCATCTTCTTTTGATTGGCTACAGATGGAAAATAGAGTGTTAAAACTATTCAATTAGAGAGAGTATGAATACATGGATTCTTGAGTATTGATAGACCTATAACACAGAATGAAATATTGATTTCAAGAGCATTAAAGTTCCCGAAAATTAGACTGATCAAAAAGAATTGTAAAGTCTTCTATTTTTGTCACATAGAAGTGTATATTTCTTCCTTCTATAATCACATAGGAAATTTATTTATTTTCCTATTCTACTTTATCTTTTAAGATATTTATTTTCATTAACTTCATTTTCAATATGTTACATCAATTTGAATGAATTTTTATGGTGTTGGTAAAAAATCTAATGAAGAGGTATAGCTAAAGGCTATTGATAACTCTAGTAAACTAAAGTTATTTTACTCTAAATTGTAGTATTCTATTAGTTTAAATTCTGAATTTTGGTTAACAAATTGAAGATTTTAGTTAATTTCTGTATTATGTGTTTATATTTTAATTATTACTAGATATGATAAGTTTGGATTAGAATTTTAGTTAAATTGATTACTTAATTTGTTTAATATTATGCAAGTCTCTTAAATTGAAAGTTGGCAAAGTATGATGGCCAAGATGGAATTTGAGAAGAATTGATGGAAAAAGGGTCCATGTCACGATATGGATTTATCCAAATCACAACATGGAGGTGGAACAAGATATATTTTTTTATTCCCAATCGCGACATGGAATTATCTAAATCGTGACATAGAAGCACATTTCAGCAATTTAGTAATGGCATTCTTGTAATATTTTAGTTGCCAATTCCCAATTTTTGCTTGTGTAATACGCTAACTATTTAAAGTACAATTAGTGTGTGTTAGTATACATATTAGGTAGTGTAGTTAGTGAAATTACACATAGTAGTAGTGGTGGGTAGACTAGTGTAGAACAACTTTCATTTTCTTATTACAAGTCCTCTTTACTTTTTCTTTAGATCTTATTTTTAATTCTTTGCAAGTTTAGATTTCTACTTGCTTTCTAGTTTAAATTCTTAAAAATCTCTTTACTTTCATCTCAAGTTTTCTTAGAGTAATTAGGCTTCTCATATTAATTTAGTGCCTTCTAGTTAAAAATTTTCAAATCCTTGCATTAATTTCTAATTAATTTTTAGTAGGCTTTCTTTATTATTATCAAAAATTCAAAAATATTTAGATTTCAAGTATATCTCTTTACAAATTCTAGATAAAAAATGTCATCTTCGTGCTTTACAAGATTTCTTAGTGTTCTCTTTAGTTAGTTTAATTACTTGCTCTTTAATTTTAATCGTATTTTAGTTAAAGTATAGTAAAATTAAGTGCTTTTATTTACTTACTTTCCTTAGAATAGGTTAATTAGTTTCGAAATTTGGTAGTTCCTTAATGTTATTTACTTGTCTTAGTATACAGATTAGTGTAATTTTTGTTTTTAACTTGTTTACATGCATTATAGCTTTGATTAGATTAGGATTTTTTTACTGAATTTGATTCGTCTAACTAAACAAAATTCCGTAAATGTTGGTAATTGCTTGTCAAACAATCTTCATAAAAATGATACAAACTCATCCTATAGTCTACTACCAACTCCGTATACTTGCAAAAGTGGCTAGAGTGTAGTGATTTTGTGAGCTTTAATGATCACTTGTTTGCTTTAATTTGACTTCTACCTAAGTGCTTGACAACTGCGAACAAATCAGAGATCAAGCTTCCTTTAGTTCAAGTAAAGGTAATTCCCATCTTGCTATGGTGATTTGGTAGTTTTTATAATTTATACATCTATTATTTATCGGCTCTTGCAATTTGCTATAGTGTAGTTTTATTTGACAGTTTGATTACTCAACATTGATAAATCCTCAAAGGTTTTGATTGAAATACATGAGAAAAATACTTTCTTCCATTCATTATTAGATTGACAAAGGAAATGATATTATTTTCTTGTTATTGAACTCTTGGTTACCATATATATGTTTTGTGTTGGATCATGATGGGAGAATCTCTCTTCTCCTTAAAATATTGGTTACAAGATCTTGTGGACGTGCCTTTAGTGTCCATGCTTATAGTAGCACGTCATTTAGAACTGTTTACTTTATAAATAAATAACCTTAGTTGTTTGCTTCTAATAAAATTAAGAGAAAGTGTGTTATAAAGATATTGATAATTTTTTTAAGCTAACTCTACTAGAGTTTTCAGTTCTATTACAAAATTGTTAAAAATATTTAAGCTGACTCTACTAGAGTTTTCAGTTCTATTGTTCTATTACAAAATTGTTAAAAAATATTTTTATCTATTGAAATAGGTATAGTATTGGATATTTTACTGGAGACAAAACCTACCCCTAAGTTTCTTTATTGTTGTTTTAAATTTTGGACAACCATCTAGAAACTACATTCCATAATTTCTTCTTAAGGTCTCGTTCTCTTTCTCTGCTTCTTAGTTGCTGTTGATCTTTTTTTTCTGGTTTAGTATTTTGTTTCTTTTTTTTCCCCTTATATGCATGTTATTATCCTAAAGCCAAATTGAAGGTTTAGGCTGTAGAAAGAGATTTTTTAGGTTGGAAAGTTGTTTAGACATGTGAGTAATTGTATTTCGATGTTAATGACAGAATTTTTCTCGGAGGGCTTGAAACTTTTATATTCACCTATCTTAAGTTCTGTGAGGGAATTAGGAAAAAATTAATGTTCACACCACAACATTCGTTTTGAACCATGACCTTGATGGTGATTCTAATTTCTGTGTAGTCATGTCCTTTTCTCTGTAAAAGAAGTTTATCACAAATGAATTTATTCATAAACATTTACTTTTTAAATAGAAAGAAAAGCATATATTAGCATGAAAATAGAAATGCAGTTGCTAAGTTCTAGTTAGTGAGAGCAATAAGTATTTCCCGATTTGAACTCTTATTGGTAAAATTTTGTACATAGATCACCTTGGTTACTTCTTTCTTCAACTCTTCAAAACTTGTGACAAAAAGAGAATAAAATTTATTGCATGTGATTTTCTATTAGTAAGAAAGTAAATGTAACATTGACTAAATTTGTCTCAGAGATTTTACAGTTGCAAGGGAACATGGTAGAAAATCACATATGATTAGATCTATTGGCTGTAATTGCAATTGAGAATCTTTTTCTCCGCTAGAATGTTCTACAGATTCTCTTCTAATTGAGGTTGTAGATTTTTTTAACTTATTTATGGTTTTTTTTTCTTGCTCATTTTCCATCTTTTCTGGATTTTATTTAGTGAAAAATAACTTATATTGCACCATAAACTTTTTTTTATCTAGATGAGTTGTTAGTTACCTTTTTAGTTCCTACCTTGAAGATACAGTTCCAATTCTTATAAACTATTGCATGGTTGATTTCTTTAGTATCTTGTGGTAACTTTTTGATGTTGATGCACTCTTGGCACTATTGAAAACCCTAAACCTATCTTTGTAAGTGCTCTTCTCTCTGAAGAAGAGTTTATGAAGTACGAAACCCTTCTTCAGGAATATCAAGATGTGTTTATATGGGGTTATCAAGATATGCCTGGGTTAGCCCTAAAATAGACAATTTATCGTCTAGTGGTTTCAAGTGATAAATGCCTAATTAAACAAGGCCAAAGTTAAGGTCGATTTAGGCTTGAATTAGATTGTACAAATTAAAACTGAGATGGACAAATTGATAAAAGCTAGTTTCATTCGTGAGGTCCAATATTCGACTTGGCTTGCAAACATCGGGCTGGTGAAAAAGAAAAATGGGTAAGTATGCAGTTGTATTGATTTTAGAGATCTTAATGATGCACGTACCAAAGATGAATTTCCACTTCCAATTGCCAAGTTGTTGGTTGATGCTACAATTAGATTTTGTGCATTATCTTTTATGGATGGATTTTTTGGCTACAATCAAATAAAGATGGCACCTAAAGACAAAGAGACCACAACTTTTCTCACTTAGAAGTTATTTATTGTTATACGGTAAAAGTTTTTGGATTAAAAAATGCCGGAGGAACTTATGAAAGAGATATGACAATAATTTTCAATGACATCCTGCATAACATCATTGAGTGTTATGTTGATGATTTGGTTGTCAAGACAAAAGAAAGAGAAAAATATTTGAATGATTTAAAAAAAATCACACTTTAACAGACTCTAAGAGTATCAATTGAATATGAACCCCTTAAAATGTGCATTTGGGGTGACTTCTAGAAAGTTTCTTGCGTTTATTGTTAGACACTGAGAAATTGAAATCAATCCCACAAAAATCAAAGCAATCATGGAAATGTCTCCACCTTGCAACTTGCGAGAACTACGTGGACTTCAAGGAAGGTTGGCTTACATAAGAAGATTTTATATCAAATCTATCTAGAAGATGTCAGTCGTTTAAAAGATTAATGAAGAAAAGCATACAATTTGTGTGGGATCACACATGTCAAAGTGCATTGGAAAGTGTCAAGGAATACTTGTCCAAGCCTCCAATATTGATGGCTCCTATTAAAGAAAAGCCATTGTTCTTATACATTACAATTCTTGAAAGGTCTCTGGGGGCATTACTTGCCCTAAATAATGAGAATGAAAAAGAAAATGCACTATACTATCTTAGCCAAACACTTGTTGGAGCTGAACACAATTACTCTCTAATTGCTAAAGAAACCTTCTTTGGCTTTGATTTTTACGATACAAAAGTTAAGACGTTATTTGTTGTCTCACTCAGTGAAACTAATTTTAAGAGCCAATCCATTGAGATATTTAATTCTAAACACTTTTTTGTAGGGACGATTGGCCAAATGGTCTTTACTCTTGACAGAATTTGACATTACTTATGTCTCTCAAAAGGCAATCAAAGGACAAGCACTAGCTAACTTCCTAAGTACTCACCCAGTCCCTAATGATAAATAAATTCAAGACTATTTCTCGATACCTCATCGTAGGAATTGTATTTTGATGGGGCATCAAGAAGAAATGGAGTAGGGGCAGGAATTGTGCTTGTGACACTATCAAGAGAACTATTACCTTATTCATTTTCTATTCTGTCTCTTTGCTCAAATATTGTGGTAGAATATGAGGCATTAATCATTGGCTTAGAAATTGTACTTGAGATGCACATTAATTGTGTTAAAGCATTCAAGGACTCTCAATTGGTTGTTATACATATCATAACTAAATAATCAATATGAAGTCAAGAATGAAAATTTGATATTTTACCATCAAAGAGCAAGGCAATTAAGTCTCAATTCCCAGACATACAAATTAACCACATACCAAGGTAAAAAATGACAAAGTAGATGCTCTGGCAAACTTAATAGCATCTTTGACCTTGCCTGAGCATAGAGATGTACAAATTATAGTTGGGGAACATTATTTGCTACCCCCAACCTTAAGCAGGGTCGAAAAAAAGGAAAATATAAATGTGGTAACGGTCCTAGAAATGAAGAGGATTCCGATTGGCATCAACCTTTTATAAATTTTTTCGTCCACGGGGTTCTACCAATTGATCCTAAAAAGAAAGTCGATTTAAGGCATCAAACCCTTTGGTTTACTTACTTGAATGACACTTTGTATAAAAGATTTTTTGTTGGGGTTCTTTTAAGGTGTGTTGCAAAAGAAGCAGCCACTCATGCTCTTCAAGAAACTCATGCTGGAACATGTGGTGTACACCAAGCTGGATCTGAACTTGCTTCTCAAATTAAAAGGTTGGGCTATTATTGGCCAATCCTAGTAAAAGATGCGATGAAATTTGCAAAAATTATAAAGTTTGTCAACTTCATCCAGATTTCATTCATTAACTGCCTCAACCACTTCATCACACCATGTTATCATGGCCATTTGAAATATGGAGATTGGATATAGTTCGTCCTTATAAGCCATCTTTATCAAGATTGCATAATTGCATAAGTATATTTTGGCCGGGACTGATTATTTCTCAAAATGGGCTTTAGCAATACTGCTAACTGAAGTGAGAGTGATGGATGTTGCAAATTTTAATAAAAATCTCATTAGCTATTGGTTTGGGGTTCCTTCAAGGATTGTCTCTAATAATGCCCATTACTTTAAATGTGCACAACTTGTGAAGTTGAATGAAAAGTACAAGTTTCGACATGGATTTTCTGCAAGTTATAACCCATCATCCAATGGACAAGCAGAAGCCTTTAATAAGGTTTAGTGTAACGAAGACACATTATGAAGAAAGTAGTGTCTAAACACAAAAGAGATTGGCATGAGCAACTCCTTGAGGCTTTATAGGCATATAGAACTACGATTCGTTCATCTACTGGTTGTACGCCATTTAGTCTTATTTATGCCTCTGAAGTCATACTTCCCCTAGAAGTGCAATTACTATCTTTTATAGTTACAGTTCAACTAACAAATCCTGATGATAATGTAGAAATCAGATTAGCTAAATTGGAAGCACTTGATGAGAAAAGACTTGAAGCACAACAAAGACTGGAATAAAATGGTCAAGTTTAGATCTTTCTCAGTGGGTGACTTGGTGTTGGCTGTCAAAAGATCCGTTGTCATTACAAGAAAGATAAGAGGAAATTTTGAAGCCCAGTTGGAAGGTCCTTATGTTGTCATTAAAGTTTTTCCAAAAGGATCACATGAAATCTAAAAATCTGAAGGAAAATGTGTATATTTTTGTGTAAATAGGAAGTTCATTAAAAGGTTCTTTGCCAAAATGTTTACAATGTATATAGTGTTTCAAAACTACGAATGACTTGATCCTGCATAAAGTGGGTATGTAGGTAGTCTAGTGTAAAACTAGATACAACCCCTTTCATTAAAAATACATTATTTTTTCTTTTGTAATTGCCCACCAGTGCATCTCAAGTGATTAAGCTGGTAGATGTTCAATGTAATATTATATTAGTTATTTTGTTTCTTTAATATAATACCAATGTAATACATTAAAAATTAATTAATAATTAAATCAAATAAAAATCAATCAAGCATGATTTTATTAAATTTATTGTTGATTGAACGAATAAAAGTAATCACAGTGAAAAAGGGGAACAAAGGAAATAAAATAAAATGAAAGCAACTACTATCAAATGACTATCAATACGTTTGCATAAGGAACCTAAAGAAACAAAAACAGCTTGAAACTATTTCTTCAAGTCTTCAAGGGCTCGGATTTTCTCTTGCCCGACATCATGGATTTTCGTCCTTATAAGCTACTCATCTTTGGTTTAAGAGACCTTGTTCTAAACTTTCCTCCAAAGAAGTAATCCCACAAGCCAATGCACCGCACTTGTCTTCAACTTGAAGCTTTTCTTTCTGGATCCTTGCCTCTTCTTTTAGAATGACAGCTTTTCGGTTCTCAAGTCCTTGCAATTGTGAGTTTAAATCCTAGAGATTCTTCAATGATCGGAAAGTTTAAGGTATAGGTTTTCAACATCCTCATGGTTAACATCTTTCATAAACTTTCCTGAGAATTAATCTTCTTAGCTAAATCAAATGTCTAGTGGACACATTCTGCAAACCAATTGACTGCTATTCGCCGAGTGTCACCATCTAAAACCACTCCATTCAACCTCATAAGATGTTTAGAAATAGCTTCTCAAGATTACAAAAGCTTGCTTAAATCAGAAGAAGTTATTAGCTTAACAATTGCCTAAAAACTACCGATGATGAAATCTCTTAAGAATTTGTCAACTTCAGTCCCAAGGTTGGGGACCATTTTCTTGGAAATCTCAATCAAAGGAACTTCTTTCATCTGATTGTTTGACAAAATATCCTCATACTACAAAACCTTGGTTGTTTGAGTATTATTAGGGTCCATGACTAAATTAACAAACAATTCTAGATTGATAGGCACGAGAGAAAAAACTTTACTTACAGGCTCAATAATAGCAGAAGGACATGAAATTTGATCAATAAGGTCCATGAAAGAAATAGTATGCTCAGTTTTAAGAGAGCTTTAGGGGGGATAGGCCCTTATTACAGTGACCTCGCTTGAAATTTTTCTTGTCAAATTCACTGGACGAGAACCTCTTAACTTTCACCTTCACTTGCTTGCCATCTTGAAAAAATGTAGCATTGCTCAAATTACTCCCTTTTTGAGCATCAGCAGAATTCGAACTATTGGAGTTAGTGGTATTACCACAATCAGCCAGCTTTATAGCTCTCTTAAAAGACCATGCAGGAATTTCTTTGATCTCTCTTATTACGTAAATAGGTTCGTTGCTCTTGAGAGGACCTTTTGAGAGAGAATCTGAAAAATCTTGTTAACAGGAAATCCTAGATAAGTTTGAGAACTCCTGCTCCACCAACTATGGTACCACCGTGTTCTATCACCCATGCAGTCCCTAGAAGGTATAAAATATCTAGCATGAGTATTACTATGGAAAAGTCTCCTCTGTTCAATAGCCAAGTGAAAAATATGACAGTTGCTCCTTTAGAGGAAAGAAAACTCCAAATCATTGGCTGAAACACCTTGGTTAAAAGCAAATTGTCTCGCAAATATATTAGGGTAATAAAGTTTTATTCACATGTCACTGCCAACCCTGATAGATAAACTAGCATAACGAATGCTCAGTAAAACTTCAAAATTATCAAATGACAGCTTAAGAAACTCCATATCCCTGATATGTTCAAGAGGATTAGAATAATACTCAATGTGTTGCTCTGATCTAAAAACCAGTCGCGCATGGGAAATAGTGATCTTCTCAGCAAGAATACCAAAATATCTCTCTAGACAAAGGATAATTTCGGGGAAAGTCACAAACCAACCTATACGATACAGTACCGAAAAATATTCCCTTAACCATCCAATTAGGAGAAGAATAGGGAACGATGCAATTGCTGTGTCGAGACCCTTTCGCTTGTACAAATTTCACCAAGCTTATGGTACGAGAAACCAAGGACAGCCGGTACAAGAGATCTTGTTTCCTTGTGCCATTTTGCATGCCATTACAAATGTTTTGTGTCTCATGATATGACCCTTCGTTGGAAATAGAAACCTATAAAAAAAGTCAATAAATTTAACAAAAAAAAAAGTGTTTAATGCAAATTGACAAGAAAAAATATGTTAACCTATTAAGCCAGAGTGCAATGAAAGCTGCTAAAACTACTTCTTCAAAGGCTCAAAGAGGTAAGGAGAAGATTTTTTTTCATTGTGTTTTGGATGCATGGATGACGTGATCTCGCCAAAAGCTCCAAAAACACCCCATCCATGGTGAAAGTAGTCAATCTACTTTAACCATGAGCGTACTTTACTCGTTAAATAAAACACACAATTTTGTGTGAATGAACAATAGTTCTGAAACAGTCAGCGGGTACGATCTTTTTCCTTCTTCATCTGTCGCTTGCAGTTGGTGATTCGAATGAATAAACTCCTTGTAAGGCATGCCAGTGATTATCATCTTCAGGTTAAGAAGTAAAATACCCATCTCTTCTTCAGCAAAATGCAAAGTATTGGTCAAAGGAACCAAAGTTCCAAAAAGGCTCTCAATACATCAGCACAGATGTTGTAATAACAGCGTGCAACTACTATTGCAGCATAAATGCCGGCTTGTTCAAGGATAGTGGTGTGATTTTGCAGCATTAACTCAATCCACTCCATTAAAAATAGTTAAAAGTTTGCACATCGGGGGAAAGAGAATTAGTGTTCCCAATTTTTCTTCTCCTTCAAAATCTATACGATAATGGATAAAAATCATGTTGTACTTTATGATTTAAATCTCCCTCTAGATTATTATTCACCAGGATAAGTGAAAGCTACATCAAATATCTGCCCTATGACATTTTTGACCTTGATAACCTCATACTCATCCTTAGGGTCAAAGATAAGGTTCCCAAATCTTACTTTATCTTCTTTAACCAAGTAAGCTGATCATCTTCAACCAAATAACCTGATCATCAATAGAAATCTCAATATCAGTCTGACTAAGAGATTGGGATCGAACATATTAAGGTCCCAATATACATTCACGCCCTTCCTGATTGATTGCTCTTTCAAAATAAAGAAACCATTGGTATCTATTATCTGCAAAAGTGAGAGAAAATTTAGCAAGAGATTAAAATAATATAACAATATTGGGGCCTGAATGTTCAAAATCAAGTCTAAACCTTATTTCGGGAATAAAGAAATAAGAAAGAATTAGGCTTTATTGCTTGATTTATGGTCTTATAACTTGCAAATACAAACGGGCTTCAGAATAAAAAATTAACAATGGGCCTTAAAATTTAATTTATGGATCTTAGAACCTAAAATAGGTCTTAAAGTGTTATTTATTAATAATGGGCCTTAGAACTTGAAATGGGCCTCAAAGTCTACTTATTGATAGTGGGCCTTAAAGTTTATTTATAATGGGCTGTAGAGCCTGCAAATTCAATTCATCAATTATATGACACAAAGCCCAAAAGTTTCAATGAAGTTTAAAGTTGAGTCAGTACATTATAGACCTCAAGGTTCAAAAATCAAAGTGGACCTTAGAATCAAATTTGTTGATTATAGGGTTTCAATTCTTACATTTCTTAAAGTTTAATTACAAATATATTTCAGCAAATGTGGGCCTTAAAGCCTAAATTTCAAAATCAAGGCTCAAAGGCCTTAATTCAAGTATAAGGGATCGAACTCAAAAGTCAAATACAAGTGGATTTCATACCCTAGCTTTGGAGCCATTAAATTTTTATTAAGTTTTAGCCCATTATTTTGTTTCATAAAACTACAAGTATGACCAAAAGGGCTCAAAGGCCAAAGTCAAATATAAGTGAGTTTAACACTACCTTTAGTTTTTTTTTTAAATCATTAAATTTTTATTAGGTTTTAGCTAATTATTTTGGGTTCCAAAACCACAAGTACAACTAAAAGGGTTCAAAGACCAGGGTCAATACAAGTTGATTAAAACACTCAATCAAAATGATAAAAGTGGGCACGAAGATCAAAATATGCATGACGCCGTTGATAAAGTTCATAGTTAATTAGAGGGCTTCATAATTTTCTCAAGATGACACTGTTGAAAAAGTTCATAGTTAATTAGAGGGCTTCATAATTTTCTCAAGATATCGAATTTTAATCATGTCAAAATAATTTTCATGAACAATACTCGAGGGGAAAATTATTAAATATGGATTTTTTACACTCAAAATTTAACCCTTTCAAAAAATGGGAGAGAAAAATAATCAATGAAAAAACTTGGCTAAAAAAATTGACTACAATGTTTAAAAAAAAAAAATGTTTCACATAGGGTCAAGAAGTGATCAAATTTGATCACTTCCTGACTTGGTCAACAAAGTGGCGAGATGTTTTGAATGTTGCCATGCAAAGATCAATTGTGGTAACACATTTAGGAAAAGTGGCCATTTTCTTTGGCCAACAAACAAAATCTTGTCTGGTGATGGGAAAAAATAGGGCCACGTTTATGATGTACATGTGGTATTAAAGACTATATAAAAATGTCTCACTTTGGAAAAAAGGGTACAGGAGATAGAGAGAAAAAATATAGAATAATTACAGGAGAGTATCAGGTATAGAATAAAAGCAAAACGTAAGTAGAGAACTAAATTGACGGGATTTTAGGCATACAAAATGAGGAAGACAAATTAGTATACCGTATATTGAAGGTAAAAGTTCAACATGGTAGACTTTTTCCCCTTCTGTATTTACGTTCTAACTCTGTTACTTAATATCTTTAGTTAGATACGTTATGATGGCTGACTTCTTATTTATAAAGAAGAGATCAGGATATTTACATGATATTGACTCTCTCCTTATTTAAAAAGAGAAGATCAGGATATATTTGGTTTCGATTTTCTTATGAATAGGTGAAAACTAGTATTAATTATCTCTATTTTTTTTCAAAAAAAAAATGAATTTCAGTTGAATAAAAATTTCAATTCAAAATCTGAATACATATTCGGTTGATACCATAATCAAAGCATGTGAATAATTAAACATATATATATATATATACACACACATAAATGGCACCTGCATACCTATGCTTTATTTTTATTGAATTAACTTGTTGGTGCTAATATCTATACATTCTTTTTAATACATTAAATTTGATTAATTGGTCTCAGTGCTCACAAAATTAAATAAACCGGTTTTAGTACCCAAGTAAATTAATTGGTCTTTGCGCCTATTGAAGCCTAATAGAACTCTCTCGTTTGAAATTACCCTTTTTTAAGGAACATAAAAAATTATCTTTTAAGGCATTAAATTAATTAATTAGCCTTGGAGCTTAAAAATTACTATTTAACACATCAAATTAATTAATTGGTCTTGGTACACAAAAATTACTGTTTAAGGCATTAAATTAATTGTTAATTGGCCTTGGTGCCTAAAAATTGCCTTTTAAGGTATTAAATTAAATTAATTGTCCTTAGTGTCCATAATTGTATATTAAGATATAAAATTAAATTTCTCAACTTTAGTGCAAAAAAATGCCTTTCAAAGGCACCAAATTAAATTAATCGACTTTAGCTTGTAAAATTATTTCTTTTATGGTAACAAATAAAATTAATTGACTTTGAAACCCAAAAATTTTTCTTTTAAGGCATTAAATAAAATTTATTGGCTTTAGTGCCTAAAATTGTCTTTCTAAGACATTAAATTAAATTATTTGGCCTTAGTGCTTACAATTGTCTTTTAAGGCATTAAGTTAAAATTATTGACTGTCGTGCCTATTTAGCTGTTTATAGTAATAAAAAATACTAAAGACATGAATTAATTGGAGAAATTTTTGAACTCGTATGAATTATTTGGTCTTTAATGGCCAATTTCAATTAAATGTCAATTGCCACAAATGGCTCAAAAAAGAATAATTGATATTTATAAAATTTGTAGTTCAATATTAACTACATGCGGCTGGATTCCAATTTGGATACATAGGAAAGCCCTCCAACGGGTTTAGCCGCAAGAACTACAAAATACATTATTTTATGGAATTTTTTATCAACTAAAATTCTACTAAATTAGGAATGAATCAAATTCAAGCAACCCTCAAAAGTTCAAGATGGGTTTATTTTCACATTAAATTAAAGTAAATACTCCAAATCCAAGTGAATTCCTATTCTCACAAACTATGTAAGGGTTGATCCCAATAATGGGTATATAAGCAGTCTAAGTATATTACTTAGGTAAAACCCCAAAAATAAATATTATATAAATGTCCCCTATTCTCGTTTATTTAATTGAAAGTCAAATTAATAAATTAATTGACATTTAGAATCAAAAGGTGTTTCTGTCAAATTAGGGAATGTAATTAAGAATTTAATATCTTGAATGTGTTCAACTCATACTAATAAAACTCACGCGAGCAAATTGTATGAGTGAGATTAAGTTGTGCGAGAATTTAATTCACATAAATATTAAATTTTGTCCAACAGACTAACTCAATGTGCCATTCCATTAGGAGATCTTTTAAAGTGTATATATTCCTCGATTCATTCATTTCTCTTGTGTATCTCTTTACAAGTCATACAAATTGGTCAATCTATTAGGAGATTCACCTATTTTTCAAGAGTTAGTGTCTCTTAAAAATGGAGCTATCACACTCATTATCAAATGCAGACGATGGATCAAAAATTTCAGTGCCAAACATTGTACCTATCCCAAAAAATTGCATTTTCATGCTTGGCCAACCCTTGGCATAAGAAGGTTTCCTCCATAAGACATGCATACCTACTTCTAATTTTGTTTACTGACTAAATTTATTTTTCTTTTTTTCTTTTGTTTCTTTTTTCATTACATTCATCCAAAAGTTGTTAAAAAAAAAAAAAGAGATTTTCTTGAAAATTTTTAATTATATCTTACAATTGTAAAGTTTTAAAAAATTTTGAAAGTACAAGGGTATACAATCTGTCTCATACTCAATGTTTCATGGGTGCCCATGATCTACATTATGGTACTTTCAAACCAATCATTTTTTGTAAGTATACCTACAAAAATCAATTTAAGGACAAGAGGTCTATACTCTTACTAAAGAATTGCAGTCCTAGGGTCACATTCATGTTTTTTGAAGATGATGTTCTCTGAAATTTGCAAATAAATACATTGTTTTGTAGGAGTGATCAATTCATTGTGTATATATCATGTGTTCAAGACATTTCATTTTAAAAGTTTATGCATTTTTCATCATTGTTGTGCAGTTAAATTTCAGAATATTGTGAATGTTTTTCTTTGTGTGGACCATAGAATGAGCCCTAAAGAATAAGGTGGAACTAAAAATCCCGTATTCATGTTTTGCATGCAATTATTGGCCACATATTTGACTATCTAAATTCACTAAATGCCTTGAAAAATTTGACGTAAGCCATTTTCATGAGAGAAAGTCTACTACCTAAAAATTATTTACCCTTTGCTAACTTCGTTGAACTTTGATGTGGGTAGATACAGTTTGATCAATTACCTTGTCAACCAAACCTTCTACTAGGGAAATTTTTCTCTAAGATAAAAATTTGTCTAGTTTGAATTGTTGAACCCCAGTTATGATAATCATGTTTTGAGATAACCAAATCACACTAATGGTTTGAAAAGTGTGCAGAAAAACAAAACAACCAGAAGACTCCACGGACGCAAATGACTATATGGCATAGACAGAGCTTCGGACGATGCTGTCTCTTATACACAAAGAAATTGAAGCAACGAAGAACAGCATCCGATCATATTTCCAGAAGACTTTACTTCGATCGGACGCATGTTCGAACGCATCCTCGGACGTCCGAAATACACCCTCAGAGAACGGATGCAGTGTCGGACGCAGGGTTTAGCAGCGGCCGTCCGAACGGTCCAACGGCTAGTTTGTTCGAACGCACTCTTGCTGCATCGGCCGTCCGAAAGGTCCAACAGCTAGTTTTCCAGTAAACAGAAAATAGCCGTTGGGATCTAAGCTATTATAGTTGTTGGAAGCAGATATTTGGCAACTATAAATACCCCTAGGTCTGAATTAATTCAAAAGAGACTTCTACATCGATTACAAATAACTCTTGAGCTATTTGGGAGAAATAGTGGGAACAAGTGTTGTAATAGTGTAGGTACTTTTGTGAAAAGAGCTTAGAAGTGTAAGAGTGGAGAGATAACAATTGTAACAAAGGTAGGTTGTGAGTGTAAAACTCTTGGCTCAACTAAAGGTAATTAGTGTGAGCAAGAGTGATCCTCATTTGGGTACAATAGGTTATTGTCTCACCTACTTTGAAGAGACGTTTAATGGCTAAACTTCAAGGTGTAAACTTGGTAGTTGCCTTGTAAGAAGCTCTTTGTAGTTGAAAGCTCCAAGCTTGAGAAGCTTGGGAGTTTGGTTTGATTATCTTAATCTCAATATTCTTATTTGTTCATTAAGCTTAAATTGTTGAATATCTATTGTATTCATTTGTGCTTAAGTTTTCATTCGGTGCATAGGAAGTTTGAATTTCTATTAAGCACATAAAAAGGTTTGTTTTAGATACAACCTAATTCACCCCCCTCTTCGGTTATTGCTTTGGGGTCAACAATTGGTATCAGAGCTTGGTCTCATATATTGAGTTTAACCGCTTTTGAGTAAAAATCATTATGACAACCAAAAATGCTTTATTTTTAGAGGGGCGTTTTATCACTAGACCTCCCATATTTAATGGCATTAATTTTGTTTTTTGGAGGGATAGAATGAAAATTTTTGTTCAATCTAATGATATTGATTTATGGTATATTATTTGTGAAGGTCCTTTAGAAGCTAATAATTTTTATTAAAATACTCATAGATTAAGGCCTAAGACTAGATATGAGTTAAATGCACAAGATAAAATAAATTTATCTTTAAATGCTAAAGCCATTAATATTTTGTATAATGCTTTGGATGCAGATGAGTTCTCTAAAGTAAAAGGTTGCATATCGGCCAAGGAGATATGGGACAAATTGAAAGAAATCCATGTGCCGAAGGAAGTGAAGATATTAGATAGCAAAAGAAGTCACTTCTTGTGGCTAAATATGAATCCTTCAAAATGGAACCTCATGAGAACATTGACAAGATGTATTTTAGGTTCAATGATATGGTAAAGGATTTGGAAGGTTTGGGTAAAGAATATTCCTTGGGTGAAAAGAATAGAAAATTTTTGAATGCTTTACCTAAGGAATGGGAACCTAAATCCATTGCCATAGAAGAGTCTAAAAATTTAAATTCTATGCCTATTGATTCATTGATCAATTCTCTAATCTCATTTGAATTGAAGTTGAAATACAAGCTACAAGATGAGGAGGCAAAGGGAAAAAGAAGCATAGCATTTAAAGCTTCATCAAAAGGAGAAAAGACTCAAGGAAGCCTCACTTCAACAACTTCCAAATCACTTGGGATGATTGCAATTCGGATGGAAAGGTTGAAGAAGAATATGAGGAGGCTCAAATGGCCTTTATGGCACTTGGCAATAATGAGGTATCCATCTAGTTGTGATTCTACACATGATTCATGTGATAATGATAATGATGATGTTGAATCATTTATTTTTAAAATGCATGAATGTTTGAAAGAATCATATGCTAAGAACAAAGAGTTAAAAATTAAAATTAATACTTTATTGAGTGCCAACTCAAAACTTGTGCATGAAAATAATTCTTTGACAAAAGAAAATGATGTTTTGAAAGAAAAATTTGTTGGAAAAACCAAGATCATGAAAGAACAAGCTTCATTGAAGAATTGATTGGATGATCTTGATGTTACTTAGAAAACAGCATAAATAGTTAAACAGTCTAAGATGTGAAATATGAAACACAAATCATTTAATTCAAAGCACAAATCATTTTAGCACGCTTAATCATCCAAATAGAGTTTATTCCCAATAGATCATTTCTAATTATTGTCATCAATTTGGCCATATAAAGAAAAATTGTTATGTTAAGAGAAATGAAAAATTGGGAATAAACTCTATTCCTTTGGGTGATTAAGCGTGCTACTAATCCAATTGGACCCAAGAAAGTTTGGGCACCAAAAGTTGTTACTTAACTTTGCATGTAGGTATGCTTGAAGACACTAATGAATTCAAGATAGATTATCTTTGCAGGGTGTTCAAGGCATATGAGCTAAAATGATATTGAAATGGGTAACATCTAAAATTTTGTGTGCTTTCATTTATCAAGTTGAACTATGTTGTGTTTGAATTTATTTAGAATGCTAGGAAATTTGTATCCCCATTTTTTTTCCTATAATAAGTCACAACTTGTAAAAGAAAGGGGGAGCATTCAAATTTTTGAATTATTTTGCAAAAATTGCATCACACATGCTTCATTGTTTTGATGATGCTTTTGGTAAGGAATGAGCGAAAATGGTTTTGGTCCTTATTCTTTGCATAAATTCTCTCATTTCTTATGGAACACATATTCTTGAACGGAAGAATTGTTTTGTATAACTTGACTCATTCTCCATGTACTCATTATATTTCATCTTTCAACGGAGAGAATAAACTTAGGGGGAGCTTAAATTACATTATTTATCTTATGTTTTGATAATGCCAAAAGGGGGAGAAATAATGGACAAATTCTCATCTGTTGTTCTTCATATTTTATGGTTGTTTTTTGAATTGTCCAATTGATTTGTCATCATCAAAATGGGGGAGATTGTTGAACCCCAGTTATGATAATCATGTTTTGATGATAACCAAATCACACTAATGGTTTGAAAAGTGTGCAAAAAAACAAAACAACTAGAAGACTCCACGGACGCAAATGACTGTCCGAAAGACAGAGTTTCGGACGATGGTAATCGTCCGACACAAAGAAATTGAAGCAAGTCTCGGACGAAGAACAGCGTCCGATCATATTTCCAGAAGACTTTACTTCGATCGGACGCATGTTCGGACTCATCCTCAGACGTCCGAACGAATACCCTCAGAGAACGGATGCAGTGTCGACGCAGGGTTTAGCAGCGGCCGTCCGAACGGTCCAACGGCTAGTTCATGTTTGTTCGAACGCACTCTTGCTGCATCGGCCGTGCCAAAGGTCCAACAGCTAGTTTTCCAGTAATAGTTGGAATAGCCGTTGGGAAGTTGTTGGAAGCAGATATTTGGCAACTATAAATCCCCTATGGTCTGAATTAATTCAAAAGAGACTTCTACATCGATTACAAATAACTCTTGAGCTATTTGGGAGAAATAGTGGGAACAAGTGTTGTAATAGTGTAGGTACTTTTGTGAAAAGAGCTTAGAAGTGTAAGAGTTCTTCAAGTGTAAGAGTGGAGAGATAACGATTGTAACAAAGGTAGGTTGTGAGTGTAAAACTCTTGGCTCAACTAAAGGTTATTGTCTCACCTACTTTGAAGAGACTTTTAGTGGCTAAACTTCAAGTTGTAAACTTGGTAGTTGCCTTGTAAGAAGCTCTTTGTAGTTGAAAGCTCCAAGCTTGAGAAGCTTGGGAGTTTGGTTTGATTATCTTAATCTCAATATTCTTATTTGTTCATTAAGCTTCGTAAATTGTTGAATATCTATTGTATTCATTTGTGCTTAAGTTTTCATTCGGTGCATAAAGTTTGAATTTCTATTAAGCACATAAAAAGGTTTGTTTTAGATACAACCTAATTCACCCCCCTTTTAGATTATTGCTTTGGGGCCAACATGAATCATGTCACATCTATTTGAAAGTAAAATGTGTTCAATGTCTCGATTGTTATGAGAATGTAGAATGACACTTTGAGCATTCGTTTCTCTATCCAAATATAGTATATACTTTGTTGTCCCATTTGAGTCAGATGTGACAATTTCATTTCAGTAAAGTTCTTGATGATCATATCTCTACACTGGGGGAATTTCACATATCGAAGTCAAGTACATCCCGTCTTGACTATACATTTCTTAGACTGAATATCATGAGAGTTGAGAATGATGTTTTGGCATTCATTTCTACTATACATACACTATTTATCCCTTGTATCCTTTTAAGCCTCCAAAGCTAAATATTTCGTTTCATATGCACCTATTGGGCATTAATTGATTGCACCCTTAAACTGGGAGAGAGAATTTGAAAAAAGTAGTTGGATAAGAGTAACTTTATTTGTATAAAAGATCACAAAGAGTTGAATTTTCAAAAAATAAAAATGAAAAACAAAAAAAAAATCAATCAAAGTAAAATGTAAGTGACTCAGCATGCCAAGTACATCAACAATGTGAATGTGTGACTTCGTAACCAAGTTTTTTGGCACGACAAATACACCACTAATGCGAAAGTGGATTTTGAAATCAAGTTGCTCAACATGTCAAATGCATAAATAATTGGAAAAATATGGTGGTAATTTAAGTGTTAGCAATCTCATGTGGAAGTATAAAGGTCAAAGAGCAATTCATTATTGTGGACCATTAAGTCAGAAATGGAAAAAAAAATATTTGAATAATCATTGTTAGGTTTGGACAGTTTTGAAACCCAACACTGGGACAGATTTTTTGTATCAATAAGAAATCAAATGTGCATATTTCCCCGATAGGATTTTGTTTTGACTTTCTCTGATATTCTAGCCACATTAGATGCTTATAAAGTTCACTACTAAATTTATTTCATGGCAATCAAAAGTAAGAACCAATCCTTTTTGGGTTTATCTTTTTCTAATGATCACAAGGACATATGTCCCATGATGTACAATTTTAGCTATCTCTTCTAGCCACATTATAAGCCAATAAGGTTCATGTGTTGACTATATTCTTGTAGTAAATAGAGGTAAGGAACTGTTTGCTTTCATCAAGATGTGGTGATGAGTCGCCTAGAATCAGATTGGTCAAAAGGTTGATACAACCCTGACATAGTTCTAAAATCTAATCCCAACCATATTATAACCCTCATTAAGTCTACCTCATTGGTCAATAAGGGTTAATTGACAAGAAAGGAATTCATTTTACCAAACACTAACCTTAGTAAGGGACTAAATTACCGTAGTTCATCTTGTTCTAAAAGACTCATTATGTGATTCCTATAATAAATGTGTTTTAATTTATCAATGTTTTCATGTAAAGTGCTTCTACAGCTTTCCCTTTATTTAAAAGAAAAAATCAATCAAAATAAATCATTTGTTTATTTATATTGCTTGGTGTATGGTTTTTTGTATGTATTTTGCTTCACATACTCATGAACCATCATGTTGATAGTACAAATTGAGAACCATCTTTGTAGTTCATGAATGCCAATACTGGAACAAATTTTTTACACGAATAATAGAATTTGGTCCATATTTTGAATTTTTAGTCAAAATATTTCAATGGGAAGAAGATTAAAGCAAGATTAAAAACTGGAGAAAATTTTTGAAATTGAGTATATAAGTTTTAAAGGCAAATTGGGTCAAATCGTGGTAAGGCTAAATAGTGCGGTGATGCTCAACAAATCATTTTAAGATATAGTGGTTAATCTGTGAGACATACTTGAAAATCGAGTAATTCACCCTTATACTTTTACAATGAATTTCTTATTTTGGGTCATCCCATCATACTCTTGTTATTGTTTTGAAAAGAAAAAACATTCGTGTATTCCTCCCCATCTTGTACAGGAATGCCTCGCTGAACAATGAGAAAAGACTTATATCAAATTTAGAAATGCAATTCAAGATTCTAGATTTCATTAGGATGCTTGGCGTTAGGTGTTCAATTCCTTTCATGTGACAAGCACTTTATTGGCTTTTATTTCATCTCGTGCATTGATTCTCAAGTTTAAAGGTTTCAATTAATTTCATTTTCAAAGTTTAGTTAAATTTTTAAAATCAGTTTTCAAGTCTATTTCCAGAACTTTAAACTTCTCTAAAAAGTCAAATTTTCAAAAGAGTGTTCAGCTGCATTTTTAAGCTTTTGGTCTTGAAAAAACTATTTTCTTTTGCAAAGCCCTGAGTGTCCAATTTCCCAACTTTACCGTGGGAACCGCCCAACTTTATCAAGGCAAGAATCAAATTTCTTCTTCCACAATAACTGCCCGACTTTACTGAGATAAGGATTAGATTTTTTGATTTTACCAAGGTTGAGATTTTATAATCTCCTAGATTTTATCGTGGTGAATGAAAATCTTTAATGCCTGACTGTACTATGGAAATCTCCCCAAATTTACCGTAGTCAAGAATTTCATTACTCGATTTTACTATGGTAATCTCCCCGGCTTTATCGTGACTGGGGCTTTAATGCCTAATTCTACTATGGCAATCTTCCTATTTTACCGTGGTTGAGATCTTTGATACCCAATTCTACATTAGCAATTTTCCCGACTTTACCATTGTTAAGACTTTCACTCCCCAATTCTATCATTACAATCTTCCTGAGTTTACCGTGGTTCAGAATTCTACTGTCTGACTTTACCCTGATAATCTCCTCAAATTTACCGTAGTTGAGCATTTCATACTCAATTCTACCGTGGCAATACACCCGATTCTACCGAGCTGACAATTCATCCCTAACTATATTGAGAGAAAGCCTGATTCTACCGAGGTGACATTTCAATCCCTAATTATATAGAGGGAAATGCCTGATCCTACTATGTAATACATCTAATTCTAATGAGGTGATATTTCAATCGCCATCCCAATTATACCGAGGGAAGTGCCCAACTATATCGTGGCAAAATTAACATTCAAATTGTTTAAATTTCAAAGTCATTGCAGTTCATTGATTTGAATGTTTAACTTTCAAAACTATGTCAATTTCGGAGTAGTTCAAAGGTCAAAATCATTCCAATTCCAGTCCGCTATTATGAGTTTTACATTTCACTATCGTTTCAACTTCGTCTACCAGGAGAACAATATCACTTGTTGCTATTTTGTCCAACAGGAGGACAGTATCCCTAGTTGCTATTTTGTCCATTAATAGGATAGTATCCCAAGTTGTTTAAGTCATTTAAATTCTTGTTCATCAATCTAAATGTTTCAGCTTCTAAATTGTCATTTTGTCCATCGGGAAGACAATATCCCTAGTGGTTATTTCATCCATCGGGAGGATAGTATCCTTTATTTCCATTTCGAATATCAGGAAGACAATATCCCACATTTTCAATTTCAATTCACCAGCCTTAGACTTTTAAATTTTAGACTAACTTCTTGTTAATTGTTAGTTCCAGATACTGGACTTTCAAATATTTTTTTAATTCACAATTTAACACACTAGATGTTTAAATTTCATGTCTTGTCGATTGTCAGTCCCATATACCGGACTTTCAATTATTTTTTTAATTCACATTCCCAAAAACTGAAGTTTTAAAATTTCAATCATGTTAATTGTTAGTCCAATACACTGGACTTTTAAATATTTTTCAATTAATAGTACCATCGGACTTTTAAATTTCACTATTGTCAATTGTTAGTCCAACACACTGAACTTTCAAATATTTTTTCAATTCATAGTTCCACACACCTGACTTTTAAATTTCATGTCTTGAACAATTGTTAGCCCCACATACTGGACTTTCAGATTTCATTTCATAGTCCCACACACTGGATCTTTAAATTTCATATTTTGTCAATTGTTAGTTCCACACACTAGACTTTCACATATATTTTTAATTTATAGTCTCATACACTGGGCTTTTAAATTTCAATATGGTTATTGATGACTATCAGTCCTATACACCAGAATTTCAAATATATTTTCAATTCACAATCTCATACACCGGATTTTTAAATTTTAGTATCATCAGTTGTTAGTCTCACATACTGGACTTCAAATGTATTTTCAATTCACAGTCTCATACATCAGACTTTTAAATTTCATTATCGTCAGTCCCATACACTGGACTTTTAAATTTCATTATTGTTAATCGTCAGTCCCACACACCGAAGTTCGAATATCTTTTCAATTCATGGTCTGACGCATAAACCTTGATCCCCTTTTATCTCAATGTTAATCATTTTAGTTTCTAGTTGTTTAATTTCTTGATAGTTCAATATAAATGTTTTTGTATGAGCTAAGTTTAACTTGATTTTTAAGGTGGGATATGTAGGTAGGTTGATTAAAGTTTGATCACAATTTTAGCACTTTCATTATCTTTTACTTCACATTATGTCGTTTGATGTTATTTTCTATATCTCTTATTCATGAAAAAAAAAAAGATAAAATTTATAAAATTTGAGTTGGTCATCGCAGGAATTTTTTTTTGCTTTATTTCTTATACTTAATCTTTCTATATATTCAGTGCCAAAAAAGTTCGTGCTATTTCTTTCCATTAAGGTACGGTATGAATTCAATGACTACATTATAAGAAATAGGCAACTAATCAAATCCAAGAGCATTGCGAACACTCTGTGCCAAAAAATTGGACTGTCAAAGAATCAAGCGGACATCTAATAAAGATTTTTTACATCTCTCAAAATTAACACGAGAGCACAAGATGATAAAAAGATCTGATGATGTAGAAATCACCAAGTTAAAAGCATGGAAACATAGCATGGGCATTATTTTGCATTTTATTTATATAATAGATAAAGAAAGAAGTGATTGGTGGTGGCAATGACAATGGCTCAATTCTTCATGAGTGGCAATATTCTCCCTCACTCAAATTTTCTCTTCCCTCACCAAAAAACTTCATATTCACCAAATCAACTCGATAGTTTCCCGTCTTTATCTAGTATTGTCATGATTTGTATCTAGAATCTAACTAGTTTGGTCAAAAAAGTATTCTACAATCTGTCTGGAACCTCTCCGATCTTCTGACAAAGAGGGACAAGCTGTAGACACTGAATTTTGATGTGTTTTTTTATCGTTATTGGGGCAAATTTTTAGATTTTTTGTATTTTTCAAGACAAAGTCCCAATTTAACAAAATTTACGTATTTTTGGTGAAATAATCATTTTAAAATAATTTTTTAGAAGTAAGGGCAAAACGGTCTTTTCACACTTAAGTGTCGTTTTCTAATTTTTAAACTTTCTAAATTCACTTTCATATTTTTAAACATATTGGTAAATTTTAGTAACTTTTGGAATCCGTCTTGGGATAATTTTCAAAATTAAATATTTTTTAATCCCAAACGCGCACTTTTAGACAGTAGTATTTCATGTGTCACTTCAAATAAAAATTTATATTTTTGAGAATTTTATGTATTTTCAATGATTATTAGAATATTTTGACAAATTCAAGTTTTTTCTTGTTTGGGGTGCGAAAAATCGGTACAAAGTATACTGTCAAATAAAAATCAAGTCACATTTTTTTTTTGTAAAAATGAGTCTCGAAACTTGTGCCACAACTTTCTCAATTTTCAAAAAGTATAACAATAAAAATATAAAAAAAAGGGGATTTTCAAATTTAACCTCATTCCCCCCACCATAATGCACCCAACATCAAGATCAACCCCCAACACCCCATCAGCCATAACCCCACCACCCCTTTCTCCATTTTTGGGCTCCCAAAAAAAATCCCCTCTTTATTTATTTATTTTTCCTTTCATCTTACTATACTACTATTCTTACTACTACTATAGTATTAGGACCACTATTTTCTTCTCCAACACACACTAAACACGCGTAACACACACTGCTCATACAAAAGTTCAAAAAAAAAAAAATTAGAGAGAAGAAAAAACATGAAAATGAATTTTTTAAAAAAAAAATGCTGGAGAATGGAGGATTCCAACTTGGTTGAAAATTTGACACCACATTGAGTTTCATTTTTAGAATAAGATAAGTGTTTGCATTTTTATAAATCTTGTTATTGATGTTGATTAATGCATGTTTATTTGTTGCTTTTGATAAATTTATGGTCTGTTTATGATATTTATGTTCCAAAACTTTTTTTTTTTTTTTTGGTGTAAAGTTATATCTTTGGTTGGTATCTTGGTAAAAAATTATAGAAAAGACTCGACTGTTCAGGTATATTTAACCTCTTTCCGGTCGTTTTCTAACAAAATTCGAAGCCGGATTCGCGATATACACGAAAACCAAGTTTGGGATTAAATTTCACGTCGTTTGGAGTTCATTTGGCCTTGAATAAAAGTTAACAAAAAAAAAAAACATTTTGTTTGAAAAAAGAAGATTGTTAGTGTCTGTTAGACTGTTACTCCAAATTTGTGTAGGAAATTTTAATTTTTGTCTTTTGGTCTTGTAAGTATTACGTTTTAGCCAAAAAAAATAATAAAAAATTCTACAGTTTTTATATTAGTCCTAGAAACGTTAGGTTAATTTCTAGATTTAGGCCTTTTCTTTCTTTTGTTGTGTTTATATTTTTATCCCCAAAACTTCCTAAAATTGCATTTTGGTCCCCAAACTTTTGTTAATAACTTTTGTTGGCCCCTATACTTAATTGAAATGGTAATTTTGACCCAAAAACTTTGTAAGCTCTATGTTTAAGCCCTAAGAAGTTCAGTTTGTTCCTATTTGTGTTCTTTTTTCTTTGTAATTGTTATTATAGCATTATAACTTTGTTGTTTCTTGTATTTTTTTCTTTTAATTGTTTGGAAATGTTGTAGTTAATTCCTTTGAGCTTGTATTTGGTTTAACTAAGTCCCTTTAGAAAACAATTTAAAAACTAACTAATGCATTAAAGTGAACAATAACATTAAGGAAAGCATTTTAAAGAAAGCTATTAAAGAAGGCATGTGGAAAGAGAGCAGTTTAAGAAAGTATTTAATAAATCAAGTGAAATGGAAAGCATTTTAAGAAAGTAATTAACTTATATAAACTACTAATTAATTTAAACTATAAATTATCACTAAAAAAAATATTTTTAATGAAAACCCATAAACTAATTTACCAATTCATCTAAGAATTCATGTGAAGAAAGTAATTAAATAAAAAGCCTATAAACAAAATCTACTGCTTAAACTAAGAAATCATGTAAATGAAGCAATTAAATAAAAATAATTAAACTAAACTACACTAAATTAACATTAATCTAAATGGCATAAATATAGAATTGAAATCTTACACTAAGAGTTTTCAATAAGTTTTCAAGAACTACAAACAAACTACATCTAAACTAAGAAAATCCTACCCAAATGGGGAGGAAAATGAAGAATAACTCTAGCCTACTAACATACCTTAACTATGTGACAAAGAGATTTAAATGTGCTATATATAGTGCTAAGGTTGGGGAGAAGTTTCAATCACAAAACCCCCTCGTTCTGGACATTTTTAGCCCCAAAAAATTTTGGACCTCGACCAATTTCTAGGCGTAAAAATGGCCACCGCGTGACCAACTCAGATTCAACACACTTTCGCTATTTCAGTTCAAAAATCCTCGTCCAACATCTAATTGATGTGTCGTATTTTTCATGGGACCGTAACACATAAGAGATTACTATTAGCTATAATAAATATTTAAAATAACTCCTAAACATTGAAACAAAATACTCACAAAAGAAACTAAAAATCAAAAACAAACAAAAATGAATGAAAATCTAACTTTCAATGGAATTAGGTTAAAAACAAGACAAATTCTAAACATAAGAACCTACAAAAATATAATAATGAACACCTAATTAAGTACTAAAATACCTAATAAACACATTCTAATACATAAAAGTACAAAAACAAAAATAACACTTAAGCCCTAAAAATATTTGAAACTAAAGTTAAAATACTTAAATTTAGGATGCATATAACTCTAATTTTCTAGAATTATCACCCACCTCTTTGTAGCAATTTGACTTTTTAAAGTGAAGATGGGATCAGCCTCAGCCTTTTCTTTTTCTTTTTGTTACATAAAGAGAGCTCTCTCTTTGCTCTATTAGATTTATCACCTTAGATATGATTCAAAACCCTTTCTAGTAATTCCAAATATATTTTTGGCATCTTTCTTGCCAACTCACATTGAATGCTTCAAGCTTTATTTCGCTATAGAATGCATGGACCATTATTTTTTCATCAACTCTTTTTATTTGAACAGCCTCTTAATTGAATTTGTCCATGTATAGGTCAATGACTCCTCCTATTTTACTGCACATTTATAAGGTGGGAAGTATTCTTCTGCATTATGGACTTGTACCATAAATGGCTTAGGAACTTCTTGGTAAGGTTAGGGAAGTAGCTATAGAATTTATTGGCAACTTATGGAACCATTTTTGAGCTGAGCCTCTCAGTATTGTTGTGAAAATTTTGCATCTTATTGCATCACTATAGCCAAAAAGGTTGGTAATAGTATCCACATAAGAAATATGGCCGAAGGAATAAGAATCACCTTTGTACTTATCCATATCTGGCTGTTTGAATTGTAAAAGGAGGCAGGGGCTCCAATTTAATATACATTGTGAACGGATCTTTGTCCACCTCAAACAGCAGAGAGGCATGCATCACCAGATTATTCATTTTCACTATTTCTTGGATTTTGAGCTCTATATTCTTCTTCTCGAGCTATTCAAAAATAGGTGGGCCCTGTTTTTCGTTCTAAGGATTTTATCCTCAACTTTGGGCCAAGGTGTTCACGGATTGAGACCTGTATCGCCTTGTTTGTTACCGAATAAGATTGTTCAGGTCTATCCAAAGATTTGAATAGGATAATTCTTTGCCTAAGGTCAGTGCTACTCTTAGAAACTTAAGGCTGCTTTCCAAGGCGGTATTCAAGAAGTAGATTTTTTGCGGCTGAAGGAGTTCTATTCTCTATCTATTCCACAAAAGTATGAAAAGATTCAAAGTGATCCTGATTGCACTATGCCACACTTTCTTTCTTTTGTTGTTAAAGAAGTGAAATCCCAGCCTTATCTTAAGTTTCAGTTTCAATCAGGGGAGGTGCTAGTTATCACCCTCAATTTTTTTTTGTTGCATGCTCTACGAGTAGTAATGCGACTCTTCATTTTTTTTAGAGAATTTTTTTTTGTCAAAAAGTGCTAGAAAAGCTCGAGCAATAGAAAAAACAATTAAAAACAACTAGAGGAATACAGACTTGATGTCACAGATTACCACAAACGATACCAAATGATAAGTAAAGCTAAATTGTGAAAGTAAAGAGAAAAGGCTCATATATTAATGGGATTAAAGATAGCTATCATAATAGTCAATGCCATGTAAACAAATAATATCTGTATCATCATTATCAAAGCACTTAGAGTATCATATTAGAGTATCAGACCATGGTGGTGTTTAAATTAGGTCTTGAAGGCCATTGGAAGTCATAAAAAATTATTGACATGTATATCGAATAATAAAGAAGTTCTACCTAACAACAAACCGTAGCATATGGTAAGGTGCATCCCCTATAACTTATTGGTCATGGATTCGAGTCACCAAGAATTATGGGCAGATACGAGTTAAACAAAAAGGTCTACCTTATGATCTGAATATGGCAAGTGTGCATTTGTTAACGATTTTATATTCAAAGGAGTTTGACTATTATTTTGCCAAACTTTAGTGTTTGTTTGGTAGCTTAGCCAAACTTTAGCCAGGTAATATAACTAACCCTCTATTATAGTCTCCAATATGCCATCATTTGCAGTAAGGGCCTCTTACCTCATGCTCTGGAATTGGAATTAAAATGGAAATTATATATGATAAGTTGGTCTGGGTGTAAGTCTAATATTATTACAATGATTGTTGCTTGCTCTACAACCTAGAATGACTATTTTTTTTTTTTTTTTTGCAATGTCCAAACAAAAAGGTTTTGAACATAATTCATGGAGAATTGGTGAGTGATGATAGTGATGAGACAATTATGAAGATAAAAATTAAAACCTGGAATGACTTTATAAAATTAAATTCTTCTTTTTTATAAAAAAAAAATCCTCTTTTTTTCTTTCACCAATAACCACCATTACACTACGGATGACACTAACCACCAAACCAGTGACATATAACCAACCTTATAATTACCAATCGTTACCACCATCACCAATCTCTAGAAAATTCCCAAAAAAAAGATTATGACTGGAAAAGAGTAGGAATGATAGCGAAAGAGGGAAAGAGATGGGAAACACTGATGGAGGTGGAGAAGGGAAGGAGGAAGATAGTGATAGCTGAAAGAGACAGAGGCGGAGAAGAAGGGGAACGAGAAAGGGAAGAGGGTTATAAGGGACGGATGAAGGAGATGAGGAGGAAGGGATAGGGTTTCGAGGATAGAGAAAGGGGATGAGAAGAAGAGGAGAGGGTTTTAGGGAGAAAGAAGCGGGAGGGTGGTTGCAGTGATAGAGGAAGAAAGGGAAGGGGGTTGCGGGGATGGAAGCCTGATAACTCTAGTAAACTAGAGTTATATATAACCTAAATTTAACGATTTTGTTACTAGTTTTGAACATTCTATTTTTACTTTTATGTGTTAGAATGTGTTAATATATGTTATATAATCCTAAGTGTTTTAGTACTTATTTAGGTTTGAATTATTATATTTTATTAGGTTATTGTATTTTAGAATTTGAGTTTTGTTTTTCACCCAATTTCGTTGGGAGTTAGGTTCTCATTTATCTTTCTCTTTTGGTCTTTTTTGTGAGAATTATGTTTAAATGTTTAGGAACTATTTTAAGTTTTTATTATAACTAATAATGTTCTTCTCCTATGTTTTAGGGTTCGGTAGGAGAAAACAACACATTAATCGGTGGTGTAAAATGCTGTCATAGGCAGCCAAAATTAACAACTCTCAATAATATGTAGTAGTGGTGAGTATAGGTCGTCCCATAGAGAACAGAGCTTATTCTTGTGCTTTTTTGTGAACGCTTTTGAATTAAAAAGAAAAATAATAAAATAACTAAAGAAAATTCGATGTATGAAAAATCTTGATTTCGGTCATATCCACCATAGAAATTTTACTAGTCGATCCTTGGCACATAAGATAACTCAATTTCCGTATCAAGCACTTTTAATTGAAGAATTAACCTAAATTTCAATTCAAAGTTGATTCTTATTTCTTTCTAAAGGTGGCTAATTTTCAACACGTGATCCAATTAATCCTAACTATTAATTTAACCTAGACACGTGCCAAAAATTAATTAATAGAAGCATTAAAATCAATAAGAATAATTAGACTAATTAAATATAAATACATGCGACTATGTCAATTAGTTGATTATTTTTTCTAAATTCAATAACACTAATCAAGTAATTATCAAATTTAGTTGCTTCACATATTGAATTAATCTCACGCGCTTAAAACAATCTAGAGTAGATTAATTCCAATAACTCAATTATTCTGCAACAATAATAAGTTAAAAAGAATAATCATAAGATTAATCGCAGAAAAATAATCAATACTTGATATAAAATTGAATAAATTCAAGAACAAAAAATCTCACAATGTAGTAGAATTGACCATGGCTTCAAATCTCTCGACCAAGAAAGAGAATTTAGGCACAAAGTGCCATCTTACTCTAAAAGAAAGAACAATGTTTTCTCTGCTGAAAAATCCTGGACAAAATAAGGAAATAAAGTGTTGACTCCCTTCTAATCACCTTACATGGAGTATTTTTAATGCATACTACGGTTACAATAATTGTTTAAGAATAAGAACGTGAAATCGTATAAAAAAGAGTCCAACCAAGCAAAAAAATTTGCCAAAAATAAAAAAATCAAGTAATTTCACTGTTTCCAGCGCACATGCACTACTTGATTGCACACATGTCCACCCTAGGCAGTGCTAAAATTTTCCCTTCTGGACTCAGCACAAATGCGCTGCACCTTCCCAGCGCATGTGCTATGGGCTTCAACACTGTGCTTTGCCTTCAGCTTCAATTTTGACCCTGATATAAAACACGAAAGTTGTAGCCCTTTCTCTTAACTTTCTAACGCATCTTGAATCACGTCAATCGAAGTTTGGACTCGAAAGTTACGCATAAAATATGAAACAGTGTCTAGAATGGCTTCATACTCGTGTATGTTCTTCTCCTTATATTTCCGTCTTTTTCAACTCTTTTTCACTTTAACCCTACAAAAACTAAAAATAACCAAATTAATCTCAATAATAAATCAAATTTTGCTTACAACACATAAAAACATGATAAATGACACATAAAATATAACATAATTATAAACTTATAAATCGGACATCGGATGAGAATATTAAAGGCTAAACGGTGAAATTGCATAGAGCTATTTAGACAACTCATCGTAGGTGAGCTTCCAAGGCTTAAGAGCTCCGTAAACGAGCTTACACAGTAGGGGCCTTATCGTAGGAGAGCTCCAAGGCGCGATTTCAAGGGCATTTCCGTCCTAAATTTTCCCCTAACTCTACTATAAATAGAATATTTTTGGGGATGAAATGAGCCTACCTTAGTTTTTCTTCTTCTTTTCTCCTTCCCAATCGGGGAAAAACTTTTAATTTTTCTTCCATTTTTAATTCTAGACTAGTTTCTACTTGCTGTAACTTTGTTTTTCAACTTTGTAAGATTTCATTTATCTAGTTTATTGTACTTGTTTTGCATTTAATTTTATGTCTTCTTAGTTTAAGGACCCGTTTAAGGTTATGGTACTTTTGATGAAAAAGTACTTTTAGATGGTAAAATCACTTTTTCAAGTGTTTGGTAAGTACTATCCTTAAATTTAGGAGTAGAGCTTTTGGTCACAAAAGTACTTTTAACACAAGCTAAAAATTGGTGCTTTTGAATTAACTTTTCTTTTTAAAAATAATTAAAGATAAAATTTGATCATTTTACCATAAATTTAGGATTAAATAAAAATAAAATACTTTTTAAAATTCAAAATTATATATTACTAAATATAAAAAGTATTTATGCAAGCTTGCACCCAACAACAAATTCAAGAACTTACTAAGCATTTTCTTCAAAGATTTACTAGGTAAAATACTTTGGAAGAAGCCACCACAACCCCAAACGGGGCCTAAGCAAATTCTTTTAATACTTCCATCTACCTAACTTTCTATTAAAAGCTTTCTTTACTAGATTTACTAATTTTTCTTTCTTTGTTTACTATAATTGTTTTCTCATGACTTCAATTACTTTCTTTTCTTTAAATATATTTTAGTTTAGCATGGGTTAGGGTTTTGTGATACCAATTTCATACGAGTAAAGGTCATTAGGTTGATTAGGTGATAAATGGACTTTTAAACAATACCAAGGGACTTTATAGTTAATTAGGGGAATTAATCACTCCACTAATTAATTTGGGTTAATTGAGGAGATATGGGAATTAAACATGCATTATAGACCGAGATTAGTATTGGATTAGGATTAAAATTAGATCTTGACAGATTAATTCATCTAGTTGGTTGCTAGAATTGCATGAGCAAATAAACAAGTTTGGTTAGTTTAAAGAATAGGAAAGATCCACAGTTATGTTAATTGAATTAATAGACTTAATTGTCGAGATATCGACATTAGGTTACAAATGAAAATTAATCTCTAATTTGGCACATAAAACCACTTAATTAACACTATTAACCAAGATCATGTTAAAATTGACTAGCATAAACTCTAATCCCCTTTTTAATAATTTTTTAGTTTTAAACTTAATTTAGCTATACTCTTTTTGTAATCAACCCTTCATTTAGAATTCTAATCAAATAATCGATAATTGCACACTATTTTTTGAGAAAATCATCACTACTTCTAGTAAATATTATTTGACACTGTATACTTGTGATTTATCATATAGTTAAAGTTAATTGATTTAAGTGTTTTATTTGTAACTAAATATTTGTGTCTTGAAGGAGAGGGAGGGAAGAAAAAGATTGTGAAAGGAAAAAAACAAAAGTTTACTTTTCTCAAACTTCTCTCTCTATTTTTTTTTTTTTTCAATGTTGGATATAAGAACCATTATAATTTTTTCCAAAGTTGGATATCAAAATCACCAATTTGCCTAGGTATTTGGAAATACTAATTTTTAGAAATGATTCCAAAAAGGTTGATTCATATTCTCAATTTCGATATTCTTTTACTAAGCACCCCTTAGTTTGTTGCGTCAATAATTTTTTTTTTTTTTTAAAAAGTAAAAGAAAAAAATGTTTTGGCTTGCTTTTCATTCCACATTTTGCAGAGGGTGAAAAAATAAAAAACAAAGAGAAATAAAGATTGACATGATTTTACGTCTAAAGGCCAATATAAATTAATCAAAACTATATTGGATAGTCTTTTTGTCGTTCTAATGACTTCGACAGTGAACCGTACTCGAGTTGTTTTTTCATAAATGGTGTTTTCGACCAATGGTGTTTTCACAACCATAGACGCATATCTGATGCATCAGTACAACCATCACGAGATAAACGCGACTGTAGTTCATAGATCTAAAGGCATTTTTGCCTTCCTTTGGTAGAGGATGTGTCAATAATTTAAGTGGAGTTAAATTCTAAAAACTAAATAATTCACACCAAAAGGACGTTAAAACTCCTAATAAAACATGAATGCTCAAGTGTCCAGAATTCTCCATCCATCTAAGTATAATTAAGTAAATAAGAGACAATAAATAGTAACTCGTAGCACCTCACTGATCGCTTCACTATAAGATCCTTAATCTCTGTTGAAGATTTCACGATATTTATCTGTAAAAATGAAACCAATATTAACCACAAAGCCATACCCAAAACAACAATTACACTAATAAAACAAACCAACGTACCAGACATTTGACCATTATCTTTTCAAAAAAACGACGAACATAGTCCTCATCCCCAATAAAGCGAACACCCTGTTCAACATTAGGTAAGTTTTAATTTTTAATTTTTTATTTTGTTTCGTTGGGTTAGGGGTTAAGTTCCATTCAGTACAAAAACAAGACACAAATAACAAAAATAGTCATGCCAATACATTTCAATAATTACTACCATCAGAATTCAGATAATTAATTTCAGATAAGATAAGAAATATAACATACGAAATATAACGTTGCACATTTTTCACAATTTCACCTTGGTTTTATTCGAATTAGAAATTATGTACAAGCTCATTAACATCTAGGTGTACTATCAAAATCTGGTGCAGACAGTTAGAACAATATTAACAAACTTATGGATGAACTTTTGCATTTGTTAAATGGCATTTTGACTTGTAGATGTTGTATCTCAATTCTTTTGCTTTTCCCATGGAAAAATATTAATTGCAGAAATTTGACTGAGTTTGACGTTGTGAAAGATTAAATTGATGTGCAAATGTTACTAAATGGGAAGTAATAGCTTTTCACAGTTTTTCAGATGAATAATTACATCCATCGACTGTTGTTAAAATCCTAGCAGAGGAAGAGAAATTTGGCAATTTACCTTGATCATAGCTTATTTGGTGTTCTCACCTTGAGAAGAAAAGTTGCAATATCACTACTGATTCTTGGCTACCAAGCTTGATGAAGATTAACTTTGACACTAATATAAATTGGAGTCTAATTGCACATCTCAATCACAATTAAAAACTTAAATTGTTACAAGACCCAGGCATCCTAGAAACACTTTCGGACTTTTGCATGCAAAATAAACAGCTAAATCACTTCTGAGAAACCTTACCAACAGCAACATTGGAAAATAAATGTATTACTCACCAATTTTATGAACAAACATAGTGTTAAAGAACATGGGTTTCCATTTCAAAATCAATTATCAATGAAAAGAGTGGCCCATGAAAGTTGTTAATTAATCCAGGATCTCTTGGCAAACTAATGTGGGATATTTGTATATTTAACAAGTATCATTAAACTGTAGAAGCTTTCCCGTTTTTCAATTTTCGGCTAGAAGAATTCCTAATCTCATAGAGTTTTATGCAAATCTAATTTATGCAATGAGTGCAATCACTTGTTGGCGGACGTAGGGGTGGATAAAGCATGAGTTCAGACAAAAGATCAATAATCACACTCCAGCATTTTAAATTCAGTCAGATAGACCGATGCAAACTAATTCCGGAAAAACTAGCCAAATATGGTATAACACCATGTAACATCAACAGCCTATACCTGTTTGTAGTTCCTGGAAATGGCCCTACATCGTGTTTCCAAACTCCTGACAAGCTCATGCGTCCGTAACAGAAAATTGAGGGCGCCCTTTTTTGATATTGCATTGCATCGAGAGTAAAATAGTACAGGCATGTGAAGACCAATAAGTCAAAGTTACAGAAAAATGAGCTCCGGTAAAAATTCTAGATTTACAAATCATAAAATGACAACAAAACTTTCAAACTGTGATGCATTTGGACAAATTTCTTCCTGGTGAATAGATTTTAGTTTTCCCTTCTGTACATAAACACTGTCAAAGAATTATCTAATTAACTCACAGCACGCAAATACAACCACCTAAAGATAGAACAAGGGCAAGACTGGGAGTGTATATGGTCCTAGATTCAATGGCTAAACTGTAAAACCTGGTTAAAATTTCCTGCAAACCTAGAGTCAAAACCAACTATACAGGAAATCAGGTACTACAAAAGGATCTTAGGAATGTTGGGAAGATATCAGAGTAATCCAGGTATGGACCACTGGAGAGCTGCAAAGAAGGTAATGAGGTACCTTCAAGGAACGAAAGATTACATGTTTATGTACAAACGGACTGATAAACTAGAAGTGTTTGGCTACTCGGATTCAGACTACGTTGGCTGCATTGATTCACGAAATTCAATATCTGGCTATGTCTTTATGCTAGCTTGTGGAGCTGTATCTTGGAGAAGTGCGAAACAAACTTTGATTGTAACCTCTACTATGGAAGCTGAGTTCGTTTCTTATTTTGAAGCAACTTCACATGGTGTATGGTTGAAGAGTTTCATATCTGGGCTTAAAGTTGTGGATTATGTTTCTAGGCCATTGAGGTTATTTTGTGACAATTCAGCTGCTGTTTTTATGGTTAAAAATAATAAGAGTGGTAGTTGAAGTAAACACATCGACATCAAGTACTTAGCCATTCGAGAACGTGTTAAAGAAAATAAAGTGGTCATTGAACTCACGTTAACACTGAATGGATGATTGTCGATCCCTTGACTAAAGGCATGCCACCAAAGATTTTCAGGGATCATATAGTTAGAGTAGGATTTGGTTGCATGATGTGAGCTCATTTTACATGTACGTACATTTGATATTTCCAATGAAACTCTTATCCATTGTGTTTTTTCATATTCAGTTGCGCATACTTATTTGGTTATTTGAGAAAACTCACTTAAATTGTACCTATAATAAGCATAAGGCTTATTTATTAAGTTGTGTTATCACATAAAACCTAGCGTTGAAGAGACATAATGCATAGTAATACATGGAAGACAATACTTATTTCTTAGAGGACTTGTCGCCATGATTTATGTGTTTTGGATCTTGCTTGTGAGACTTGATAGTTTGTATATCGAATAAAATATGTGGATCAAGTGGGAGAAATGTTGGAATTTTTTAATTATCGCATGTGGGTTTTATCTTGAATTCCAAATATTTGATCCAATATTTAATTCTGATGTTTATCTAATTTGACTTAGTAACTACTTTTGTGATAATTATGATGTTGTAATAATTGTTACTTTTGTGATAACTACTATTTACATTTTTATTCTATAGTGACCCAACAACATCAATCAATATCAATGACTGAAGGTATATTCCTTGATTTTATTCCACATTCGATATTCTAATCAATATCAATGACTGGAGGTATATTCCTTGATTTTATTCCACATTCGATATTTTATGATATTATTTATACATAGATTAATTTTGTTTTAGAAAGATAAATTTCTATCAGTCTAAAGCAAGATTAGTAAGAAGAATAAAGATAGCAAATGAAATATAGAACTTACAATGCAATGATAGCAATTCCACACAAAGAACAGAGAAATACTTCCTTCTGATTTGGGAACAAACATGGAGTAACTACAACAGTTAAATTAGATAATTAATTAATGATAAAAAATCCCATTAGTTTATGATAAATTGAGGGAGAGAAATGAATGAAACATCTTGAGGGTTGAGCCTTTCCCGAGCTTGACCATGATCTTCGACCAAGAAAAGATGAATGAGACTTCTTTTGTAGAATTCCAAAAGCAAGGAAATCTTAAGCAGACAATAAGGGATAATTTGTGTCTGAATTTTTGAAATCAAGTTTGAAATCTATACTATTATGCAAATGTTGCAGGAAGTCCTAATTATAAGGTTTGTGTACTTTTTTCTTTTTCTAATTTTATTTAGAAGTTACGTGAAGGAGCAAAGATTATAACCCAAAGAATTGAAATTTGTATCTATTTAGAATTACGATTGAAATATGAAGATAGACCAAATTTTGAATATCCCAAACTTATCTAATTTTTTATTTGGTAGATTATATTACTTTTAATTGATTAAATTTCAATTATAAGAGATGGATATGCATAACGTGAGATTTCTTAACAAATAAAAGTAGTTAAAGATAGGATTTAGGTAATAAATTTCTGCTATTAATTATGTAATTTATTTTTTACTTCTATTATTTACTATGAAAATCCATTTTATATATTTTACATTTCACATGTCAATTATTCAAAGCTTCATGAAAGGTGATCCTGGCATATATATGTATCGAAAAAAACTTCTCATGCCTTCGTATTCTATGCAAAATATAGTATTATATCCACTACTTTTTTAATTGATGATTCATTATAGATATAAATGGCTGAATAAATAAAGCAGATGAAAATTATTTTTTATAATTGACAATTAGTTTGTATTTATTTTTAAATAAAATCTAACCGATAGTAATGAAGTTGGGCCAAGTTTTTGAATATCAAAACTTATCAGTTTGTTGTATGAATAATTTATATTAGTTGATAGATATAAAATAAATAAGTAATGTAACTTGTATTTTTTTTTTTTTTTTGGTGACTCCTGACAAAATGGAGGTTTTGCTTTAATATTTAGTATAGATATAGATGATGTAATTAAATAAAGATAGAGAAAATAATTCAAATAGGTTAAAAGTCTATTTTGATAATGGTGTAGTTGAATAAAGATAAGGCCTACGTTAAAAATAGTTCAAATAGGTTAAAAGTCTTTTGTTAAAATTTCAGATTTTTGTAGAAGTTCAATTTTTTTAAAAGAAATTAGAAAAAAAATGGTATGTAAAAGGAGAGTAGGACAAATTTCTTGCTCTCATTGCCTCTTGTTAACACCCCTTTACTTTACATGATATAATAGATTTTTGTTGCATTCATTGTGGTTCGAACGGGCCAGTATAACTCTCCTAAGCTCTGTCCTTTTTTTCCTAACTGATATCAAGAAAGATATAAAGGTATTTTCTCTATTTGGATAAAAATAATAATTCATTTTTTAAATAATACTGAACAATTATATTTTAATATTTTTAGTTAATTTTTTATCTCACATATATCATATAAGAACCAAAAAACAATCTTGTAAAGTCAAGAAATTATAAAAGTATCTATGTAAACTTTAGGCACAAAGAAACCATGCGAAATCTTTGACTTTGACACCAACAGAACTAACGTACTGGAAAGGCATCAAACGATAAAAGCCACAAGGTTTTACTGATCACAATCAACAAAACCAAAAGTAAGAAATATAGTGAAGGCAAACGGAATTTCAGAAGGAGAAAATATTAATAATAAACTTTGGATAACAGTTTTTCTCATCTAAAGAATGAGTTAACTAAAATTTTTAAATAGACACAAACTAATCTAAATTCTTACTAAGTTTATTATTTGTTGGTTTTTATTCCTCACTCTTGTATAGGTGGTTGGTTTATAATCTTACAAAATATCAACTTTTAACTTAACAATGACATCAATTAACTACGAAAGAAATCCCTTATAAATTCAAGAATTAAATTAATTTAAACTAAAATTCTTAAATTAAATAAGTTTGGTTTAATATGTCAATATAGTCTTCTTTAAACTACACCTTCCATGATATTTGGTCCAACACCATCTTGAACCCCAATCTCTAGATAAAATTTCATCACCGTATAAACCGTATACAATACTAAATTGTAGTTGGTCTTCTTCCTTTTATCCAGATCACTGGTGGACAAATCCTATACTTCAAATACACTTTCTCCACCATTCTTTTTTATCAAAGAATTGATTTATATTAATCCGTTCATTCTAGAATAAATGGATTTTAACCACTATAGTATTTTTCTCAACCATATCTTCAAACTAACCTTCAAAATATCCATGACAATTTTTTCAAACTTTTTCACAAATTCTTGATCAATTGATCTTTTCTCTCTTCTTGAATTTCTTGTATTTCTTGGTCTCCCTTGCTTATATGTCGATGTCAAGCTCTTCAATCAATAATTTAACACAACTTTTTTCTGATCGTTGTCCAATATCAAAAAAAGTAATCATGACAAGATTCCTTTTTCGATGCCACAACAAACAAAGAAAAGCCAAAGTTTTCAATAATGGTGAATAGGCAACAAACAAGAATCCAAAACAAATAATTTTGGGAGGTTTAAATAAATAAATAAATTTTGAATATCAATTTTCCTCAACTAGTGCCTTCTTCTTGTAACCTTTATAAACAACCAACTTTACTTTGAAGCAATTCATTCTTCCAGTTAGTTTGAAATTGATATTGTATACTTGCTTGACTCCAATTAGCTTCTTTGTAGGTAGAAGAGTGATCAACTTCTATGTGTTATTTTTCTCAATAGTATGAATCTTCTCATCCATGATTTGAACAACAATAATCTTTTTTGATTGCTTACTCAATTGTAATTATATCATAATCTGCAAACGATGCAAAATTCACAGTATCTTCATCAGACGCATCATTATCATTAATAATAACATAATCCTACAAATGGGTTGACAACTGTTATTTTCTTTGCGAGCGATTGGATGACTTTGATAGGATAGACTGCACAACTGTTCATCTAGCTGTCTATTAGAACTCCCCTCCTCCACTATTTGAAGCACTAGTAAAGGTTTCGATGATGGCTCAGGACCCTTTTTGGACCAATCCAAGCCTTATATGGAATTTATCTATAATTATGCCTTGTAAAACATCTTTTTAACACATAAAATTCACATAGCACAAAAATAATTTCTGTACAAAATCTTAGACATATTTTTAGAGTGCACCATGGACCATACTATGTCTATCACAGTTCTATTTTTCCTCTGAGCTACACAATACATTCTCGATAGGATTTCTGTCTGAATTAGCATCAATTTTGTTAACCCTAATTGCCAAGAAACGGTACTCCAAGTCCAAACTTGTGGTCCAATTTTTTACTATCTGAGTACTCCAATACGATATTTTTCTATTTTTTTAATAATTACCAAACACACCAAGATCAAAGTTTTGGGTTCTGTTACCACTTATAGGAGGCAAAAAACAATCTTGTAAAGCCAAGAAATTACAAAATTAACTATGTACACTTTACACACAAAGAAACAATGTGGAAGATTTTACTTTGACACAATCAGAACTAATATACCAGAGAGGCAATAAATGTTTAATGCCTCTCTTTATTGATCACAATCAACAAAATCAAAAGTCAAAAATATGATGAAGGCAAATTAAATTCAGTGAGGAGAAAATATTAATAATGATTTTTTAATTACAATTTTTCCTCAACTAAATAATGAGTTACTAAAATCTTTAAATAAGTATCAATTGCTATAATTAGGCCATAATCTCATATAATATCAACTTCTAAACTAACAATGAAACCAATCAATTTGGAAATGAGTTCCATACAAATCAACTACTAAATTCTAATTTAAACTAAAACTCCTAAATCAAATAGGTTTTGTTTGACATGCCAACATATCAAGTATTAAAAGTTGTTAAAGTAATTATTCAAATAATTTTTTAATTATTCAAATAATTTTTTAAGTAATATCTAAAATAATAACTATTCAAACATAGAGACTTTTCAACCAAAAAAAAAAAGAAAAAGATGATCTATTACTGTTGACCTACAGTCTTAGTTTTGATAATAACAAATCTAGTCTAATGGTTTGCAATTGAGTTGTGCAAGAATTTTGCAAAAATCCACTTAACAGGGCTTTCGGGCGATGGGCACCGTCCTGAAACTAGAGGAGCTTCAGATGCAGAGAAGTGTCCGAACAAGATCTATCCTCTTAGACGTAGGAATCCGTCTGACCAAATTATCTCAGACGCAAAGCACAGTCTAAATGGTTAGACAGAGAGCAATGATTCTAAGGCAGCTGACAATGAACGCTCATCTCCGTTCGAAAGAAACTATATCGGATACACCTATCTGTCTGAAGGAAGAACAACTAAGGCTAGGTTTCAATCCTTCCTGACACATTGTACTGTCCAATGATTCAATTAGATGAAAAATTAGCTTCAAACAAAGGAACAAACCCAACCTCAACTGTCCGAACTAAGATCTCACAGTGTTTCAGATGTTTGGACGCTATTTCGAATGCAGTAAAGGTTTCTCAGACGTTCGAAACCTCTAACGGGTAGTTTTTCAGCATTAATTACTTAGCCATTGAAAAGTAGTTAGAAGCTCATTTACCACCCCTATAAATACCAACCAACCTGAATTTATGAAAAACAACTTCCACATGTATGAATACAAGGAAGTACAAAAGCAAATTTGAGTGCAACTTAGCTCTTTGGAAGTGGTGTATTAGTGGAAAAAAATGTGTAATTAAGAGTGTTATTCAAGAGTATTGAGTGGAGTGATAATCATTGTACAAAAGTAAGGTTCAGTGTAAAATTCTTGGCTCAACTAAAGAGAATTAGTGTGAGAAAGGGTGATCCTACTTTGTGTATAACTTAGATTATTGACTCATCAACTTTGAAGAAGTACTTTGGTAGACTACTCCAAGCTTGTAGCTTGGGAGTTTTGTTTGAAAATCTCTCTATATGTATTTACTTGCTCATTTTTGTGCTTAATTGATCATATTTTCATCAAACTCACTTGTGATTATAAAAAGTTTTATTAGTGTTTCATTTGCAAATTTCTGTATAACTTAATTCACCACCCTCTTAGGTTGCTTTGGACCAACAATTGGTATCAGAGCTTGGTCTCTTTAATTTTACTTAAATTGCATTTGAGTAAAGATCACCTATGGCAACCAATAATGCTCTGTATCTTGAATGTTAATCTATCACTAGATCACCTATGTATAATGGGGTAAATTTTATTAGTTGAAAAGAAAGAATGAAAATCCTTTTGAAATCTATTGATATTGATTTATGATATGTTGTTAATGAAGGTCCTTTTGAAGACACCGTTATTGCTGATCATACTAATAGAAGAAGAGAAAAAATAAGAGATGAACTAACTTGCCAAGATAAAGCCAATTTGACTTTGAATGCTAAAGTCATGATTATTTTTGTATAATGTTTTGGATGCTAATAAATCTACTATGATAAAAGGTTATGTCTCGGCTAAAGAAATATGGGATAAATTGAAAATCATTCATGAAGGTAGTAATGATATAAGAGAAACAAAAATCTTTGCTTGTTGCTAAGTATGAGTCTTTCAAGATGAAACCTCATGAAAAAATTGATAAGATGTATTATAGATTCATTGATATCATGAGGACTTAGAAGCATTGGATAAGGACAATCTGATATTCATTGGATGAAAAGAATAGGAAAATTTTGAATGCTCTATCCAAAGAATGGAAAGGCAAATCTAGTGCTATAGAGGAAGCAAATAATTTGAATTCTATTCCTATTGAATCATTGATTAACTCTCTTACATCTTATGAATTGAAGCTCAAGGCTAAAGTTATGGATGGTAAGAAGCATTGTCTTGAAGACTTCCCAAGAAGAAGATGAAAGTGGCTCCATCAATTTAAAAGATGAAGATTTTGATGAAGCTGATCTTTCACTCATCACTAAAGAATTCCTCAAATATTACATCAACAAGAGGAGAATGAGAAAAGGATGAGCAATTAACTCTAATAACTTCAAGGGAAAGACCAAAGTTGAGAACAAGAAACAAAATGATAAATGTTTGAATGTGGTCAACCCGGGCACTATACAAACTAGTGTCCACCCAAGAAAAAGAAGGAAGCAAGAAAGCCCTGTTTCAACAATTTTTTAATCACATAGGATGATTGCAACTCAACGAAAGAGAAGTTAAGAAATGGAATCGGCTCAAAAATCCTTTATGACTATTGGTGATTCTAAGTTAACGACTACTTATTATAATTTTGATGATTCAAGTGATGAAGTTGATAATAATGATGTTCTTGAGGCTTTTATCATAAAATTGCATGATAGCTTAAAAGAATCATATGCTAGAAATAAGAAGTGTGTTAGAAAAAATAATGCCTTGTTGAATGTTAACTCTAAACTTGTGAATAAAAGTAACAAGTTATCACAAGAAATGATGATTTGAAGAAAAGATTGCATGGGAAAACAAAGATCAAGGAAGAACAAGCCCCCTTGAAGAAAAGATTGGATAATCTTGATGTACTCTTGCATAGAAAAAAGGGAAAAGTTGATATGAAAAGGAATATAAACATGTTGATCAACAAGAACTTTGTCACTCTTAAAAAGAATGGTTTATGTTTTGTAAAATCAAAATCTTCTTTGTATGGAAATAAAAATATTATTTGCAATTATTGTTCATCAACAACATGGACATGTGAAAAATAATTGTTATGTCAAAAGAAATGAAAAATTGGGAATAGAATCTATGTAGATATTGAGTCAATTTGCTAACTCTTGCAGACCCAAGAAAATGTGGGTACTAAAGTTATCTTTTAGTTCTTTGTGTGGGTAGAAAACACCACCAAGAATGCTAAGTGGTTCATTGATAGTGGGTGTTCAAGACATATAATTGGTGCTGCATCTCTTTTCACAAATGGATAAGTCCAAAAATAGTGGAAAGGTGACCCTTTGGAGATAGCATGAAAACAAAATCAATTGACATTAGTAATGTAGGTAAAAATGGTGAGACTTTGATTAAAAATGTACTTTCAGTTGACAATTTGAATTATAATCTTTTAAGTGGGAGTCAATTTTGTGATAGAAATTTGTTATATTCTTTACTAAGCATGACTGTTTAATTCTTGATAAGAACTTTGTCGTTTTGTTCAAAGGTAAAATCCATAATGATGTTTATGTGGTCATTATCTTAATAATATTGATAATGGTAATATAAAGTGTTTAACTGTTTCTAAAGCTGATCCTTGACTTTGGCATAGAAGACTTTGTCATTTTAACATGGATGTGATTGATAACCTTGCTAAGAAAGAATGGGTAAGAGGTTTGCCAAGATTGAAGTTTGAGAAAAATAAAATTTGTGATGCATGCCAATTTGGTAAATAAGTTAAAGTCTCTTTTAAACCAAAGAATTATGCGTCTATTTATAAACATTTGAAATTATTTCATATAGATTTGTTTGGTCCAACTCAACATGCCAGTCTCGGTGGTAGTAAATATAATTTTGTGATTATTGATGACTATTCTAGGTATAATTGGGTGCTATGTCTTGGTCACAAAATGAAGCTTTTGAAAATTTCATAAAATTATTTTTCAAAATGCAAAATTTGTTGAATTTGAAAATTGTTTATATAAGAAGTAATAATAGAGCCGAATTCAAATTCGCCAGTTTTTTCAAATTTTGTGATCACAACGGTATTTTGCATGAGTTTTCAGTTACTAGAGTGCCTCAACAAAATAGTGTTGGTGAAAGGAAAAATAGAATTCTTTTTATGCTGCTAGAACCATAATTAATGAGTATGATTTACCAAAATATTTTTGGGTCGAAGGCGGTAATACGACCTGTTATGTTATGAATGGAGTTCTATTAAGGCTTTTTTTGAACAAAACTTCTTATGAACTCTTGTTTTGCAAAAAATATGTTGTGAGTTATTTTAAAGTTTTCGATTGTAAATATTTTGTTTTGAAAATTAAAGAACATCTTGAAAAATTTGACAAGAAATCGGATGAAGATGTTTTCTTAGGATATTCTAGTGACAAGAAAGCATACTGAGTGTACAATAGAAGAACTCTTGTGATTGAAGAAGTTGTACATATTACACTTGATAAAACTAATGATGTCATTTCAAGAGATGTTTATGAAGATGAGGCTATAAGTGTGCAAAAGAAACTTGAAAAGCTTACTATTCAAGATGTGGATGTTCGAGCATCAAGAAATCAAGGAAAGAAATGAGAACAATACTCAACATTTGAATGAAGAATAATCACCAAAAGATGTTCCAAAATCTTGGAGGTCTGTCTCAAGTCATCCTCAAGAATTGATCATAGGTGATCCATCCAATGGGGTAAAAACTTGCTCTTATAAACCTTTAAATAGTAATTGTGCTTTACTTTCACAAATTGAACCTAAGCGTGTGGATGATGCTCTAAAAGATGAATCTTGGATTCTTGCCTGAAAGAAGAACTAAGTCAATTTGAAAAAAACAATGTGTGGACTTTAGTTGTAAGACCTTCAAATCATCCGTTGACAAGAACAAAATGGGTTTCTAGAAATAAGAATGATAAAGGTGAAATAGTTAGAAATAAAGCTAGATTAGTAGCTAAAGGTTATGCACAAGAAGAAGAAACTGACTTTGATGAGACTTTCGCACCTGTTGCTAGATTAGAATCCATTCATATGTTTCTCACATATGCATGCTTCAATAATTTTTTCAAATTATTTCAAATTGACGTGAAAAGTGCTTTCTTAAATAGTTTTATTGATCAAGAAGTTTTTGTTGAACAACCTCCGAGTTTTGAAAATAAATTTTTCCGAATCATGTTTTTAAATTATCAAAGGCTTCGTATGATTTGAAGCAATCTCCTAGAGCTTCGTATGAAAGATTGAGTGATTTTTTGATTGAAAATGGTTTTAAAAGAAGAATTATTGATACCACTCTTTTCACCAAAAATAGTCATAATAATTTGTTAGTTGTCCAAATTTATGTTAATATTATTTTTGGAGCTACTAATGAAAGTTTGTGCAAGGAATTCCCGTGTTTTATGCAAATGGAATTTGAAATAAGAATGATGGGAAAATTACAATTCTTTCTTGGACTTCAAATTCATCAAACAAAGAAGGGAACTTTCATAACACAAACCAAGTATACAAAGGAGCTATTCAAGAGCTTTGGAACGGAGGATTGCAAACAAGTTAGAAAGCCAATATGTACACCCTCAACCAACCTTGACAAGGTTGAAGATTGTAATAGTGTTAATGAAAAACACCATGGAGGTATGATTGGAAGCTTACTATATTTAACTGCTAGTAGCTCGGATATTATGTTTGTCGTTTGTTTATGTATTAGATTTCAATCATGTTCTAAGGAATCACACCTAATTGCTGTTAAAGAATTTTTAAATACTTAAAAGGGACAATCAACTATGGCTTATGATATCTTAAAATCACTAGTTTTGATTTAATTAGTTACTCAAATGTCGACTTTTCCGGTTGTAAAATTGATAGAAAATGCACTAGTGGCATGTGTCATTTTTGGGTAATTGCTTGGTGGCCTAATTTAATAAAAAAACAAAGTTCTATATCTCTATCCACGGCAAAAGTCGAGTACCGTGAAAAATTATTGTGCTCAACTTCTTTGGATGAAACATACTTTAAAAGAATTTCGTGTTATTTTTGATTGTGTGCCCATTGGATATAATAATACTAGTGCAATCACATCTCACAAAAAATTCCAATTCAATACTCTAGAACAAAACATATTGATGTCAAACACCATTTCATAAGAGATCTTATATGCAAAAAGGAAATATGTGTTGAATTTGTGTGCACTAAGGATAAATTGTCTAATAGTTTTACTAAAGCCATACCTTTGGATCATTTGGAATATCTTAGAACTTGTTTGGAAATTATTGATTCTAAAATTATGTGATTTATGTGTTTTTCGGATGCAAATATACGTCCTAAGCTCATTGTGGTTTTGGACGATCATATCCATCCAAACTGTCATGCTTTATGGGCTTTTGAGATCGGACGATCCTTCTCGTCCGAACTGTCTGGCTTACACTCTTAACTCTCTGGAATACCTACTGGATGATCCCAACTGTCTGATAGCCTCGCGGACACTTGTGCCACCATTTCGGACTTCTGTTCATTTGAGATCGGACGTGAGTTCGGACATATACCAATTATTTAGATGTCCGAATGACTGTCTCACACTAATAAAACCTTTTATTTTCATCATTTTGGACATCTTATATCACCTGAACCCTAGCTCTGGCAAAAAAAAAGAGAAAATTTTCAATTTCCCAATTTCGCTTACTTCAATCAAATTAAACCAACAAATTTTCTTGCTATCCTTTTCATAGCCTTGATTAATTCTATTTCTAATATTATAACACCTCCTTCACCATAATTTCTTAAGATCACTCAACTTTCACCTCTGATTCTTTTATTTCTCCTTTGCCTTAAAAATAGTTCGATTTCGCGGAGGATCTTCAACAGGCACTCGTGAGAAGTAATCAAAAGGAAAATGCCAGCACAAGGAAAAGCATCAACTAGTACTCCACCCATTCCCAACCTAACTCTACCCAAATTTATTGATGCAAAAGCATCTGAAAGGTACACTTCTCTCTTGAGAAAATCAATTATAGTGCAACATCCAGTTTCAAAGGGCATGTTTGATGAACTAAATTTAACTACTATTAAGGATTGTTTTGAAAAAAAAAAACTAAAGAGCATTTGATTCACAATGATTTACCTATTTATTATGACATGATTTTACAATTCACAATGAATCTTCAAAAAAGTTCAACCATTAGAAACTTAGTTTCATCGAAGAATCAAATTGATATTGAGTTTAATTTAAACATCATTAACTCAATTTTTGAAAGTACTATTGATAATCCTGATGAAATTTCATATTTCTTTTCTTTGCATAAATGACTTGCTATGGACACTCAATTTAGTATCGAAAAAGTCAAATAATTTTTTCACACTGATTTTAAACAGGCCTTGGAAGCCAAAACTACATTACTTAATCCTGAGCTCAACATTTTGTATACAGTCCTCCGAACTAAGATCTATGCTTAAGTGTTTCAAATGTTCAAAAACTTCTTTGGATGCAGTAAAGGTTTCTCAAACGTTCGAAACCTCTAACGGGTAGTTTTTCAGCATTGAGCAACTATTATAAGCAATACCTTTCTATTTGTGGATTCTTCCTCCACTCACCTCCACGACAGGAGGTCAGCGAATAGAGCCCTTTTCATTTCCAATTCGTTCTACTTAACTTAGGTGGAGCAATCCGAACTCTCGACAGAATATAAAAGAGGACCACAGGCCTGTGTAGACACCTCAACGAACTCAATTCCATCGAGCCTCAGCCCGAGGACAACGCTATCGGTCATTGAGGAATACTTAGGCTTAGATACTTAGCCGTTGGAAGGTGGTTGGAAGCTCATTTAACACCCCTATAAATACTAGCTAACCTGAATTTATGATAAACAACTTCCACATTGAATACAAGCAAGTACAAAAGAAATTTGTAGCTCTTTGGAAGTGTTGTATTAGTGGAAAAAGTGTGTAATTAAGAGTGCTATTCAAGAGTATTGAGTGGAGTGATAATCATCGTACAAAAGTAAGGTTGATTGTAAAATCCATGACTCAACTAAAGAGAATTAGTGTGAACAAGGGTGATCCTACTTTGTGCACAACTTGAATTATTGAGTCATCAACTTTGGAGAAACACTTTGATAGACTACTACACCAAGCTTGCTAGCTTGGGAGTTTTGCTTGAAAATTTCTCTCTTTATCTATTCACTTTGTTCATTTTGTGCTTAATTGATCATATTGTCATCAAATTCACTTGTGATTGTGAGAAGTTTTATTGGTGCATCATTTGCAAATTTTTATACAACCTAATTCACCTCCCTCCAAGGTAGCTCTGGGCCAACAATTACAAAATGATTAGAAAGAATCTAGCCAGCTCAAGGATAATGACGACAAACTTTTGCATGAGAAATAGAGAATAGATAGAGCTCCTTGATTGTAGAATATTTATATAGATCTTCATGGGCAAATGAATTAGGCGATATTATTGTTTAGAATCTCTATCCTCATCAAGGATCATCTTTAGATTTGTGATGATTTTATTGTTTGGATCGCGGTTGTTGATGCGTGAAAACTATAGTACCAAAATCTGATGTTTATGTTCTAAAAGTTTGAGTCCTTAGTTCTCCCAATTTTTCAATACAAGATAAAGGTAAATGGGTGCGTGTACCCACGATATAGCAAACCTGAGACAAGAACAAGAGCGATAGGACTTTGTCCCCCAAGAGAGGTCTAACACTCAAGTCAAAATTTGTGCGAGGAAAAGAATTGAGAGTAAATTGGAAGCTCGAAATGGCAAAATGAGAAGATGAATGAATGTTGTGTTTCTTGTGATTTACCATTCCAACTTACTATTTCTATTAATCCTTGATGGGTCTGGACAATTCACGGACGTGGAAATAATTGTTTGGTCCATGAGAGTCTTAAATATGTTGGATATCTTAAGGGTTTGAGTTTAGATAAAAATTACCAAAATGCCCTTATGTATATTTGACCACTTTAATTGATTGGCCACGTGTCCGTGAGCTATTGGATGGTATATTTAGTTATCATCACTTGCCTCCCACTCTCAAGTCAAGTTTGCATGGGTTGAGAGTAGTATAATAGTTTTTGACCTGTGTCTTGGCAAGAGCCAGTAAATTTTTGACTGAAGTTGATAAGGTTTTAGCCAAAACCAAAAGAATTTAAAATTTTGACTTTTATTCTTGGAGGGAAAGTGATTGATCACAAGCACTTTAGCCACTTGTATACCTTCTACTTAAAGTTGAGTAGTAGTACTCATTTGCTCATTTTTTATCTCTTGTGATACTTTACGTAGTATCTTAAAATAATAGCTTTAAGTTGTCTCTTATCACCCAACCCTCAACTCTGACCCCACAATACCTAACACTCAACCCTTAACCCTCTATCCACAACACTCAACCCTCAACCCTTAATCCTCAACCTACAACACCCAACACTCAACCCTCAACTCTCTACTATACACAAGGCATCAAGTGGGCCTTGCAATTTCTCCAAGTCTTTCCTCGAGTAAGTACATTCTTGCACTTTCTTCTCTATTTATATATTCTCTCTCTTCATTTTCACTTGGACATTTTGTTAAACACATAATGGGCATTTTCTAATTTAACATGTTCTTTTTTTTCTAAGAGCTTTGATCTGAGTTAAATTAAAAACTCCATTACAACCGTAGCTTTGGCTTGAAAATTTTATTACTTTGAATTGAATGTGAACCACGTGTGATCAAAGATGAGGAAGTGAAGTTAACGACTTATAGCTCATCACTGCTACTATGGGATTTGAGGTTTATTTGACTTGTGAAATAGGAATCTTGGGCTAGAAAATTGCCATGAAGATCGAGAGGTATAAAGAAGAAAGAAAGAAAAAGAAAAAGGAAAAGAGAAATATAGTAAATGAAGAAAGAAACAATGTAGATAAGAAAGCACTAGGAGAAAGGATCTACGGCACCAATCTTCTACCTGCAAAGACCATTGACACAACTGCTCCTACTACCAACACCTCTAAAGTCGCTGTTGGTGTAGCTAAAATCAACGTCGATATTGTTGTTCAGGACTCCCTAGACTCCATTGCTATTGCTTCTATCGGCCAAGGAGATTACTCTTGCTGTGGCTATCCCCAAAATTCTCTCGGCAGCTCACCAAACCCCAATTTCGATGGATGATGAATTTGATAAAGTTGCCACAGTTGAGGTTGTCAACGCTATTATGCATACTCGTGGACTCGTGGACTCGTCGACTCCGCTCCTGTCAAAGAGCACGTAGCTACTCCGACCACTCATGCAGCTCCCGTGTTGGCTGAGAAACAGGGAATTGTCATTGCTCATGACTCTTCTTCTATCAGGCCTCCCACGATTTCTTTTATTTTAGATGGAGGAATTGTGATGGCTCCATCTAATAAGAAAAGTCCTCAGCTATGCCAAAATTTAGGATTAAAGTTCAAGACCGTGTCAATCGAGTTCCTAATGTTATCGCAAGTGACATGATAACCAAGGTATCTTGTGCCTCATCATCTTATCTACCAAATTGCAATTCTTTATTGGATGAGGTGATTGAGGATTTATGTAGGACACCTAATGTTGTTATTAATCCTTTGTATGGAACATTTGATTCGAACTTTATTGATGTTGCTAACGGAACCAATTGCACAGTGTACCGAGAACAAGGTGTGGATAGGTTGTGCAATACTTCAGATATGGTTGATAATTATCAGGAACTTTCTATGAGTGAGGTGTTGGATACACTTTAGCATGTTTTTGATGAGTTGGGTAAGGTCCCGAGTAGAGTAATTAGTCCCTTGCGCGAATCCTTAAACTTGAATTTTGTTCATAAAGATCTTGATATGGGCCAAAGCCACGTGAATTTCGACAAAGCATGTTTATGGGTAGACCCCTAATTGGGGGCACTTCATCGTCCAAGGTAAGGGCAAACACATGTAGAACCACTGCTCTATCTACGGTAGTGCCATTGGGACATCTTCAATTGCACTGGGCTAGAGATTATTACCTTGAGCATGAGAACTCTAGTGAAGAGGTTGTATCTTTCCCTTCACCCACTAAAGAGCACCAATCCTTAATTTCTCAAAGGTGCAAAGGGAAAAGAAAAACCAAGAGAGGTAATAGTGACTCCACAAGTGTTTATTCTCAATTGCTCCTAACGCGTGGTTAATATGGACCAGTGAGGGAGTGGATAAGGGAATTTTATATTCTTGATTGCTTTGAGGTGAAAGTTCTACCCTCCGACCACCACTCTTGTGTGAATTTCTGGCTATGTCTCAATATATTGAGTACAGTTAGAGGTGGGATTAAGGTTGTCGCTACCTATATTTTTCCAAGAGGTGCTAGAACATCATCAAGTCGAAGCTCAGACAAATACATGCCAAATCTAACTAGAACATTAATGCTTACTTGATCACTTGTGCCAACCTTTGGATCAAACTGTCAATCGCTACTTCCAGGGAATTTTTTTGAATTGTGCCGAGTAGAATGGGATTTATTTTTAGTTGGCAGTCTAGTAAAAAATTGGCCAAGGACGCATACCCCAAGCTAGGCAAATGGTGGAGTCGCTACTTCTTGATCCAAAGGTAGCCCGATTGAAACTTTCCATCTTGGAACTATGATTTGAAAGTTTCAAATGTCAACAAACTTACTCCTCTTAATAAGCATGATACAAGTAGGCAGCTTTCTATGCTTATAGAATCTGAACCACTCCCTTAACAAGTAATGGTTAATGAACAAGTCTTAGTGTCGGCGAGATTGAGCCTTGCCAATCTTGATCTCTTATTTCTTTACGTTATCATGCTTGTGCACTTTTCTTAGAATTTCTTGCACATGATTCCTCTCATCTTCATTTTGTATTGATACTTTTCTTGAGTTTAATTTGTTCCTTTTGATTTTGTAATGGATGCTTTAAAGCATGTTATTTTTGATCGAGCCCTGAAGATGAGGCAAGCTAGGTACCAAAATTCATTTCAACCACCTAAAGAATCTACATTTGGGATCTTGGGACCAAATAGGTCGGGTCCAAAGGTTCTTCTACCATCTCAACCAAAGAAGAAGGGGACACCTTCAATTGAGCCTACTTCGACACCTTTAGCTCAAGTTGAAACTCGCATTCAAGAAGTTCCCATCTCATTAGCTCTTGCTTCAAGTCCATCCCAATCTCAAGCCACCAGCTCAAGTTGGGAACTCTTCTTCCTCTCACATGATTTATACTAATTCTTGGAATGTTTATCAGGACTCTACTTTGGAAGAAGTAATTCGCCCTTTAGTGGAGGCATTAGCATTGCCCAAGGAGCGACAGGAGAGAGCCCCCTAATCTTTGAGCTCTACTTGCATTGTCGATGCCAATGCCATCTTCCAACATATTGCTTAGGTAAGTTGTTCTTTTTTCCTTTCATAAAAATTCTAAGTATTTTTTATTACACTTAGAAATAATATTGTCCTTCTCTCATTATCCTTAGATTGGCAACCTCTACTATCACTTGAACCAAGATCAAGAGTACCATTTATCACAAATTTTGAATTTGGAGGTTAAGCTTAAAAAGGGGGAAGAAGCAAGGGAAACACAATTTCAAGCTTTATGTACTTCATCAAAGCATAACCAAGAAAACATTAAAGAGATTGCAAGTTGAAGGATGTGATCAAAGACATTCAAGCATCTCATAAGGATAAGATCATCGCCGGATAAGAGATTCAAGCATCTCATAAGAGGGAGATGAAGAAGCTTCAAATTCACACAAGAACGATCTCAAATCAGTGGAGAAGAAGAGTAGAGACTTGGCTATCTTTGAGTTTCTTGACTCTCAAGACTACCAGATCGTTTGGAAAGGCACTTAGTGGATTACCATTCCGGCAGCGAGTTTGAAGCCTAGGTAGAGAAAAGCAGTATTGGATACTTCAATAAAAGTTATGATCTGGCCTTAGCTTTTGTGAAGAAGTACTACCCAGATTTGGATATAGATAACTTAGGTCGAGGCACGAAACCTCCTACTTCCCTTCATCCTAGTTCTTTAGAGGTTCTAACTGAGGATGAAGTAAAATCCGTTAGAGTTAATATGAGGGATGCTACTTCAGAGGGCGTCAAGTAGATAGGTGAAGCATCTTGGCGAGCACTTCTATGGCGCATTAGCTTAGCCTAGCACTTAGCGTAGCTATTTTCCTTTTTCAAACTTTAGAACTTAGGTCTCTTCAATATGTACGAGCTCCATCTTCAGCTAGTATTATATTATTTACTTTCCTTAGTATTTTTTTTATTGCACTTGTTGTTTGGCTTTGAGTTGTGGCCTTCCCTTGTACCAACTCCACCTATGTTACACTTTCCTTCTTTATATGATATTGTGACTTTCCTTTGCTAGTTTGTGCTTTTGTTTATCTTCAGGTATTCCTACATGCACCTTCTCCCCCTTTATACACTTGAACATTTTTTTTCAATTGACTAAGTTTGTTAGATTGAGCTTTTATCGTCACATTTAAGTGAAAAAGTTTCTCGCCCCTGGAGGGTGAACCTTGGCTTTTGCATCGAACTCACCCTTAGTATATATTTTTTAGTGTTGGAATTAAGGTGACCAAAGGGCATAATCTGTCAAGGAAATTGTATTTCTACCCCCAAAGGGGTTATCTTAGACGCAAATCTCCTAAGTATAGCCTTAATTTTGGGACTACGGTTACTTTGGGCGCAACTCTCTTAAGAAAATTTTATAATTTTGCCCTCGGAAGGGCTATGGTTGATCTTTTAAACATACTTAACCAAGGAACTACTTCTCCAAGAAAAAGCTTATTCTTGCCCCTGGAAGGGTTATCCTAGGAGCAAATATCCTAAGTAAAGTCTTAGGATTGGGACCCAAGCACAAATCTCGTAAGAAAATTTTATTTTCACCTCCGGAAGGGCTATGGTTGCTTTTGTAGGCGTATTTAACCAAGAAACTACTTCTCCAAGGAAAAACTTATTCTCACCCTTGGAAGGGTTATCCATGGCATAAATCTCCTAAGTAAAGCCTTAGTGTTGGGACTACGGTTAGGTGCAAATCTCGTAGGAAAATTTTATTTTCGCCTATAAAATGGCTATGGTTGGTCTTTTGAGCATACTTAACCAATGAACTATTTCTCCAAGGAAAATTTTATTTTCGCCTCCAAAGGGATTATGCCTACTTCGAAGAGTGGTCTTTAATTTTGTTTCCCAGAGGGAATATGTGATCCCCGAAGAGTCATATTGGTATAAAGGATATTTAGTAACTAAAGGTTGGGTGGGAGGGTAGGGTTTCTATTCTAAACAAAATATTGTGCAATTATATATGCAAAACACTTGGAGATTTTCATTGATAACAAAATGGAATATTTACAACTTGCACAAGCTTTTTGTCACCTCGTAGATATCACTCTGGCTTATGAAATTTCAAAAATTTAAGCAAAGTAAAGAATGCTTAAATGTAGAACCTTTTCAAAGTTTGAGCATTCCAAGTGCGGGGCAAGAGCTTCCCATCCTTAATTCTCAACTTATAGGCAAAATTAGTATGCTTCTGTCTACTTTATAAGGACCTTCCCAATTTGGCAAGAGGTTTCCACAAGCTTGGGATTGGCTCACCTTTGTCTTCCTTGTAACCTTATCTTCTACTTGGAACCTCCTAGCTCAGACATATTGGTTATAGTAGCAAGTAGCCCTTTGCTGATTTGCTTGCATTTAGAAATAAACCTTATCTTTTTCCTTCTCAATTAAAGTCAAGGTTAGACTACAACCCTTCTTCATTTTTCTCTAAGCTGAAGTTGTAGACACGAAAAATCGGTATACCAATTTCTACTGGTATAAGTACTTTGAGATGTGTATAATAAGTGAGATTGAAATGAGTATCCTCGATAGCATTCTTGTAGGTAGTGCGGTATGAGCACAAAACATTTGGTAGTCTTCAATCTATTTTCCCTTAATATCATCTAGTCTCCTCTTGATTCCTTCGAGAATGGTACGGTTAGTTACTTCTACAAACCATTGCTTTAGGGATGGCTCACCGAGGAGAAGCATTGCTTTATGCCCATGTCTTGGCAAAACTTTTTAAATGGTGCTCATTGGAATTGCAAGTCATTGTCTAAGGTAAGTGCCTTGCATATTTTGAAGCGACATATAACATTCTTTCAAAAGAATTGTATAATTTATTGATGAGTAATGCTTGCTAGGGCCTCAGCCTCTTGCCACTTAGTAAAATAGTCGATGATTACTACCCCAAAATTCTAATCTTTGCTGGAGCTATTGGAAAAGGTCCCAAACTATCTACACCCCACTTAGAGAAAATCCACGGGGTAAGAATCGGAGTAAGTTGTTCTGCTGGGTAGTGAGGTTGATTGGAGTGAAGTTGACACTTATCGTACTTTCGTACATAATCCATGGCATCTCCAACATTCTCAGTCAATAGTAACCTTGCCTTTGTACCTTTTGACCAAGAGTTCTTCCTCCAACATGATGTCCACAAATCCTCTCATGCATCTCGACTAAAGCATATTGAGCTTAACTTGGATTTAAACATCAGAAATAAGGCATTCAGTAAGACTTTGATACAAAGTTCCTCCAATAATCAAGTATTGAGACGATCTTCTTTCTATCCTTTGAGCTTCAATCTTATCATCGACCAATTTTCCTTCTCTCAAGCATTGAATGATCGAGGACATCCAATTTAGAGTAGAGACGATATCCATGACCTCTCTATGAGCTATGCTTCTTTCTTTCAAAACTTTGAAGAACACATTTTTGGGAGGGCATCTGCCTCCTTGTTTCCATCCTGAGTCACATGGACTATATCAAATTTCTCAAAGTGTGAGATCAAGTCTTTCACCTTACTTAGGTAAAATTGTAGGGATGGCTCATTTGCTATATAGTCATGCTTACCTTGTTGAACCACAAGATTAGAATCCATGTTTACTAACAAGTTATTGACCTTCAATTCCATAGCTAGTCGAAATCCAGAGACAAAGGCTTCGTACTCGGCTTCATTTTTACTTATTTAAAATTCGAACCTTAGGGTGTAGCTTGTTTTGAACCCCTCTGGAAAGGTAAGAACAATTTCTGCTCCACACCCTTTGACATTGCTTGCTCCATCCATATGTATTTTCCATAGAGGTGAGTCTATGACTTGCTCTGCAGAGCGGGTAGACATCTCTTTAATTTTCTCCTTACTTGGGTCTTTTGAGTTTTCCTCTTTTACCCCTTCTAAAATAAAATGGGCCAAAACTTGTGCTTTGAGGATTGCCACCCTAGATTCAAAATGCATATCATATTCATTTAGCTCGATTGCCCATTTTACCAACCTCCCCGACATCTCGGGCTTCAAGAGGATGGACTTGAGTTGATAATTTGTAAGAACTACAATGGGATGACTTGGGAAGTACAGCCCGAGTTTTCTCGTAACCATTACCAAGGCTAGGGCCAATCTTTCAATGATAGGAGATCGAGTCTCCAAATCATTTAATACTTTACTCACATAGTATACCAGGTTTTGGACCTTGTCCACTTCTTTGATGAGAACGATACCCACAACCAATAATGAACCAGCCAAGTATATGTAAAGAGTTTCCTCTGAATTCGGGCTTAGTTAGGAGTTAGGGAGAAGCCAAGTATTCCTTCAACTCCTGAAAATTTTTTTGGCACTCTTCCGTCCATTGAAAATTCTTGGAACTTCTTAAAGATTTGAAGAAAAGCAAACTTCTATCACCGGACTTGGATATGCACTAGCTTAAGGCGGCATGTCACTGGATTCCCCCTTTGTACTTGCTTAATCCCTTTTAGGGGCTCCATGTCATGAATGGCCTTGATTTTTCAGGGTTAGCTTCAATCCCTCTTTGTGTTACCATAAAACCTAAAAACTTTCCTAGAAACTCCAAAAGTACATTTTTCAGGATTATGCCTCATCTTAAACTCTCTCATAGTAGTGAAGGTCTCCTAGAGATCCTTCATATGGTCTTCTTTCAACTTACTCTTGATAAACATATCATCTATATATGCTTCCATATTTCTTCCTAATTGATTGGCAAAAATTTTACCTACCATTCTTTAGTAAGTGGCTCTGGTATTCTTCAAAACAAATGGCATTACCCGGAAGCAATAAGTGTTAGAGTCGATAATGAAGGCAGTTTTTGCTTGATCCTTGAGATTCCAAAGGATTTTGTAATATTCTTTGTCTGCATCTAAAAAAGACATGACCTCACACCCAGAGATAGAGTCTACAACGATGTCTATGCGGGGTATAGAATAGCAATCTATGTCCTTTGGCCAAGCTTTGTTCAAAACAATAAAGTCTACACATATCCTCCACTTAGCCACTGGTTTTGGAACCATGACTATACTACTAAGCCACTTAGGGTATTGCATCTCTTCCACTATTTTAGCTTCAAAAACTTGTCTACTACCACCTTTATTGCTAGCTTCTTTCTCTTCCAAAGTTCTTCTTCTTTTGGATGACTGATTTGAACCTCGGATCTATATCAAAGGAATGCATTGCGATGTCAAAGTCAATCCCTGGCATGTGTGAAAGATCCCAAGCAAAGAGATCTTTGAATTCCCTAAGTAAAAAGATGAGGATTTCCTTAATGTCTCCCAGGTAGGACTTTTTCACTTTCAAGACTTTGTTAGGATTACCTTCATCTAAGAGCACATCCTTAAGCTCTGGGGCTAGCTCACCCTTTGGGTTGAGTTCCTCCTTATCTTCCAAGAGTTGTACATGAAGCTATGTAGCATTATCTTGCCGCTATTTGATCTACCTTTATCTCAAAACTAAGAGTCTAATGCCATTCTTTATTGGAAATTTCATCTTTATATGATGTGAAGAAGGGATGGCACCAAGTGCTCCAATAGTAGTTTGGCCAATAATAGCACTGTAAGACGAAGAGGCCTTGGTGACTGCAAAGTCGACCATGATTTGAACATCTTGAATAGGCGTGCCAAACATAACTGGAAGGGTAATGTATCCAAATGGTTCAGCCTCTCTGACAAAACCAAATAATGGTGAAGTCACCGGTTTCAAATCTTTCTAATCCAACTTTATTTGTTTGAAAGTTTCATGGAAAAGAATATCTATTGAATTTTTATTACCAATTAAAGTTCTCTTCACATCATAATTTTCAATGGGTATCACTACCAAGGGATCACTATGAGAGTGAATCACTTGTTTCGCCTCCTCTACGGTGAATATTATTCTTGACACAACCTAGGTCTCTTCATGCTAGATTGGACCAAGTTGATTTGGCGAGCATAGGACTTGCAGGCTGATGTGGAGTATTCCACTTGTTGGTCCACCAGAGATAGTATGAATGATGATTCTCCCTTGGTTCTCTATCCCTACTACTCTTTCCCCTTAAGGAGGACCTTGATCTCCTTTGTCCGGATCTTGATCTTAGGGTTGAGGCAATATCCCTCTATTCACTCCCTAGATGAATTGCTTAAGGTAACTCTTTCTTATCAAATCTTCAACTAAATTTTGTAAGGAAATGCAATTATTGGTCTCATGCCTATGATCCTTATAAAAGTAGCACCACTTGTTCTTATTGCGCAGCTTCGAGTCACTCTTCATGGGTCGAGGCCATTTAATATAGGACTCCTTCTCAATTATAGCCAAAATGGGCAAAGTTTGACCATTGAGTGGGGTATATACATTTGGAGGATCAGGACTCTGCCTATGAGGAATAATTACGGATAACATATGCCTCACATTACTCTTTCTTGAAGGTTCCGTTCTACTAACTCCTCTATCAGCTTTTCTTTTCTTCCTATTTTTACCCCTTCAGACTCTCTCTTTCTCCGTTCCCCTTCATCCACTAGAGCAAACTCTTTGGCCCTACAAAAAAATTCATTGAGAGTGGCAGGTGACCTCAAGTTAAGATCAAATGAGAAATTTTCAGGCTTGACCCCACTTTGCAATGCCATGATTTATATATCTTCTATAGACCTTGAATCCCAATGGTCTTCTTCTTGAACCTATCCACATAGCCGAGGAAGGATTCTTCTGGTTTTTGCTTGAGAGTAAGCATGTGAGTCCTTATCTTAAGAATTCTCTTTGGTTTCGAATTTGTTCAAGAAAAGGTCTACAAGTTGATCAAAGCTTCTTGTGTCTTCTTTTTTGTACCTTCTGAACCAATCTAAGGCTACGGCCTTGAGGGTTCCAGGGAACCCTTGACATAAGATAGCATCCGAGACACCTTGTAGACAGATATTGGATCTATAAGCATCAAGGTGTTCCCATGGATCTAAACTCCCATCATAAGAGTCGAAATTAGGAGTTTGCCAATGTCAGGCTTTGGAAGGGTTCTCACATTATCTCATTGGTGAATAGCAAAGAGTACTGGTATCTTGTAGCTACCCGTTCCTTGTCATCCATCCTATCTACTCAAGCTTAGAGCTTCTCTAACTTTCTCCTTTGTTCTTTATTTATTTTGTAGCATTTATAAAGGAATAAAACTTGATTTTGGATACCTATTTTTCTCTTTATGAGAGTTGTTCTTGACTGACACTAGGCGGAATATCCCATTTGGAAAGTTTTTAACTAAGGTTTTTGATCACTTCGACATTCTATTTTCTAAAAAAAAAACAATACCCCCATACTTCAACAAAGCTTACATTGAAAGAAAGGGTTTGTGCTTTTATAACCAAAAGTGGCTCACCAAAGTCGAATATGAATTAGAAAAATCAAAAGATCATGCCTCAAGTTCTAGACATGCACTCCCTCATCCAATCCCTACACAATCCTCTTCATCCACTTCTCTATTGCCCCACCCTTTACAAACATCCTCTCTTGAACCATCTAAGCTATTCTCATTGTGCGATCTTATCACCAACCTCAAAAACCAAATGGCAAAATTCCAATGCCAAACATTAAGAAAATTAAAGAGGTTGGAAACCAAACAAACCACCCTCTAAGAAGCTTTGACCTTGGGTATGTCTACTTCAGCTCAAGTACAATTCTCCAATATTTAGTCATTGTAAAATTTTGAATCCTTTTTTAAAAGCAATGCTGATGGTGATAAAGATGCAAAGCATTCACAACCTGAGCAGGAAACACAAGGAGATCCAGTTGGTGGGGGCAAACCTTGAAGATACTGTTGCACAACAAGCAAAAACTGATGATGATGAATATGTTGATGACATATTTAACTATGTCATGTAGTGATGTGACGCTTAAGAAGCCAGTAAACAAGATAGTGAAACCATAGATGAAGACTTGCCAACCAAAAAGCGAAAACAGGAGCAAAGATCGAAAAAGAAGAATGACTCGTAGTTCTTAGTTTCTAGTTCTTAAATTGGTTGGCATGCCAATGGTTGGCTGCCATAATGTTAATTTTGCTTAATTATTCAAATTGATTTGCATTGCTTGTTCTACACAATTTGATTTATTAGCTACAATTGCTCTTGTCCTGCTGGTGTTATTTGATTACCAGATTGAGAGGGAGCCCCATCTCAGGGTAAGCTTTTCTTGTTTTGTTTGATGATGTCGAAAGGGGGAGAAATGTGGTTATGTTTACAATTAAATTGAGTTACGTTGTTTCTATCCTTTGTGATTTGTAGTCATCCAAAAAGGAAAGATTGTTGACCTACAATCTTGGTTTTGATGAGGACAAATCCAATATAATGGTTTGCAATTGAGCTATGCAAGAGTTTTGCAAAAATTCACTTATCAAGGCTTTCGAATGATGTGAACTGTCTGAATCAAAGGAGCTTCAGATGCACAGAAGTGTCCGAACAAAATCTATCTTTTCAAACGTAGGAATCCATCTATACAAATTATCTCGGACGTAGAGCACTGTCCGAATGGTTAGATAGAGAGCAATGATTCTGAGGAGATGTGTCAACTAACAACAGAGGCTCACCACCGTCTGAAAGAAACTATATCGAATGCACATATCCGTCCGAAGGAAGAACAACTAATGCCAGGCTTTAATCCTTCTCGATGCACTACACTGCACTGTTCAATGAGTCACTAGGCAGAAGATCAGCTTCAAACGAAGGAACAACCGCAATCTCGGCCGTCTAAACTAAGATCTCAGCTTAAGTGTTTCAGATTTCGGACACTTCTTTGAACGCAGTAAAGGTTTCTCAAACGTTCGAAACCTCTAATAGCTAGTTTTTCAACATTAATTATTTGGCAGTTAAAAGGTGGTTGGAATATCATTTACCATTCCTATAAATACCAACCAACCTAAATTTATGAAAAACAACTTCCACATTGAATACAAGCAAGTACAAAAGCAATTTGAGTGCAACTTAGCTCTTTGGAAGTGTTGTATTGTGGAAAAAGTGTGTAATTAAGAGTGCTATTCAAGAGTATCGAGTGGAGTGATAATCATTGTACAGATACTAAAGTAAGGTTGAGTGTAAAATCCTTGGCACAACTAAACAGAATTAGTATGAGCAAAGGGTGATCATACTTTGTGCACAACTTGGATTATTGAGTCATCAACTTTGAAGAAACACTTTGGTAGACTACTACTCCAAGCTTGCTAGCTTGGGAGTTTTGCTTGAAAATCTCTCTCTTTATCTATTTACTTTGTTCATTTTTGTGCTTAATTGATCATATTGTCATCAAATTCACTAGTGATTGTGAAAAGTTTTATTGGTGCTTCATTTGCAAATTTTTATACAATCTAATTCACCTCCCTTCTAGGTTGCTCTGGGCCAACAATTACAAAATGATTAAAAGGAATCTAGATAGCTCATGGACAATGACGAAGAACTTTTGCATGCAAAATAGAGAATAGATAGAGCTCCTTGATTGTAGAATAGTTATATAGATCTTCACGGGCAAATGAATTAGGCGATATTGATTGTTTAGAATCTCTATCCTCTGTCGACGATTCTCTAGTATTTTAGATTTGTGATGATTTTATTATTTGGATAACTATTGTTATTACGCAAAAACTATAGCACCAAAATCTAATGTTTATGTCTTAAAAGTTCGAGTCCTTAGTTGTCCCAATTTTTTAATGCAAAGGTAAATGCACATGTGTAACCACGATATAGAAAACTTGCAACAAGAACAAGAGTAGCAGGACTTTGTCCCCCAAGAGAGGCTCTGACGCTCAAGTCAGAATTTGTATAAGGAAAAGAATTGAGAGTAAATTGAAAGCTTGAAATGGCAAAATGAGAAGACGAATGAATGTTGTGTTTCTTGTGATTTACCTTGTCATCTTGCTATTTATACTAATCCTTGATGAGTTTGGACAATTCATGGACGTGGGAATAACCATTTGGTCCATGAGAGCCTTAAATATGTTGGATTTCTTCATGGCTTGAGTTTAGATAAAATTACCAAAATGCCCTTATGTATATTTGACCACTTTAACTGATTGGCCACGTGTCCATGAGCTATTTGGATGGTATATTTAGTTATCATCACTTGCCTCCCACTCTCAAGTCGAGTTTGCATGGGTTGAGAGTAGTATAATAGTTTTTGACCTGTGTCTTGGCAAGAGCCAGTAAATTTTTGGTTGAAGTTGATAAGGTTTTAGCCAAAACCAAAAGAATTTGAAAATTTGACTTTTATTCTTGGAAGGAAAGTGGTTGATCCCAAGAACTTTAGCCACTTGTATACCTCCCACTTAAAGTTGAGTAGTAGTACTCATTTGCTTATTTTTAATCTCTTGTGATACGTATTATCTTAAAAGAATAGCTTTAGCTCGAAATATCACCCGACCCTCAACTCTGATCCCACAATACCTAACATTCAACCCATAACACTCAAATCTCAATCCACAACCCAACACTCAACACTCAACTCTCAACCCATAACCCAATACTCAACCCTTAACCCTCTATCCACAGCACTCAACCTCACAACACATCCAACAGTCAACCCTCAACCCTCTACCCAAAATACTCGCAACCCTCAATTCTCAACCTACAACACCCAACACTCAACCGCCAACTTTATTATTAGCTTGGGGATTGGGATCCCTAGCTTGCAACCTAGTTGATCAATTACTCTAATTAATCGATTTGACTGATGTTAGGAGACGATCTCCTTTCTTTTATCTTGATTGTTGCAGTGGGTATTCCGTGTACTTGGAGCCATAGCTAAAAATGACTTAGGATAGCCTATTGTTCGGGTTCTCACAATCGGAGCCAAAAGTTGATGCGTGAAAACTATAGCACCAAAGTCTAATGCTTATGTCTTAAAAGTCTGAGTCCTTAGCTATCCATATTTTCCAATGCAAAGGTAAATGTGCGTGTATACCTATGACATTGCAAAGCTGCGACAAAAACAATGTATAAGGCTTTGTTCACGAGGGGAGGCTCTGATACTCAAGTCAGAATTTGTCCAAGGAAAAGAATTGAGAGTAAATTGAAAGCTTGAAATGGCAAAATAAGAAGATGAATGATTTAGCATTGTGTGTCTTGTGATTTACCAGGCCATCTTACTATTTATACTAATCCTTGATGGGCTAAGACAATTTATGGACTTGGGAATAGTTATTTAGCCCATGAGGGCCTTGAATATGTCAGATTTCTTCATGGCTTGAGTTTAGGTTAAACTTACCAAAATGCCCTCACTTATATTTGACCACTTTGACTGATTAATCACGTGTCTGCGAGCTATTAGATTGTATATTTGGGTATCATCAACTATTATTCTTGAAATATTATTTTTGAAGTACTGTGGTAATTTTTTTGATGGGATATATGTGAGACAAATAGGTGATAGAAAAAAATGTATGATATGATTACAAAATGTTATCTGGTGAAAAGTGAATGTTATTAGCGGTCCAAACAGCACCATTAAAATTTTTGACATTTCAATAAATGTTTTACGCACTTCACATTTATTAAATTTTAAATAACTTGACAAAAACATTCATAAATTAAATCTTAGTATTAGATATACGACAACATACCCTTTAACATTTTATTTCTATATATAATAGTACTGGAGAAAAAATTTCCCCTATGATGATATATGAAGTGTTCACCCTATAAAATAGAGACACATGTCATGTAACCTCTGAGAGGGTAATCCTGTAATATACCATAAATGTTGTTGTATACGCACATATATGCACTATCGGACAAACCCGATCGGCAAACCTCCTTGGTCTGACCCCATTAAGGTCTAAGGTCTTGACCATGAGGACAAAAACCTCCGCGTATAGATATCAGACAATAACATATAAGCATTACGGAAGTGTGAATCAACCAACACTCACTAATAGTAACTAAACATAAAATACAAAGTCTATGGGCCACATTCATATCTCTCTCGCTCTACATTGCACCTAGTGCCATGTCAAATGACGTTGTTTGTGGGAATTTGAACAGAAAGCCTCTATTTATGTCTTCATTACCTGAAAAACCATAAACAAAAAAAGTCCTTTCAAAAGGTTCTCTATAAATCTTAATCTCAATCTCAGGAAAAAGAATGGCAAAAAATAAGAAAAAGGCAAGCAGTAAAACTACATAATCCTCACTTGAAACTATATCCATCCCCAAATTTGCAAGAAACAAGAATAAGGCAAGTAGGAAGACTGCACAATCCTCACATGAGAGTATATCTCCGAAATCCACTTATGGATGTACTCAGCAGACCCTAGGACCATTCCAGGAGAAAATGTTACAGTTTCTTTCTGACAATTTTCAAGCTTTCCAGGCTTTTGTGAAAATCATGAGCAAAACAAAGAATGTACCTTTGGTGGTCTGAAATTACCCGACCAATATGACGCTGCCAGTGGCAACTACCATCAGTCCATAAAGTAGAAATTAGACATGTCTAGTCATCAAACTCAGAAACAAGGCTCAATTTTTGATAGGATGGATCCAAATCCAAAGTCTATCAAAAAGTTAGAAGAAAAAATGACCAAAATTCCCCAGCAAACTAAAGAAGAGCTGATGGCCAAAATGGAGCAAAAATTCCTATGAGCTCATAAGGAAAAAACACTGCTAATCTCTTAGAGTTGGTGTTAATTAATAAAGATCCATTCATGCTGGCCATACATGCAGAACAAATTCCTTTCAACTTTAAGCAGCCAGATCGAAATCCCTATAAAGAGTCCACTGATCCAACTGACCATATAGCTCATGTATCCGCAAAGTCACCAAACCGTATGGTTACTTTGATGGTATCACTTGCAAGCTCTTTACTACCATGCTAAGGGAGTTAGCTCAAGAGTGGTTCAAAGAGTTACGACCTAACAATATGAATTCTTTCTGTGAGCTTACCAGAAATTTTGGTAGACACTTAATGAGCAAACAAATCATACAGAAGGAACCCTCACATCCCATGAATGTCTGACAAAATCTAGATGAATCTCTGAAACTGTCCATTGGTCATTTCAACAACAAAGTTATACTAGTTCGAGATACTAATAAAGCGATTATGATTGCATCCTTCGTGAGTAGGGTCAAACCTGGTTCCTTCAATGTAGAGACTCACTACGAAGGTCCCAAAAACCTTCAATGAACTCCTCATGAGGGCCAACAGTCATATTCGCGATAAAGAATCAAATCGAACCAAAAAAGAGCTTTGTGACCCGAAAGGCAAAGAAAAAAAAGAGTAGCAAAGCAAGGGACAAACAAAGTTAGACACAAGGAAGAAACCATTGGCAAACATGGCAAAAAGTTCAAAAAAATGAATAGCAGACCTTTGTGCCTTGAAATAATCAAAACAATTATCAAAGCCGCTAGTCGGCAAAATCACATTCCTAAGCTTGAACAATTTTCACACACAGTGAAACCCAATTCTCCCTGATTTAGATTTTACTCTCCGTAATACCTCTTACAAGGAGATACTGTTTCAAATTTAGAATGAAGAAATCTTTCAGTTGCCTCCTTCTATGAGAACAAATCAACATAAGCGGGAAAGATCTCGCTATTGCATACATCACAGAGATCATAGCCACAATAATAAAGAGTATAACGATCTAAAAATTGAAATTATTATCTTGATCTAACCACCAAGATTGGATTCTTGCAAAGATATATCCTTAAGACAGCCGTCCAGTTCAGACAGAATGGCCATAGAGTTCAGAACGATAATAGGACTCTAAGACCCTATTACTCAAACCAGAGAAACCATCAAAAGGGACCTCTTGCTGATAACCACAATGTGGCTAGTGTGATTAATGTGATAGTAGGAACATAAGAGGTCACAATGAAAAGTTGGGAAAAGTGAGTCGGGTAAGATTGCCATTAACTCCTATTGGAGAAAAAACTAGTAAAGACTCAGTTAATGCTAAAAAGCGTTATGCTAGACCCATACCTCCTAGCGAAGCACTACCGATGAAACTTTGTTCCAACTTAAACATCAATTTTATAGATGAGGATCCGATACCTAATCGGTAGCCTCATGCGAATCCAATGGTAATCCATGTCAAGATTGGTGACTTCAGAGTTCATAGAGTATTCATTGATGGTGAAAACTCAACAGACATCATCTACTGGTATGCTAGTATGTATAGGAAAGAATAGGCATCAGTAATGACCACATAAGACCTGTCCATAACCCACTCATGGGCTTCACGGGAAACTCGATCATGCCAGAAGGAATAATAACACTACCTCTGACCCTCAAGGAGTCACCCAAATGCTGAACCAGGATGATTGATTTCATCTTGGTCAAAAAGCCTTCTCCCTAAAACATGATACTAGGATGACTATCCTAGTACGCCTTCATCATTTTACCTTTGGTCTAACATCTAAGGATTGAGTTCACCATGCATGATGGATCAGAGAAAAGTGTACAGGCGAATTAGCAAGAGGCTCGAGATTGTTACATGATGTCGCTTTTAAGCTTAATAATTAAAGAAAGAACTCCAGAAACAAAGAATGCAACTAAGATTTCTATGGATATCTAGGAAAAAAGGAAAGATGAAGAATTGAGTTCAGGCATTCACACAAAAAAATAGAGACAAACAATGAGAAAGAAAGGGCGTTCGAGCCAAAATCTGGGATCCCAATCAAACTGAAATTGCCTTCGATCCTTCCTACCCTGATCGAAAGCTTACAATTTCATTGCCCTACCCGCTGAATTAAAAAAATGATCTACTCAGACTTCTATATGATACAAAGGCCTTTTTTGCTTGGTCTACTGATGACATACTAGGCATCCTTCAGGAGGTAATTGAACACAAGCTAGGGACCGACCCAGCATACAAGCCTGTCGAGCAAAAGAAAATATTCTTTGGACCTAAGCACAGCTTAATCATAGACATCGAAATAGATAAGCTATTAGCATCTTGGATAATCAGCAAAATCTTATATCCTACTTGGTTATCTAATCCTATACTTAGAAGGAAATCTGATATGGACTGGCGAATATGTATCAATTTCACTGACTTGAATAAAGCCTGTCTAAAATATAATTATCCTTTTGAAAAAAAGTTATCCTTTGTCTTGAATCGATATTGTTGTTGATTCATTGGTAGGCTTTGTAGTAGGATATTCTTAAATGCATATAATGAGTACCATCAAATGAGCCTTCCTCAGCAAGCAAGACGAAGAAAAAACCTCCTTCATCACTGATAAGGAACTTACTGCTACCAAACCATGCTGTTTGGATTAAAGAATACAAAAAAGGCCACCTATTAAAGGCTCGTCAACAAGCTCTTCAAGAAATAGATCGTAAGAAACATAGAGGTTTATATTGATGATATGGTGGTCAAGAGCTGATCTCATGGAGATACTATTAGTGATATAAGGAAAACCATTGAGCTGCTAAGAAGTGTCAATATGAGATTAAATCCTCACAAATGTACTTCTAGGGTCCGCTCAGGTAAATTTTTGGGCTTATTGTATCTAAAATAGGTATCGAAACTAATCTAAAGAAAGTGCAAGCTGTCCTAGACAAGAAACCTTCCCTGTCAGTCAGGAAGGTCCAATGTCTCACAGGAAAGATGGCTGCACAAAACAGATTTTTATCTTAGTTAGCCGAAAAAGGATTGTCATTTTTCCAAGTGCTTTGTAAAGTAAAAAAATTTGTCGACAAGCCTTTGTTGACAAGTTGAAAGAATATCTGGCACACCTATCCACACTAGCTGCAACTCAACCTGGGAAATCATATATCTTTGTTTGTCAACTTTCAAAAAGGCAATGAATACAGCTTTGATCTCTGAAAGAGACCAAATTCAAAGGCCAATTTACCTCATCAACAAAGACTCAATGTAAATTATTCATCAATTGAAAAATAGCTTTTTCCTATATTGTTGCTTCCCAAAAGTTGAGGCCATATAAGGGTATAAAAACATTGTCTACACCAATTTCCCCTGAAAATAGTTATGAGAAATCTGGACATTTCAGGAAGAATGCTTAAGTGGTTGGTGTAGCTCTTAGAACACAATATTATATTTAGACCTAGACCAATCATAAAAGCTCAGGTGTCAGCATATTTTATTGTGGAAAGTATAGCATGATCGTAGTAGATCAATCTATTCTTTCAAGTCCAGAGTCTAACAAAAAATGAGCAAAGCTATCTAGTTTAGGAGTTGCATATGGACAAAGCCTCTTGCGAGTCAGGGTCAGGTGATAGAATTATCATCCGATCTCCAAATGGCCAATGCCATACGTACGTACTTTGATTTGTCTCTAAACACATCAAAGCTGAATATCTTAACTAGTCTAAAATTGGCCAAAGAGATAGGTATTCAAGGAGTCAAGTCAATAGTAATTCTTTAGTGATAGTCAATCAGATCTTGGGCAATTATGAGAACCAAGGAGTGATTTTGCTGAAGTACTTGCAAAAGATGTGTCAACTAAAGGAATGTTTTAAAGAAGTGGAATTTATCAAAATTCCTCATGCAAAGAACAACAGCACTATGCTCTAGCAAAGTTAGCATCAGCTATATTCTCTCACTTGACAAAAGAAGTATTGGTTGAAGTCTAGTCTCAAAGAACAATGGATGTCAAGTCAATAGTAATTCTTTAGTGATAGTCAATCAGATCTTGGGCAATTATGAGAACCAAGGAGTGATTTTGCTGAAGTACTTGCAAAAGATGTGTCAACTAAAGGAATGTTTTAAAGAAGTGTAATTTATCAAAATTCCTCATGCAAAGAACAACAGCACTATGCTCTAGCAAAGTTAGCATCAGCTATATACTCTCACTTGACAAAAGAAGTATTGGTTGAAGTCTAGTCTCAAAGAACAATGGATGAAAAGGAAATCAAGGATATCGAAACAGTTTTGGGATGGATAAATCCAATACGAGACTACCTCCTTGAGAAAACTCTTCCTAAAGGAAGAGTAGAAGCTCGAAAACTCAAAATTCAGGCTATTAAATATGAAATCATTGAAGGAATATTGTATAGAAAATCCTCCTATTACCCTTACTTTGAAGCTTAGCTCCTATTAAAGCCAAATATGTATTCAAAGAAATACATGAAGGCATCTGCGGGAGCCACATTGAAGCAAGGTGTTTGGCTAGGAAAGCCCTTCTGATGTGATACAATTGGCCGACCATGCACAACGATGCTCACCAACTTGTTTCATATTATCACAAGTGTCAGATTCGTGAACCTATTCCGCGAAGGCTATTAACCTGCAGCTGACCTCAATCCCGTTACCAATTCTTAGCCCTTTTAACAATGAGGAATCAATATACTCGATCCGCTTCCTAAAGGAACTGAAGGACAAAAATTCTTGGCGGTAGCCATTGATTACTTATCCAAACGGATCAAAGTCGAACCTCTGAAGTCAATTTCTGGGAAGAGCATAAAGACTTTCTTCTAAAAGAGCATAATATGTCGATATGGCATACCTCATGTGCTTAACTCATATAATGTAACACAGTTTATGGGGGAACCATTTAAGTCTTTTTATGAGGACGGTTCAAATACATATCACTTCTTTGGGACACCCCCAAGAAATTAGCCAGATTGAAGTTTCCATCAGGACACTTCTCTTGGGAATTAAAGCAAGACTCGACAGAGCCTAAGGAGACTGGATTGAAGAACTGCCAAGCATGCTATGGTCTTACAGAATAACTCCCCGAGTGGCAAACAGCATGATTCCTTTTAGTCTTGTATATGGTGATGAGGCTGTCCTGAATAAATCCCAATAGAGATCGAGATAGGGGATTCACAGTTTGGATAAACTGAACACACCCACCTGAATTTTTTTAGTTTGGATATTGGTATTCGGTAAATTGGATATTGGGTTATCCAATTAACATCCAAATTCAAATATTGGGTAAAAGAGTTTGGAATTGGATTCTATTTTAACAACCAAAGTACCGAATAATCGGCTAATTCAGTTATTGGATATTCTGTCATTGGTTATAACCAGTCGAATAAATGTAATAAGTTTATCCTTATTTCCCATTGACTCAACCCTACGTTCACTCTTTAGTTCAACCACCACCTACTCTTCATCTTTACTCTTGTTCATCTCTTCATCTCTCTGTCTCTCCATCTCTATCTTACTGGCATTAGTTCATCTTCAACAAGCACCACCTCAGTAACTCACCGATGTAGCCAAATTGGCAATGCATCTTCAACAACTTTTAGGTGAGTAAAAAATCTAAGGTCAAATTAGTTTATAGATTATGTGGATTAAATTAGTGGGCATTTAAAATATCTCTTAGTAATTGTAAAATTCATTTAATCTGAGCTTATTTGGCATTTATTTTCAAAAATTAGGACAGTTTTTATACCCAAAAGCCCTTATTAATTAAAGCCAAAAATTTAGTTTTTTTTATTTTTGATAGCTGGTGGTAGAATTTCTAGAAATCTAACACTATAATCATGAAAGACAACTTATGTGAAGTTTTTGAGTTAAATTAGTTTAGAAATTTCTCTTAATTGATGAAAACAATTAAATAAGTGATTGTAAAATTCATTTAATTAGGGCTTATTTGGGTTTTTATTTGCAAAAATTTAGGGCTTTTTGGACACCCAAAAACCCTTATTAATTAATGCTGAGTATTTGGATTTTTTATTTCAGAAAATTCTCTTAATTGATTACATGTTGCTAAAAATTTTGGGTTTTATTTGGGTGAATTTTGGATTTTATGTTTGGGTTTTATGTTTTTGCTGAAAATTGACAAAACTTATTTAGGTTTTATCTTTTTTTATTTGCTGAAAAATTGGAAAGGCAAAAAGCTTATCTTGTTATATATGATTACAAGTTGCACAGAATTTTAGCATATCCGAAGAAGTTGACAGCATATCATCCATTACAATGGAGCAGAGAGGAAATAAATGTACTGAAAATGCAACTACTCAGCCTTCAAGTCCAAAGAAAGCTGAGTTAAGAAGTGAACACACACAAAGAAAAAGGAAAGAAATAGCACCAAGGTCTAAAGCATGGATCCATTTTAGAAGATTCTCAATTGATGGTCATTGGATGGCAAAATGTCTCTATTGTCATAGAGATTATGCGGCTAATACAGGTAGGAATGGTACTTCTGCCTTGAATAATCACTTGAAAAGCTATAAACAAAATCCATCAAATAAAGATACTCAACAAACTATATTAAGCTATCAATCATCTGTTAAAGGGAGTAAAGGAAGGTCACTTAGTAGTTGGACTTATAATCAAATGGATGTTAGAAAGGTAGTTGCCCGTATGATAATTGTGAATAATCTGATGAACAACCATTTAGTATTGTTGACAAGGAAGGATTTAAACATTTAATGCATGTTTCTTTTCCCCAATTTGTTATGCCCTCACGCTCTAGGTAACAAGGGATTGTTATGGACTTTATGTTCATGAGAAGGCAAAACTGAAATACTTTTTGAAAAATTCAACCCAAATAGTTTGTCTCACAATAGATACATGGACCTCAGAGCAAAATATTAACTACATGTGTCTCACTGTTCATTTTATAGACAATGATTGGACCTTGCAAAAAAGGAGTATTAAACTTTTGTCCAATTACTAGTCATAAAAGTGATGACATTGGGAAGGGTATTGAGAAATGCTTACTTGAATAGGGGATTGATAACGTTTTTACGATTACAGTTGATAATGTTAGTTCAAATGATGGTGCCATTTCTTACTTGAAGAGCAAAAAAGAGAATCCCTCCACTGGTTGTTGGCAGGGAGACCCTTTGGGAAAGGGTCTAAAATTTTTAAATTGGAGAACTTGTTTGCTTGGTGGGAAGTATCTTCATATGAAATATATTGCCCATATAATTAATTTAGTCATAGTTGAGGGCTTGAAAGAAATTAGTGTCTCAGTACAATGTGTTAGATCTGCTATTTGGTACATTAGACAATCTCCAAATAGGTTGCAAAAATTTTAGGAATGTGTGGAAATGGAAAAAATAGATACCAAGAAGTTATTGTGTCATGATGTACCTACCAGATGGAACTCCACTTACATGATATTGGATACAGCTCAAAAACTTGCAAAAGCATTTGATAGGTTTGAAGATATGGATCCTTGATATAGGAATGACCTTGAAGAGGATGATAAATGTGGGGTGCCTAATGAGGAGGATTGGGAAAATGTTCAATATTATGTGAAATTTTTAGAGCACTTTTATGATCTTACTTTACAAATTTTTGGCTCATTATGTGTGACATCAAATGTAGTTGTTCTTGAACTTAGCAATGTGTTAACTCTTTTGAATGATTGGGAACTAGATGAGTTAGATATATCTCTAAGTATGATGGCAACAAGAATGATAAGTAAATATGATAAGTATTGGGGAAAAATTGAGAAAATGAATCTAATTCTCTTCTTTGCTATTGTTTTTTATGCTCGATACAAGTTTAAATTTGTTGATTAGGTTATTGGAAAAATGTATGTGGTGGATCATATTGTGACACTTGTGAAAGATGAACTTGTGAAATTGTTTAAAGAGTATAAGAGGATGTATAAACCTTATACTTCTGTTTCATCCTTAAGTGAACAAATGGATAGCACATCAAAAAAAATGGCTGGAAAAAGGAAAAAGGGTAGAAATAGAATGGAGTTCAATAAACAACAAGGTGAATCGGGTAGGTTATATGCAAAAGGTTGGATTTGTGCCTGATAATGATGATGATTTTGAAATTTTAAGATGGTAGAAAACATATGGATAAAGATATACTATCTTAGCACATATGGCTCGAGATATATTGGCTGTTCCAGTTTCTACTGTAGCTTCTGAATCAGCTGTGATTTAGTATCGGGGCCAGATTCTTGACTCATTTAGGACTTATTTAACTCCTAAAATTATGGAAGTTATTATGTGTCCTCGTGATTGGTTGCATTCCCCAGATTCCCCAGTTGTTGTGGAGAAAGATCTACATTTACTTGAGAACATTGAAAATGGTAAACTTTTTATAAAATAATTTTCTTTTGGTTTTTTTTTGTTTATTAACACTTAAGAAATAAAAGATTTCTTTTCTCTCATTTGTATATTTGACTACTACAAGTACTATGAATTCTACTATTATACATATTTGATTGGTTTGACTTCTAATTCCATTATTTCATTTATTCAATTAAGTATTTTTGTTGAATGACTAAATGTTGTTTTATTAAAGGAGATGTAGCTTTGTGGTTCAGGAATTGGATTTGCATGTTGCAACTTGGAGGCTATCAGTTGAAGCTTCAACTTGGAGATTAGATTGCGCCTTATTTGACATATTTTTATTATGAATGGAAGAAAATTTGCACAAAATTTTTGTGTGTGAGATTTTTTTTTTTCGTTTGAGATGTTTTTGTTATTACTTGTTGGAATTTGGAAGTTGGAAACAGTTTCTAAGTTATTTTTAACACTGAAAGTTGGAACTGGCTATGGCTTCATGTTTGATATTTCTGTGTTTTGAATTGAAGTTTGAATGTTGAATTTTATATTTCTTTTATGTGTGGGATCTAGTGAATTGATAATTTGTCAAGATTGGTGCAAGACTAAAAGTTGTGAAAACTAAAAATTAAAATTTGATTTTTTTAAAAAAATTTACAAGGATAAACATTGGATAAAACAGTTAATATTGATATCCAAACCTATTCTAAAATTTGGTTACACAACTAGCTAAAGTTTAAACTGGATTGGAATTGGATATCAATTTTTTGGTAAATAATAGAATATTAACTGAATTTTGTGCACCAAACAACCAAATACCGACCAATGAACAATCCTAGATCAAGATGCCCCCATCTCGAACAATACATCACAAGGTGATGTTACTACTGACCGGGAGTGGAGAACAAACCTCGACCTTTCAGAAAAAAAAAATGTGTGGCCACCATCCGAGAGATCAACTACAAGCCAAGAATGGCAAAGCACTACAACAAGAGAGTGCAACAGAGCTATTTTCGACTAGGCGACTTAGTTCTCAAGAGAAACGAGATCAATCAAGTAGACAGTACCAAAAAGCTAGATACCAATTGGGAAGGACCATATCAAGTCGTAGAGGCCTACCCTTTAAGGTTCTACAAGTTAGCTGACCATCAAGTAAAACTCGTTCCTCAAACTTGAAACATACACAACTTCAAAAAATATTACTTAGGAAATTAAGTGATATCACAAAAGATATACAGTCAAAATGATTGAAAATTGTATACTCAGAATATATGAATGAGAAGTTACCTTTACAAAAGATATCCCATTGCAAAAAGATATCTAATTATAGAATCATTCATTCTTCCCCACGTGGGTAGAATCTTTAACAAGAGGAGCAGGCAACACAGGGACAATTAAGTCTTCGGCTGTGTAAAGCTTCTTAAAGAGGTACCCTAGCTCATCCAAAAGATCAGAATTTACGAAACATAATCCTCCAAGATAGAAAAGTTTAGAGGAAGGTTGGGGAACACGCTTTGAACTTTCTCTAGCATACCAATAGAAGGACTGCAAATCCATCTACAAGGCATCCCAGCTTAGGAAATAGTTGACTCCCTCGAGAAAACATTCTAGTCCGGTTGGAATATGCTCACTTTGCTTAGACTTGGACTCACTGGCGGCCAGTTCTATTTATTGAAAAGTCTTCTTCAGTTACTCCAACTCTCTCTTGACCTCTTCAGCACCTGTCTTTGGACGCTGATATACTCAATTAGTTACCCAATCTCAGAATTATACTTCTCCTTGAGCTCAGCCAGAGCAATTTCCTTTTTTGCCAAGGTTTTGGAAATTCATTCTACCAAGAATTGCTACTTGCTTAGCTCACTGCTCTGAGTAGCGATCTGAATACTATTCTTGGAGAGACAAATGCTAGAATTCTATGGAACTTGCGTTCAACTATTAAAACAAAGCAGGAAGAATGTGACAGCATGTCAAACTAAAGAAGAAGACATTGAAGTAAAGAGACTTACAACCTGAAGTTCATCAGTGTACTTCTTTATTAACTATTCATTGGTCAATTTCCATGAAGCCTTTTGAACACCACTAGAGACCATGTTGTATAGCCACTCGCTTGATTTCTCTAGTGACTTTAGTCTGTTACTTATTTCCTTCTTGGAAGGAGAACTAGTGCTCAGACTAGAAGAGGGATCATCAACTTCTACATCGCTGAACTCTTAGAGGAATGAGGAAATGGTCAACAATTTCTACAGCCCTAGTCCTCTTCCTATCTAATAGAGCAAGGAGTTCAGAAGCTTTCCTTTTTGAGGGGATGGCTTGTAGAAGAACTGCCTCAATAGTCTCAACAGTTTCTAGCTTCTGGGATTCCACCAATTTCTGGGCCTCCGTCACTTGCTCGGGCTCGAAAAGAGCTATGGAAAATCAAGTGAAGGATTATAATCACTATGATTCCGAGGGCTAAGCCTTGGCGCAAGGTCTTCCCAAATCAACAAGCCCTGCTCTATCTTGCTGTGACTTCCTTGGCAATCAAACACAATATTGGATTTCTAAATCTCATTCACGGAGGATTTGACACATAAAGGAAGCCCGTTCAAGTCCTTCAAATTATTAAATTTGTGTGAACTTCAGCCATATTTATAAATTTGGCAAAGAAATAGTAATCCTTCTATCGCTTGACTGAAGAAAGATACTGATGAAAAAAAGACACAGTCTGCTGGCTAAGCTAAAAATAAAAAAGCGTCAAAACCTCCACCTAGAGGTGGCAAAATGTATCCAAATCCATTTATTATCCAAAATCATCCATACTTAAATGAATATAGTTGATCCTAAAAAGTTTAGTGGATATAAATAGTTTGTCCATTTATAACCATTTATTAAATGGATTTTAGTGGACAAACTATCTAATTCACATAAATCTATTGCCAATCCATTTAATTACAACAAATTATTATAAGGTGATAATCTACACACATACTCATATTTTCACACATATTTGCACACATTTTCATGCACATTTTCACATATTTACACACTCACACTTAACACATTATCACACACACGTACAGTTTCATACACACATACTTTTATTTTCACACACACACACACACTCTTTCATACTTCCACATACACACAAACGTACATTTTTACACACACATACATATACTTAACACATTTTCACACACACATACATTTCATACGCACACATACTTGCACATATTTTCACACATTTTCACACACTTATACACACACACTTTACAAATTTTCACACACACATTTTCACACACTTACACAAATTTTTACACACTTCACACATTTACACATACTTTCAAATATTTTTACACATAGACACACTCTTACACATAGTTATTAAACTCGGCCCGGCCCGGCGGTCGGATCGGTCAACCCGGCAACCCAGCCATGAGACTGGGCCAGGTCTACCAATCTAACCGGACAAGGAAGCCAACCGCCAAGACCCGACAAAATCCGGAGGTCAAACCAGAAGACCAGGTACCCAGCCGATTTTTGTAAAACCTGACAGGTTTTGGAATTTTTCCCTAAAATGACTATTTTGGTCAAAAAAAGTTTTTTTGAAGGGTTAAGCTTATGGGCTTTATTGTCTTTTTTACAACATCAGCCATTTCCCATTTAGATTTAGACTTAGGGTGAAATATAGTAGAATTTTTGCAGTTTTGTTGAACTGTTGAGCTGACAGAACCAAACAGACTTACGGCTTCCGGATTGAATTGCTAAGCCAACAGAACCATCATTTGTTGACATTTTCCAGTAAAAAAATTGACAAGAAATCATTCATCTCCTCATGTCTCCAATGGATTTTGAAGATCACCCAACAAATTTGAAAGAAATTTTAGCAAAATATTTGATAAGAAAGAGCACCGGATTCGGGGATTTTGGTGCAAAATTGGAGCAAAAAATATCAAGTAATTTTCAATTGAATTCTATTCTCATATGAATTCCGTATTAAATTTTTCCTACGTCTGGTAGAAAATTTATCAAAATAAGTTCTTTTATATGTTCTATTTTTTATATATTAGTCTTATATCTTCTTTTTTTTTATATGTTTGTTTCTATGATTCTATCAATATTTTTATATCCAATATTTAATTCAAAGACTAATTTTACAGTAATGCTTTGACATATTCAATAGTTAAATTTTATTTAACAATCTGGTTTGTATTTTAATTTCTTTGAGTAGATGAATGGTGGATATGGTTGTAGTGCACCTAATTTACATGAGCTCAACCAAATCCAAATTCTAAACTAAGTTCTTTTATTTGTTCTATTTTTTTATATATGTCTTATATCTTATGTTTTTTTTATGTTTGTTTCTATGATTCTATCAATATTGTTATTTAATTCAAAGACTAATTTTACAATATTTCTTTCACATATTCAATATTTAAAACATTAATAGTTAGGTAGATTATTATGTTCTTTGATATTTTTAATATGATTAATTTTATCCATGCTCTTTTGATTAATTGAGTGGCAGATTAATAGATACGTAAAATAAGTATTTTCTTTGATATGTTTATTAGGTTGTCACTTTTGTTTATTAGATTGTCGCATGTGTTCACTTATGTTCAATATGTAAATTTGCTAAATTTACAGATAAACATGGATTTTACTGGAGAAACGCGTACAAGTGAGACACCAAATTCGGGGATAATCTCAATCAAGTGTGAGAGGGAAAACAGATCCAACATGGGCTCATTGTAGAGAAGATTCGTGGCTAATAAGAAGGTCAAGAATATAATTTGTCTTTACTATAAAAAAGTGATAAAGGGTGGTGGCATCAATCGATTCAAGCAACACCTTGCAGGCATAAGAGGGGAGACAGAACCTTGTACTAAAGTTTCGCCACAAGTAAGATTTGAAATGAAAATGAATTTGGAAAATTTGGTTACCAAGAAAATAAGCCTGCAAGAACGATTAACCTAAGATAGTGAATTACATAGCCACAATTTGAGAGAATATGAATAGCAACTATGCAGGCAAGATGAAGATAAGATTAGGGAAATTCAATCAATTCCTATTTCTAAAAGTGTGAAAGGAAAAGGAATTGCTCAGGAGCATAAAAGGGGCAAAACAATAGGAACAATGTTCATGCCAAGAACAACTCCTGGGGGACAACCTTCCATTAAAAGTGTTTTCCAAGGCAAAGAGCCAAAGGAAAATGTTGACTTGGCTATTGCAAAATGGATGATTGATGCCTCGATTCTATTCAATGTTGCAAATTCTGCATATTACCAAACAATGTTTGATGTGGCTTGTTCTTTTGGAGTAGGGTACAAAGCTCCCAATTTCTATGATTTGCATGGGTATGTGTTGACAAAAATGTTGAGCATGTTAAGAAGTTTGTTGATAGCTTTCGTTCAACTTGGAAAGAAATTGGATACACTATTATGGCGGATGGATAGACTGATCAACAAGGAGAACTCTTGTGTATGTGGATTAATTTTTTAGTTTATTGCCCAAGAGGAACGGTCTTTTTAAAATCAGTTGATGCCTCAGATGCTTCCAAAACAGCTAAAATGTTGTTCAAGTGATTTAAAGAATATATATTATCTGTGGGTGTAGAAAATGTGATGCATATTGTGATTGATAATACTGCAAATTATATGCTTCTGTTGGGAGACTATTAGAAAGGAATTTCATACACTTTATTGGTCTCCATGTGCTGCTCATTGTCCAAACTTGAAGCTGCAAGATATCGGTAAACTAGATGAGGTTAGTAATATTGTTTTACATGCATCTAAGATAACAAAATATAAATACAACCATTATTATCCATTGTACTTGATGAGAAAACACACTGGTGGAAAAGAAATCATTCGTCCTACTCCAACACGATTTGCCACAAATTTTATTGCATTACAAAGTATTTTGATGCAAAAAAATTCCTTGAGGGCAATGGTAACCTCAAAAGAGTGGACTCTCTCAGCTTATGCCAGGGAAAGTAAAAGGAAGAAGTTTGTTGACTTGGTACTTGATTCTATGTTTTGGAAAGAATGTGCTACTATAGTTCAAGTAACTAAGCCACTTGTTTGAGGTCTAAGATTGGTCAATAGTGATGAAACGCCTTCCATGGGGTATCCTGGTATGCACAAAGCAAGAGAAGAGCTTTTAAGAAGATTTTAGAAAAGAAAGAAAAGAGTTGATCCTTATTTGAAAATAATTGACTCAAGATGGGATAGCCAACTTCACAAAAATCTTCAAGCTATTGGGTTTTGGCTCAATCCGACTTATCAATAGAATTCCCTTGATATGTTAAACCATAAGCATACTACATCAAGACTTTTGGATGTGATTGGGAGATATTCATATGGAAACCCTATTTTGGTGAGTAATTTGACAAGAGCAATAAAGTTGTTTCATAAAGTAAAAGGTGACTTTGGTAGAGTGTCGGCTATAAGAGATCGTGATGTCATGCTCCCAGGTATATATATACATATATATAATTTAATTTTTTGGATTATTTAAATTTTATGTACCAATCTGATTTTTATTTTAATTTCTTTGAGTAGATGAATGGTGGACCTATTATGGTTGTAGTGCACCAAATTTACAAAAATTAGCTATATGTGTTTTAAGCTAAACTCATAGTTCTTCTGAATGTGAAAGGAACTGGATCATATTTGAGCATATTCATTGAAAAAAGAGAAATAGATTAGAGCATCAATGGTTAAATGATTTGGTTTATGTGCACTAAAACTTGAGATTGCAGTAAAGGTACACTCCTCTTATCTAATTTTTTTACTTGATGGACTGATCAACAAGCACCAAAGCCTTACCAGTTGACTTCTCCTTTTGAAGTGCTTCAACATCTACTGGACTCAAGCATTCAAGAAAACCATCTTAGCTGAAAACAAGTATTCAAACCCAAATCCTATGACTTAGGAAAAAAGTTCGGATACTTGATTCCAACAAAGAAAGTCAGAGAGACAATTGAGGAAAGTACGTTATCCATGGAAATTCTATGAACTATGAAAATTTTGTGGATTCAAAAAGAGAACTCAGGGCTATTTATAAAGGAATTAAAGTGATGGGACGTGAAGTGACAAAGTCATAGAAAATCCCACTACTAAGACGTTTTGCCTGCTGGAATAAAGATGTCGTAATAATCTAGTAAAGGATAATGGTTAGAGACGTGTATTCTGGAGAAACGTCATAATAATCCAGTAAAGGGTAATGGATAGAGGTGTGTATTCCGGAGAATAATCCTTCAAAAGCCAAAAAAAAAAGCCGTTTAACCATAAAGGATCAAACTTTAAAGCTTGCATTAAAAAAAAAAAATGTTAAGCAATTAGAAAATCATGCATATCCGACACAGAATTCGTGAAGGATGAACAAGAGATCAAAGCAAAGCAATTATAGAATCATTCAAGTATCAAAAGGTCAAATATCAAGAGAAAATAAATTGCTCATATTAGAAATTGAAGTTAGCATTGGACGAACACTCAGAAAACAGATGAAATCATATACCTCTTGAGCTATGGTAACTCTATCAAAATAAGTCTTTTCTAAGAAATATTTATTCTGGCTCAAGATACAAAGAATACAGACCCTTTGAAGAGGTATGAATGCAATTATTAAAGGTGGGATGCAATGCAATCCCTGTTGTCATAATCGGAGTACAAATAAAGAAATTGATCATAGAAAGAAGCAATGTGTTATGATCACAAGGGGTTGGTACAATGAATCCCTAAGCTACAGAGACACCTAATGCTGATCGTCTCCAAGTTGGTCCTGATTCTGATTAATTGGAGGCTGATCAATATCAAGAAGAGGAAGGCTAGATGAAAAAGACGTCCCTACCAGGTGTCTGGTCTAAGAAAATCAAAATTATAGTTCATTAGTCTAACTATATCAAAGGATTATATGGAACAAATAAGATCAAAACTTCGAACCATCTCAGCAGCTCGATCCTATTCTATGATAGAAGCTCAGCAGTTTCAGCTAGGCGATTGGTTAGTACACTTTGAAAAATATTGTGCTCCATGCATACGCAACTCTTAATAGGTCTTCCAAGACCACCACAGACGCCTTAGTAACAGGGGGTCTTACCACTCATTCTTGGACAAATTCAAGGAGGAAACACTCCTTTGGCGAAATCCATTGCATCTTTGAATCCAAGCCGGTGCACGTCCTTACAAAGATAACTTGCCCTCCAAGTCTACTTGTTCACCTTTCACCAACTCTAATTTAGTTGTTAACCTCTCAGTTTCAGACTCGAGAGATTCAATCTCTGAACGAGTAGCTTCTAAATCCTCGGAAAAGTAATGATTCTCTAGCGCTTCCCTCAGAGCGCCTAGAGCAAATTCTTGCTCTCTATTCATCTTTTTTTCAAAAGTGGCTAAAGCTTCAGCATCTCATTTTTGGAGCTTCTCTGTCATTTCAGCCATGCTCGCCACAGCAAAAGCGGTAATTTTACGAGTCTTGGCTAAGTGACGAACTAAGGAATGAATGGATGAAGCCAAAGCGACACTACCCAAAATAGCATGGGCGTTGAGGTACATTGTCGGAACAGTTCTTCAGGTACTCCACCTCCTTTGGAGAAAATACGTGATGGGGAAAATTATGGATGGTGTCCAAATTGCCCAAACGACTATATGTGATTATCACCCAATAGGTAATGTACTTCTCAAGAGTAGAATCATTAATTGGCGGACCAGTGATTTTGCCTAGCTGGACTGATTGGATTAACTTGAATACTGATCAGCCTGATTCAGCGACCTGGTCTAAAGGCACGTTAATGAGGGCTTTTGTCGATGAAGGATCGATTGACTTCCCAAAATTCAAATGAACAATAGAAGGAGGACTCTTCCTCTTCTGCAACCTGAAACAAAGCATGCTGCGAAGAAACTGTAGCTGAATCAACTAGAGGAGAAGACTGTTTACAAGTGGTCGTACCCACCTGTCATGTACTTGGCAAAATCAAGGGCTTCGGAGTTGTAGAAGGAACTGTAGCCCTGGGAATAGTCGTTTTTCTCCTAGATCCATTATATATTTGTAATTGAATCTGAGTTTTAACTCGAGGAGAATGGGTCGAGTATTAGAATCGCAATTTATTCCTGTGAAGACGAGGAATTCCAAACAATGGGAAGACATAGACAAGGAGTTCCCTCCTGGGGACTCGTGCAAATTTAATGAAGTTCCAATATTTGGGACTTCAGAAGAGAAAGTTCAGACAAGGAAATAATCGACTTTGGAGAAGATTTCCCAAACAGCCGAACTAGTCAGAACAGGACAGGACGCGGGATTCGGCTAGACTTGACCACGGTGCAAATCCAGCTGAGAGGACTCTAGATGATACATGAAGTATTCACTCAATAGAATAGCGACACATATCTTATAATTAGGGGATTAAAATCCGACCCAACCCAAATGAATTTGGGGCAAAATGGATAGGGTTTTCGGGTTGCAGTTACTTGGTCGAGTTATCCGGCTTTAGTAGAGTTGGGTTGGGTTTGTTTTAAGGCAATAAAATCCAATCCAACCCAAGTAACCCAAAAATATTCAATTATATTTTTTTAATTTTCATTTTTTCCTAATTATTTCATCTAATTTATATTATTTTTTCTTTTCATTTTTGAAATAATATCTAATTTATTATATATATTTTTTTCCTTTTTATTCTTAACTTGACCATTTTATTTTTGACCAAATATATATTTTTAATGGTTGATTTTACAATAATACATTTTTTTAATTTTTTATTAATTTAAATTTTTAACTCAAATAACCCGAAAACTCGAGAAACCCGCTCGACTAATACTTGATTTAGGTTTTCTTGGGTTGCTATATTAGTTAGATTGGGTTGTGTTTTAATTTTTTAACCCAAAAACATAAAAACTCGAATCCAAAAACCCGTTAACCCAAAAAATCATAGATATGCACGACCGGACAAATCCACTCGACAAACCTCCTTCGGTATGACTTCCATTAAGGTCTAAAGTCTAGACCACGAGGGCGAGAACCTCTGCCTATAGATACAGACGATAACATAAAAACATCACGGAGGTGTGAGTCAACCAACACTCACTGATAATATGTAACATAACATACAGTACAAAGCCTACGAGTCATATTCATACATATCTATATCTCTCTCTACTTGCACCTATTGCTGCATCACCCTACATTTTGTCTTATTTTTCTAATTTCTTACTTCTAAATACTTACACGATTTATTAATTACTAAACTAAAACTCATCAAAATAAAAACATAATTTGCTAGAAAATTGGGTAAGGTTATAATGACAGTCCTTAGAGTTCTGTTCGGCTTTCAGATTTTTCTTATTTAGTACGTACATGAAAAATGTTTAGTATGTAATGTTTAATGACCTAGAGTCTCTCACAGTTATGTAATTTGATTGCATGATTCTAATTATATAAAATAAATAAATAAATAACCACACACACATTGCACCAAAAAAAAATTTTGCATGTGAGGATGAATTGGTGAACTTTTTGGTAACCTTGGGCTGATATCACTTAACTAAGACGTGCTAGATTTGTGTCGATGTAGTGATTTGGAACAGTGCAGATTTTTGTCGCTGAGAAGTATCATGAAGATTGGATAAACAGACCTTATAAAGGTCACTGCGTTCTCTCCTTCCCCTAGTTCCTTCCTTTATAGTTTAGACGCACCCATAGTTCCTTCATAGTTTAGTTCCACCAACCCGTGCTATTTTGCTCTAGACTCCATGGCATGCAAAAACCTAAACAGCGCTTCAAAACCTAATCAAATCCTGTATTGATCCATTTTCTCATTATACTTACAATCCTTTAGCATCAGTATTCAACTTTCTTATTGACTAATTTATTAACTAAAATTAAACTGGATTACCAAACACTTAAATCATTATCAATAGCTTGGATTAGTGAGATCGCAAGCTGCATATGATAGTAACAGAGAGATCACAAGCCTGTGAACAGAGAAATGATAAAGATTCAAACAGAACACATAATACTAACAGAAGTCTCCACGCAGAAAATGCTAGTCTTAACTCATAACACCTGATCTACTATTGACTATCTATTTATGGACTAAAATTAATTCAAAACTGGACTACCAAACACTGAATCATTATCTATATCATAGATTGAACATGATAGTAACAGTGAGATCACAAGTTGCACAAGATGGTAAAAGAGAGATCAGAAGTATACCTGACCTTCTATTGACTATTTATGGACTAAAATTAAAACTGGACTACCAAACACTGAATCATTATCGATACTAGATTGAACATGATAGTAACATATCCTAGATTGAACATGATAGTAACAGTGAGATCACAAGCTGCACAAGATGGTAAAAGAGAGATCAGAAGTATTTATTGACTAAAATTAAAATATATCCTAAAGATTGAACATGATAGTAACAGTGAGATCACAATCTACACGTAGTAAAAGAGAGATCAGAATTATTTATTGACTAAAATTAAAACTGGACTACCAAACACTGAATCATTATCAATATCCTGAATTGAACATGATAGTAACAGTCAGATCACAAGCTGCACATAATAGTAATAGAGAGATCACAAGCCTGTGAGACAGAGAAATGATAAGATTCAAACAGAACACATAATACCAACAGAAGTCTCCACGAACAAAAAGCTAGTCTTAACACATAAGACCTGACCTTCTAGGCCTACTCAAATAACTATTTAGCCTTAAACAAATAATACTATTGTCAAGTCATACAACTATTTAGCCTTAACACACAAAACAAAGTAAACAATTGTTCTGCTGAACCAACACTTAATCTGATTGAACCTTGCTACAAATATCCTCGGCCAAACTCTTGCTCATTTCAACCTGAGCCTTAATTTTGGCATCCAACACTTTCACTTCCTCATCTATCCAAAAAACTCTATTAACCAGCTTGGAGACAAACTTGCTTGGATCCCCTGCCAATCCAAACAAATTTGCAACAGTCTCACCTACACCTGCGGCAATGGAAGTCTTGACCCCTTTCCCTACATCAAGTTGATCCTTGAGGGCCAAGAATTCTTGATGTACAGCCTGAGTTTCCTTGATCTGCTTATCAATGTACTTTGCCTACCCTATCCTCTTTTCTGAGGCCAAGAACGACCGAGCCTTCTGCAACACTGTCATCAGACTTGATCTCAAATGGCATATTCACAACCACCTCAAAAGGGCTGCCTCTGGCAACCTAGAGGCATATCAACAATAGTAAATTAACCTAATATTCTGCAATAATATATAACAATACACTAAAATAAGAAAGCACTTCTGCAATAATATATAACAATACACTAAAATAAGAAAGCACTTTTACCTTAACCTTGCTCTGTTTTTTAAGTTGTTTGAGGAGATATCTCCTAGGACCAGCAGCACGCCCAATAACCATGGTTACTTATCTAATGCAAAATAAAAATGAATCACTAGTACTATATTTTACCAATATCAGTAAATGCAGATTACCATGAGTAGAAATGAATTACAAGTACTATATTTTACCAATATCAGTAAATGCAGATTAATGGCAATAGATTGAGAATATTTAAAATAAAGTAAAATAGTAAATGAAGTTACAACTAGATACCCAAAAACTGAAAAAGAATTCTAACATCCAGATTTTGAGTCTGAAAAAGAATTCAACATTCAGATTTTAAGGTAACAGAGTAATTCAACATAGGTAACAGAGTAAACTATGCAGATCCACTACGAAAATCCATAACAGGACTAAATTTCAACTTAATCTGTCAAAAAAAATATCTAACAAAGTGAAACCACAAGAAACTAGACATGCAAGGCAAAGTAAGCAAAAAGCAGATCTAAATAAGTAATAGCACTAAAATTCACCCAAAACATTCCGAGATAACGAAAAGAGTGAACTATGCAGATCTACTACGAACATCCATAACAGGAAAACATGCCTCAATTATAAGTGTAAAAATAACATAGCACATAAGTAAAATTCAATTAAATCTGTCAGAAAAAATATCTAATGAAGTGAAACCATAAGAACGAGACATGCAAGGCAGAGTAAGCAAAAAGCAGGCCTAAATAAGTAATAGCAATAAAATTCAGCAAAAACATTAGAGAGAAAACGTAAAAATACAAGCTAAATGCAAAAGAATATCATAACAAACATTCACGAACACTAAATAACTATTTAACAACATATAACAGAAAAACTGTGCATACATAAAAGTTTGATCCACTATTACATTAGTTGTAAAATACCCCTAAATAATTTTAATAGGCATTTTACATTATTGACATGTGGTTAACTATCTAAAATATCATTTTTGTAGGAAATTGACCAATATATCCCAATACATTAGTTAAGTGAAATGTCAATTTTTTTTTTCCTTTATTTATTTTCTCTCTCCTTTTTTTCATTTTATTTTTTCTTATCCTTTTTCTCATTGTTAAAAAATTGTATTACTTCTAATATTTTATTAATTATAACATCTAATAAACCAACTACAAAATAATTTTACTACTAAATGGCTAAGAAGGGTCCATACAATCTCCATACTACTAAATAATTTTATTACTTTAATTTTAGTCATGCATGAGTTCTAATTTTTATGTGTCTAGTATAATTTAACTTATAAAATAAATATTATTTATATTACAAGCCATATATATTTTTTTAATTTCAATGTACAGTTTGTGTATTTATAAATGATATACTATTACAAACAAACCAACTACAAAAAAATAAAGTATCGAGAACAAAAAACTTTTTAAAAAATTTCTTTTAACATAAACATAAATTATAGAATGAGAGTTCATGTAAAAAAATTTATTTTGGCGTAACAATAATAAATCATAATAAAATATTATAACTTGTTAATATAAAGTACAATAAAATATTATAACTTGTTAATATAAAGTACAATAAATTTATCCAAAATATGCCGAATGACTCTACATGCACAATTTTTATTTGTATTCTTAGAATAAATTCTTTAAATTTTTTAGGCTATCTTTTTTGTACACTTTTATTCGTTAATTTTAGTATTAATAATTCACTACATTTTTCTGTATTACAACAAAATATACATTATTTTATTATAATATATTTTAATTCAAAAATTAAATAAACATGCATGTAAAATTAGATATTATAATTAATAAAATATTAGAAATAATATAATTTTTTAACAATGAGAAAAATAATTAAAAAAATAAAATGAAAAACAAGAGAGAGAAAATAAATAAAGGAAAAAAGAAAATGACATCTTACTTAACTAATGTATTGGGGGTATAATGTCTGAGATAACCCGGTATACGTACATGTACTCTGTTGCTTTTGACCATTGTATTTTACCTCATGGAAGTGTTTACATGTGCTCTGTCGCTTTTAACCATTGTATTTTACCTCATGGAAACAATGCACGATTTAATGGTTCCATTACGGCAATGTTGGTCTCAAGGATCCACCCAAGGGGAATTGGTACTCCAGATTGTGTATGGCCTAACCAATCTTGTCATCCAATCTATGTCTGATAATTAAAATTGTCATTGATTAGTTTTCATCTTTTTGTACTGCTAAACATCGAGTGAGTATTAGGGTGTCTTCGTTTGGATTGAAAATATTTTTTTGAGTGCATACTTAAAATATTTTCCTTGGAAAATATTTTACATGAAAAAATTTATTTTTCATACAATTTTTCGGTGTTCGGTTGATAAAATGAAAATATTTTAAAATAAAAAAATTTTAACGGTTTTATCTTTAATTTTATGAATACAAGTTAAAAAAACTTATAATAATGGTAATAAATACCTTACAAGTAATTTTGATTAATAAAAAATTGATTTTGTTCAAAATTAAATGATAGTATAATATAGTAGTAAAATATGCATAATGATAGTTATATTAGTGTGTGACCCATAATTGAGAGAAAAATGATATGAAAAAGAATTAAAAACGAAAATAAATTTAGCAAACGAAATTCTAAAAGTAAATATTTGAGGTATAATGTCACTCTTGAATTATCCGGAAAATAACTTACACTCAAAAATTCCGTAAGTTATTTTCAGCCAGAGGAAGGAAAATTGGAAAATATTTTCCACCAAAAAATATTTTCCGGTGTTTGGCACCAAAAAATTTTCTGAAAAATATTTTCTTTAACTCCTGAAAATATTTTCAATTCAAACGAACACACCCTTAGCCTTGCAAAAATGCAAAATTAAAGGATTAAAAAAAAAAAAAGCAAAATTTCAATAGCTTACCGACGGAGATTAAAATAACAGTGGCATAAAACCTGCTTATCTGAAGAGAATAAAAGAGAAGTAGGGGTGTTTTTAGAGAGAGGAAAAATCCAATTTTTGTTTACATCACAAGGACGATGAGATAGGAAAAAAAAAGAAGAGAAAAAGAGGACTCTACATATAGAGAGACGTTTATAGTCATCGGAAGCAGAGAAGACGACGTTGCTGTCATTAATCTCGTAATTTGGGGACGTTTTGACTGCCAAGGGCTTTTTTGTCCTGTAGAGCAAATCGCTCTGGCAGGATATAAATTGCTCTGGCAATAACCCAGCCACTTGCAATTCATTTATTTGCCAAGCCAATTTTTTGGGCAATGGTTTATTTACGTAGTTTGAATTGACGAAACGTAACCTTAAATACTAAATTATACGTCAAAAAGAATAGAATTAGAGTGATTAGAGTTGGGGTGGCGGAGCAAAAGTAGCGAGAGAAGGAATAATAGTGGTGATGGTACAGGTGAGAATTTTGGAGTGACGGTGGGGATGTTTTAGGTAGTTTTGTTTAGTATTTTAAATTTATATGTTACCAATTTTGTCAATGAAAAATGTAACATTTGATACGTATATGAATATTTCAAACTAAAATATGTCTGTAATTGTGTCAAGCGACAAAAACGGTGCGTTTTCAATTTGTGAGAGATTAAAATGTATCATTTTAAATATAAGAAACTTAAAAATTATAAATATAAAATGTGAGGGATTATTAAGATTATTTTCCTATTTAATATTTACTTCACTATGATTTGGATAAATTATCAATCAAATTCTATGACTAAAATAGAACATTTTGAAAATATAAACATTTTTCTTCCACTAAACCTAATTGATTTGGTTCTTATTCCATCTTATGTGGAAGAGTTAATCAACTCATGCTCAATTTATGACAATTAATTTATTGCTTTAAAACTAACTAAATTTTGAGTTTTTTATATATGAAAATGCAATTTTTACACATCTATAAATAATAAGAGTGTTATTTAATGAATAATTTTTTTTTTTTCATTTTAGTGATTATGAAAATAATATTGACTTATCTCAAAATTCAGAAATAAAGAAAAGGCACCGATGTGTGTTTAGCCTCAACCCACTGCAGTAATCTCTGCTGAAAAGCCGGGTATGGGTCTGAAAAAAATATATATAAAAAAAAAAGCCTAGGCAATCTACCATTAGAAAATTATATTAGATCTAAAACAATCCAATGGATAATTTTAGATCAAAGATTTAATGACATTATTTAACGAAATAGGAAGTAAGGTTAAATTTAATGACAGATCCAACGGTCCTAACGTTAATAGCAGAAAATACTAAAGTAGGATTTAAAATGGGTCATAGGTAATGATTGACCAGCTAAATTACAACTCAACCCCTAAACAGTTTATTAGGAACTGTTTAAGTTAGCCTATGCTAAGGAAGTGGGTGAAACGTAATTTAAACATTTACACCCTATTACAGTATCCAACTGAGTAACTACAGAGAAAAAGTGATAATTGCACTCCAAACCTGCTATTATTTGACCATAAAAATCTAAACAGTGAGGAACTGTTCATTCACGTAGGGTTAAAAAGGAAACTTCACATAGGGAAATAACAATAGGAGGAAAAATAATGCTCCTTTTCAATCTCATTTCTTCTCCCATTTCCCGTCAACAACTATCATACTTACCTTACATTACGGAGCGTATAATTCAAAATTAATTAACAAAGAAACGGTATTTATACTTTTCTTGAATTTCGCCAAAGTCAATTCCTATCATATGGCCTGTGGAGCTGTAATATAAAAGAAAGACTTAGGTAAACCTGATTTTTGACTTTACTTGTAAATATTGTGGTGTGAATTAAATGTTATGAAATCTGTGACATAAACTGATGTAAGTAAAATTTTATAAGAGATTTAATTTTAACCGCAAAATTTACAAGTGAGGTCAAAAATCAAGTTTATGTAAATTTTTTCCATGATACAATGGCATATGGTGTTTTTTGAGTGTCAAATTTATATACGCACACTAATAAGTGTAGTAGATTTACACTAAACTACAGTAGAGTCTACAGACATAAGCGTGCAAAGTACATTTAAGCTATACAGTATTAGGATTGGCCTATCAAATCAAAGCCCTTGTAATAATTGTAATTCATTTAAAAAAAATATTCAAAAACGCCAAAAATGATCATTTAAAAATATTCAAAATGTCCAAAAAATGAGACTGCAGATTTGAGGTTCTTTGCATAACTTACAATCCTATAGCAAAGATCTACATAGATTTAGATTCCCTAACATTGGGAAATATGAACAAGAAAGATGGGCAGTAAGCACCATACTCGGACTCTTTTCAAGGAGTCTTGTGCAGCCCAATGTTCAAGTCGGAAGAAATGGATATCATGAGGGGTAGAGCATATCTCGGTGCCACACAGCTTTGAAAACCCGTTTTTGATGAGCTTTTACAGACTGAGAAGGTCTGTGAGAATTGAACCGGATATCAAAAATGTGGATAACAGGGTCTGCTGATCCAGATGTAATGTATAACCCATCAGGTGACCAAGCCTGATTTATAAGAGCCGACTGTGATTCACTGCTTTCCTGCTTCCACCCAAATGCATGGAGCTCTGTATTCCTTAATCTAATATCAAATAATCGAAGCTGTTGTTCTGGGGTCCTGAAAGGAAGATATATCTTTTAAGTTTAAAACACCATAAAATCCAAATTCTAACAAGCATAAATGGGTTGTAAGCTTTTCCGTTGAATGAATGAATTACGAACAAAACAAGAAAGTTAACAACTTTCTGTTTTTACAGTAAAAAAAGATGTCAGATAATCTCTCTTCTACAACCCCACTCCAATCCCTTGAGCAAATTAGAGTTTTCTAGAATTAATAAAGTCACATCAAAAGTATAATTATCTTCACTTGCACTTCTAACCTACCTCCAGAGTAAGAGGCTTGGAGAAACTAAGGGGATACTGATTCCTTATGATTCAGAAGACAAGATAGTGATCAGAATATTGTTAGTAAAGCTATTAGCTAACATGGTATCTAATGAAGTTAGCTATAATTCGTCATTTACCAATTACCAATGGCAAGGATACTACCAGAGACTAAATATTATTCTGGTTGCAATATCAAGGAAAACATTTGTTCACATCTGCAATTACCAAAAAGCTCCGCATGGGAAAAAGCAATTACTGTCCGTATCTGCATAGATATGTTACTTTTTAGAGAAACATTAACCCACATTTCCATTCCTCCTACATAAGCTTGAGTATTTCCTCACTATGATCACTATTCCTCCACAAAACCAAAGGCCCATATCCATCCCAGGAGTATTTCAAGATAATGACCTAATCTAATTTGTAACAGCATGGGGATTCTAAAATGATCTGGTTTCGACACCTGACAAAGTGAATTAACGGGAGAACCATTCATCTATGAACCAATAACAAACAAACCAAGCTTTAATCCCACTAAGTAGGGTCGGCATCTATGAACCAATAAATGCAACAATATGTGTGTACTAGTCAGGAATATTAAGATCAAGGAGATGCTGATGTATACCCAGTTTGGACCATAAAGAGATTGAAGTCGCAAGGATTAGGCAGAACACTCATGCATTTGCTTTCAATTTGATGCTTGTAATCTGCTCTCCCAGAAGCTGTATCAAACGCAATAATTCTCTTGTCAGCACCAACAGACAAGACAATTTTCTTCTGCTGCATCCCAGCAACTCCCATTACAGCAGAGGAATGCATACTACGGTGCAACACTTTAGGTTTCCACGAATTCTCTCCATCCTTCTCGCTCCAGAGGAAAACAGCATGATCACTGCCACCAGTAACGAAACAGGTATCATCCCATGGCATAAACATTATGCTGTTGATGATGCCTTTAACATGAGGCTTCTCCTCTAAGAGTGAAATTTACACGCATTCTCTGTTAAGATGTGAACGCCAAAAATGAGAAGTGAGGTTAAACAAAAATGACAGGGTATGCCTCTGAGACAACCAAACGCTTAAAAACAATGTCTAACTTCTGTATACTGGACTCTGAAAATTTATCATACCATAAGGAATACAATCACCATCTAAACAAGGTCGGTCAGAGATTAACACAAATGCAACAGGGCAAAAAACGAATGATATAGATTTGTAGGAAAGCAACCAAATCAAACGGCCCTAATATTTCTCATTTAAAGTGCTAATTGCCTAAACAAGTAAGAGGCAAATATTAAATCAAGCAGAGATGGTCCAGGGCGTGGAGGAGATGGATGCATCATAAGAAGTAGATTAGATCAATTAACTTCCATACACTTTTCAAATACCAACCTGCTAAAGGAAAATAAAAGCAATCTCTACTGTGTGAAAATCCTAGACTGATGAACTGGAATATTTAAATTGGATCCATAATACTGTTAATCCAAACAAGTGATCATTGACCACCAAGCCAAAGGAAGAGGAAACCATGTACAATTTCAAGAAGTAAGATGTTGATACTAGAAAAACACAGTGGATGGGATGCCTTACCAAATGAATTAATGATCTTTGAAACATGTTTACATGCACCAGCATGACAAGATCAAACATTCATATAGTGGTATGTGCTATAACAAAAGCCACTATTTAGTTTAAATTAAGGGGAAAATGATGTAGCACAAGATTAGAGAATCTTGTCTACAAGCACGAGCGAATGAATAAGGGGTTCTTGGAGCTGTTTCGGGACTGTGAGCAGTACCCGTGAACGGTAACAAGGGGGGAAGATCAAGAAAGAAGAAAGGAATCCACATATTCTTGAGAAAGAAGAACAATAGAAACAAAAACAAATAACTCAAATATTCAATCCATCATTCTCTCCATCTAAAATAACATAGTAACAAGGCTATTCATATGCTATAAAACTAACATAAAATTCTAATCCTACCTTGAATATAATTACTACTTCTATACTAATCAAATAACTAAAAGACTCCTAACTATTCCTATAATAATAACAACTCTAAATAAACTCCCAATATAATAAGATAACTAAATAAGACTAAACTACTAAAAAAATTCCTGCGACAACGTAAAAGACTAAAATACCCTTAAAACCTGAAATCTGACATCTATGACATCCAACAGATACACAACTATGGAAAGCTTTAATTTTGCCTTTCCTTGAGCTCTTCATTGACTGCATCAGAAAAGGAACAAGTTCATAGTAATTTTTCTCCTATTATGAGCAGAAATTAGGTCTACGCATGAATGTAATATATTTACATGGACCCAGGAACACTAATCAAACACCTCAGGCTACATTGGATCATAGAACATGGGTTTACATGCTTGTTGGTCGTGTGCTATGAATAAGAATCTCCGGCAGCTTTCACGGAATCAATTATACCAATTTCCAGCCCAAAATTAAGCATTAATCTAGTGGGTATTCTATCTATTAATTCAAGTCCAAATTCAACCAAGCACCATTTTGGAAGATTACATTGAATATGCATCATTACAATGTGTAACATTGTCCGGAAATCATGGATCAAGAACTCACTGTTCCAGAACCAACACGATGAAAGGTAAATCCAAGAAGGTTTCCAGTTTCATTACACTATGATGTACACAGGCCAATTCATATCTATTTCTTAAATATCACATTTCAAATCTGAGTACAGTATCATTACTATACAGCATTTGAAACACTCGAGCTTCAAAAAACTGTATTTTTCCTCTACTACAGGACCAAAACAAACTGACATGGAGCAATCTTTACCATGCAAGAGTTTACTCAAACCAGTACGTGAATCATAAATCTTACCTCTTTTGCTTTGTTTAAGTTCAAAAGCGATATCTGAGAATCCCCACCATCAGCACTGTAAACTGAAAAGAGGCTATCTCCCTGGGGATGCCAAGCTATATCTTCTGGCCATCTCCTCTGCTTAGCTGATCAATGTTAGCACAATCAGTTGTACTTAGAAGATTGGCACTTGATCTTCACTTCACATAAGGAGAGCAAAAAACACAAATTAAGAACATATATTTATTATCACAAAAGCATAGTTAACTGAACAAGCAAAATAAACATTGGTTTTTTTTATAGAATTATACACTAAACTTTTAGAACAAGATCCTGATGAAAATAATAAAGTTTCACCATAAACCAGTCACATACCCTTTACCCTGAACCTGCCACAAGTTGACAACCCCGTCCAATGCACTGTAACACATTAAGGTGCAGGAACAAATGTTAGGTTCTTCAAGAGTTGGTGGAAAAAAGGGGGATCAGAGCAGGAGGGGAGCAAATTGAAAATGTTCTACATCCATCCCAGAAAAGGAAAAAGAGGGATGGGATAATGATTTTCATAGAGATAAAAGCTTATAAAGAAGTCTAAGTTGTGGTATAGTTTACTTCTGAAACCAAAGGTCATCAATTAAGGCACTCATAAAATTGACCCTTTCAGTATGATTTCCAGAAAAACCTTTTCTACTCCCTCTTTCATCTTTCAGGAGCTTGTCAATAAAATTTGAAATTAAAAGTTCACAAAGAATACAAGATGGGATCAAATATATTTCAACAACTGAAGACAACAAATCTAGAGGCCATCTTAATTGCAAATATCCACTAGATTAAAAAATAATCAATTAGTTTTGATCAGGAACAACATAGACGCAATAATTATATTGACTGACCATAACAACGTGGTGCTTTTACTTCAGACATAAATAGAATAGTAGCAATCCAGTTGCATAGTTGAAAAATGGGACAATTAAATTAACCAAAAACAAGAAGCATTGATATTATCTAAAGATGATGGAAGACGTGTAATGCTTCTAGAGATTTTTTTCCTTTAAATTTTTGTTTGACAATGTGTAATAGCTATGTCAGGCAAATTGGGAGATCTGATGGGAAATATCGGGCTCTGAACCATTTCTCTGGAAAAAGAAAATTTTATACTATAATTAATGAACGAACCATAATAAATAAAGACTGAAGTTTCACCAAGGTAACAGTCTTTAACATAAGCAACTATACAGAAACTGGATTTACTCAACGATGTGTAAATGCCACGACAAGCAAACCTGGACATCTGGTTGCACCCATCAAACTAAGAATTATTTCTCTGAGGAAAAAAATTACATTATTTAAGTTGAGCCATGATGTGGAGGCACTAAGTTTCAGAAAGGTGATGTTCTCTAACATAAAAAAAGCTACCAAATATGTAGAGACTGGGATCTGCTCTTATTTAAAAATTGAACTAAGAATGATTTCTTTGGGAAAAAATTATACCATAAACATAAGCACTAAATCTCAGAAAGGTAGTTCTTTAACATGGGTAACTTTAGCAGCTGTACTGAGGCTGGGATCTAAGTACTCACCTCTCCCCAACCCCAAAACACCCCATCCATCCCTTCCCCCCAAAAATAAATAAATAAATAAAAACACACACACACACAAAACAAAACAAAAAAAGACAGGGAAAAAGGAAAAAAAAGTGGACCTATCAAACCCAATAATTCATGTCTCTATCATTGTGACTCAAGGAGGTGCCGCTCAATCTTCAATATCATCTCTTTAGCCTTATTTCTGAAAATCATAATAGTTACTGAACTAAGCAGTGACATTAATGAAATAACATCACCTTTGCGTCATTTCAATAACATCCAATCAGTTTTCTAGGTATCCACTGTATTTATCAATTTCAACTCCAAAACCATCAAGTGATATGCAATTACTATAATTTGCTTAGTGTTGAACAAAGATTGGAAAACACAATAATATCTGAATATAAAAAATTAAGGTTTAAATCATCTTATGACTTGTAATCACATAAGTTTCATCATTTATGATAAAGAACATAACATTTTACCTAAACTAACATAATTGAAATGGTTTGCCTCATATCAGACCATCAAATACAAAATGGATAATCATATTTGCAATATACAGTTACTCTATCACTGGTCTAAGCAAGTATAAAATTTGTAATAAATCAGCCAGAAGTTCCTGATTTCAAATCCTCTTACTATAAAGGAAAGTATAGTGTTAAGAGAAATTAGGCTTCTTAAAGCCCTAAAGGTATGAGAACCCATTATTTCGCATCCAGTTCACCTAACTGAAAATGGTAACTATAAAATTACGTATTTCTAAAGAAGTGCGATATGCTGCTTTTACGATTAATTTCTTTGAAAGGAATGACTAGACCTCTTTCAGGAATTAATTTCATAACAAACAATGTCAAAACAGCAAAACATCATATTTGGAACTTTGTTTAAATTGCATCCCATGTGTAGCGATGGTGTTTCCATTTGATCTCTTTATAAAGTGCAAACATTCAATCTTTGTATGTGTTTATTTAGTGGTGCAGTGCATGTATGTTTGTCTGCGGGCGAGATAAGGGAAAAAAGACAAAAATTGAAAATTTGCACGAGTATAGTATGGTCTTTAAATGAATTATAACAACACAAGCATTTGCCAAGAGAGAGAGAAACTTTCAAAAAACATGAAATGCGTGCTAGTTTCCGCCACATTGATATGCAGCAAAATTTCCAAAACCTAGTCACATATTTTTACCTACAAAGGTGACAGTTTTGAGACAACAGATCATTCTTACTTATAAACAAAGACACTAGCGGTCTTAGGAGGTTACAAGTCATTAAAGACCAACATCAGCATTTCTCATGACATTCTCAGTAGTGAGAACTACCTGGTTGCAAATAGCTGATCATTTGTAGGACACAAGATAAGACTCCTCAACTTTCTTTTGTGTTGACTAGATATAAGAGAACCGGAATGGCAACGGATCATGCTTGGCAAAGAGCTGCTTCGTATAAGTGGAATCAATTCTTTATGTTCTTTCGGCACTGTGTTTAAAAACAAAACAATAATAGGTTATAAATTTTCTATCAACATCTCATTCAAATGTCTTAAAGACCAATTACTACTGAGGTCATCCAATTCATGGGAAACACCAAAGCAAATCAACTGGCAACGGTAAGCACTTGGAAGATATTTTTTACCTAATTTTCTTTTCGTCCCTTTAGTCTGGCTTGCAGTAACTTCTGATTCAGAAGATTCCCTGTAAGATCTGTCTCCTCCAGCTTTAACAGTTGTACTGTCCTTGGATGGAGTTGATGTATACCGCTGTGAACCAGAAGGTCCAGAACCACTTGGAACTTTAGACCCAGATTCTTTTAAATTCATAGGCTCAGAGATTCTAAGGGTGGATGCGGGAATGCTAGGAACCACAAGTTGTGGTCTAGACTGAGGTTGACTTTTAGAAGAGTATTCAGTGTGTCCAGAGGGATTTGCTGACCCATGCTCATTTTCATCATAGTATGTAGATGTCTTAACAGCTTCCTGAACAAATTTTGGTTTACTTTGGGATAGGTTTTGTGTAGAGCGTTGAATATTCTGGACAGCAGTGACGGATCTTTCTTTAAAAGCTTTGGTTGTTTTAGTACTTTCCCTACCCCGAATGCGAGCCAACTGAATCTCCTAGATTCCTCTAACCTCTTCTCTGCTTGATCAAGCTGCAGTTCACAGCCAAAGAAATAGTAAACCATTATTTCCAGCAAAGTATAAGAACGCCGAACAATTTAAAAGAAATATATTAACTATAATTAGTTCCAGCAAAGCCATAAATCAACTTTAACAAAAATTATTTTCAACATCGCTTCCCTTCAGCTTGAAGTAACAAACAATTAACATATCACGCAAAGAAAGCTCAACACATGCAAAATTTCATCCGAATCAAAAGGAGTAAATTATACATTACTGTTTACCACGAGCACTCTTTTCGTCAACTTCTCTGCATCACTTAAAAATACAAATAAAAGTCCATCTAGAAACTGAATCACTCCATTCATTAATGCCTCCTCACACCCCAAGTTCGCCATCAAACACACAGAGGCTAGAACAACATCTGATTCACTTATTCAAAGACTACTCAAAAGCTGCTTCTTCGTTTCAAATTCAGAATATTTCTATTCCTTCAACTTAATTCAAACAGCTCCAGATCTCATTCCCACCTCAAATAAAAAACCCACCTTTCATTTCTAAACTCCATTCATAAAGAACTGAACTTTTATCAGTCAAATTTTATTCAGACTTTCCACTTGACAAATTTACATCGTTCAACTCAATTCTAGTCTAGATTAATAAGCCTTAAACCTAAAAAGTCTCCTACTTCCACCATTTCTGAAGCTTCCAACCGCGTCTTTTTTGACTTACATAGCACCAAACAATCCATTTTCCACAAAATAATGCTTCTCAGAAACATAAATTTCATAAATTAAAAAAAAATAAATAAATAATTTACCCAAAAGAAGGTGGAAAATCGCGAGTACAAAAAACCTGAGTTTTGTAATACGTAAGGCGGTGGCGGAGGTGTTCGACTTCTTTAGTGCGATGTTCGATGAGAGCAACGAGAGCTTCCTCTTGCTCTTCCCTCGTCGTTTGCTCTTCGTCGTCATCGTGGACTTCGTCTTCTCTGCGATTGTGGCGCATTAATGTTGCTTCTTTCTTCTTCTTCTACTTCTGTTATTTCGATTTTAGGCTTTTTCATAGCCGGAGACGGAGAGGCGTTCATGTTTATTAGTACTCTTATTTATGTCTCCGGCGGTCGGGTTAGCTTAGCTGCTTCTTAAACCCGTTTATGTTATTAGAAATCAAATTTGCAATTGTTTCTGATTTTGATTATTGACAGTGAGGAGGCGATAGGTTTGGTTAAGTTAAATTTGGTTTGATAATGCCTAGTTCTGAGTTCAGTGTGTCTCTTGGCAAATACATACACTGGATTTTTTACCTCTCTTATTAATTTTGTAATATGAATTAAATTTTAAAAAATTTATAATATGTAAGTAAAATTATTTAAAATTTTAACTATAGGATGTATTTTTTCGTGTCTCTTATACACATCTCTTTGTCTAGCAAGCTTGAATATAATTTGTTAATGACAAATAAAAATTTAATAAGTTCAGAATTTTAAATTATATTATTTTTATACACACCTTTATTAAAATTGTTATTGTTTGAATTCTTTTGTCAACACATTAATTTCGTTCTTAATTTTATATACTAATTTTTTTTTAACTTTTTTAAAATTTTAAATTAGTATGTGTTAATATTTTATATAAAATTTTATTTTTTGAATAAATTTTATTAAAAATTAAATAAAATTATATAAATTATTAATTATAAAATTATTTTGTTTAACTAAAAAATTAAATTGTGACAAACAAAACTAAGACAAAAAGAGTACAATTTACAAATTTCAAATTACTCGCCCCAATTTCGCTTGTCAAAGATAGTTTGAAGATGAAAAGAGAGAACAGTGAACAGATAATAATAAAGATAGGGTTAAAAGATGAACTAAGGAGGTGTTTGGTTTATGGGTATGAGAGGGGGAATGGGAATCAAAGTTAGTGATACCCATAGATGGTGTTTGGTTGAATACTATGAGAATCATTCTATGAAAATGAAAGTGTTAGAAAATACCTACTTTATTCACCACTTGTGGCAAATGGGTTTCAAGTTGAATAACTTATTAACATAATGAAACCCATTCCTATGTTAAACCAAACAAGTAAGGGAGAATTATATAAACCCATATCAATAGTAGGGTTTATGATTCCCATTCCGATTCCGATTCCCGAATGTGAACTAAACACCTCCTTAGTTTGTTAAGATATTTAAGTGAAATTTGGTTCGGTATGGTAATGCCTTCTTTGAATTTTGTTTGTTTACTTATGTAGCAAATTAGGAATAAAATTTAATGTAATTATTAATGGTCTAAAAGATGAATAAACTTAGAGTGCATAATTACTTAAATTAATTTTAACTCGACAAATTTAAAATTTAAATTTATACTATATAAGAGGAGAAGGGGAAAGAATACTCCTACGAACAGAAGTAATAATAACATTTGAGATTTGGAGTTCGTTGGGAATCATTTACTATCTGATTTTGAGTGGATAGATGCTAGTTTCTAGTTTTATTTTCGGTATTTTTTTGTTTTTCTAATTTGTTGCTTTGTTATTTGTTATTTATTTATTAATTGTGGAACGATCCAATCTAATAGCTATATCTATATATTAAAGCAAAACGCCTTTCTGTGAGTAATAACCAGAAAATGCCACGTGTCAACTTATTTTTTTTACTATTCTTATCTAATTGATTCTAACTAACTACAAATAATTACTACTACAATAATAAACTCAATAAATTTTGAATATTCAAAATATTATACAACGATAATAAATACATACTAATTAAGGCTAAAAATACTTCTTAACTATTGTATTTATTTGACTATTTATATTTACTAAATTTAGTTCGTTCATTTTTTTTTTTTTTTAAATTTGTAACACACATACATACATACATACATACATACATACATATATATATATATATTAAGTTCATTCTGTTGAACCCCAATTATGATAATCATGTTTTGATAATAACCAAATCGCACTAATTATTTGAAAACAAGTGTACAGAAAAATAGGAAATTTCAGGCGTAAATGATTGTGTCCAAACACAATTAAGAAAATAAATAATAAAACTCAACGGACGTTGATGATTGTCCGAAAGGAAATCAATTCGAACGATGATAATCGTCCAACACAAAGGATCTGAAGCCTTAGATGAAGAATAACCTCCAATCATACTTCCAAAAGACATTGTGGATCCGAACCTGCGTCCAGTCATGCAATGTCCCTCAGAAACTGTCTCGTATAGGCCATGCATCAGACGTCCGATAAGAGACAACGGCTAGTTCGTTCAAACGCACACTCACAGTATCGGCCATTTGAAAGACCAAACGGCTAGTTTCTCAGAAAACAGAAAATAGCCGTTAGAGAGCTGTTTGAAGCAATTTTTGGGTTTCTATAAATACACCAAATCTGTAAATGTTTAAGATAGAGAGAAGAACTACTGCATTCAATACAAACATTTGTAAGAGCTATTTGAGAAGAAATAGGCGAAAATATTGTGAGTTGTATTAGTTTGAGTAGTGTACTTCTCTTGGCTCAACTAGAGGGTCGAATTAGTGTGAGCAAGAGTAGACTAGTGAGTGATCTTCAAATGTGAAAGTGGAGGGATAACAATGTACAAAAGTGAGATTGTTGTATAAAACCCTTTAGCTCAACTAAAGGGATTTAGTTGGTGCAAGGGTGAGCCTACTTTGTGTACAAGAAGGTTATTGCCTCACATTCTTTGAAGATGCACTATTAGTGAAAATACTCCAAACTTGAGAAATTTGGAAGTTTGGTTTGATACTCTCTATCTCTATCTTTATATTTGTTCTTTAAACTTTAATTGTTGAATATTTATTATATTCATTTGTGCTTAAGTGTTTATTTGTTGCATTTTTATTAAACACATTAAAAAGGTTTGTTTTTTAAAATAGCCTAATTCACCCCTCCTCTTAGGTTACTTTTGGGGCCAGCAATTGATATCAGAACGTTGGTTCTTTAATTTGCTTAAATTACATTAGAGTAAAGATCATGGCAACCAATAATGCTTTATTTCTAGACCTCCCATATTATATAATGAAATTAATTTTGTCTATTGGAGGGATATAATGAAAATTTTTATTCAATCTATTGACATTGATTTGTGGTATATTATTTATGAAGGTCCTTTTGAGGCTAATATTCTTGATGAAAATACTCATAGATTAAGGTCTAAGACTAGATTTGAATTAAATGCACAAGATAAAGTAAATTTATCTTTAAATGCTAAAGTCATAAATATTTTGTATAGTGCTTTGGATGCAAATGAATTTTCTAAAGTAAAAGGTTGCAAATCGACCAAGGAGATATAGGATAAATTGAAAGAAATCCATGAGAGAAAAGAAAATATTAGAGAACAAAAGAAGTCACTTCTTGTGGCTAATTGAATCCTTCAAAATAGAATCTCATGAGAATATTGACAAGATGTATTGTAGGTTCAATGATATTGTAAAGGATTTGGAAGGTTTGGGTAAAGAATATTCCTTGGATGAAAAGAATAGAAATTTTTGAATGTTTTACCTAAGGAATGGGAACCTAAATCCATTGCTATAGAGGAGTCTAAAAATTTAAATTCAATACCTATTGAGTCTTTGATTAATTCTCTAACCTCCTTTGAATTGAAAATGAAATACAAAGTACAAGATGATGAGGAGGCAAAGTGAAAAAGAAGCATAGCATTTAAAACTTCATCTAAAAGGAGAAAAGACTCGAGGAAGTCTCACTTCCACAACTTTCAAATCACTTGGAATGATTGCAATTCGGATGAAAAAGCTGAAAGAGAATATGAGGAGGCTCAAATGGCTTTTATGGCACTTGACAATAATGAAGTATTCTCTAGTTGTGATTCTTGTGATGATTCATGTGATAATGATGATGATGTTGAATCATTTATTTTTAAAATGCATGAATATTTGAAAGAGTCATATGCTAAGAACAAAGAGTTAAAAATTAAAGTTAATACTTTATTGAGTGCCAACTCAAAACTTGTGCATGAAAATAATTCTTTGACAAAAGAAAATGATGTTTTGAAGGAAAAAATTTGTTGGAAAAACCAAGATAATGGAAGAACAAGTTTCATTGAAGAAGAGATTAGATGATTTGATGATATTTTGAAAAAGAAGAAAAAAATATTTTTGAAAAGAAAAGAACTAGAAATATATTTTTGAACAAAAATTTTATCACCTTTAGAAAAAATAATTTGTACTTTGTTAAATCTAAATCTTCTTTTTATGGCAATAAGAATATTATATATAATTATTGTTATCAACATGGCCATATAAAGAAAAATTGTTATGTTAAAATGTCTGAAATGAAAAATTGGGAATACATTCTATTTGGGTGATTAAGCATGTTACTAACCCATTGGACACAAAAAAGTTTGGGTACCAAAATTGTTGCCTAACTTTGCATGTAGGTATGCTTGAAGAGAACCAAAAAATTCAAGATAGATTATCAATGGAGGGTGTTCAAAGCATATGAGTTAAGATGACATTGAAATGCGTAACATTTAAAATTTTTTATCAAAATTGTGCTTTTACTTAGCTAATTTGAACTATTATCTCTTCAATGATTTTCAACTATATGTTTAAATTTGTTTAAAATATTTGGATACAAGTATCTCCAATTTCTTGTTTATAGTAAGTTACTATTTGCAAAAGTAAGGGGAAGTATTCTCTTTTTACTCACTTAAATTACTTTCATCTTTTAAGGGGGGAGAATAAACTCGGGGGAGCTTAAATTGCATTAATTTTATTATATTTTGATGATGCCAAAAGGGGAGAACTAATGGACAAATTCTCTTGTCTTGTACTTTATATTTTATGATTATTTTTTGAATTGTCCAATTGATTTGTCATCATCAAAAAATGGGAGATTGTTGAACCCCAATTATGATAATCATGTTTTCATGATGACCAAATCGCACTAACAGTTTGAAAACATGTGTGAAGAAAAACAGGGAGTTTCGAACGTAAATGATTGTCCGAAAACAATCAAGAAAACAAACAATAAAACTCTACGGACGTTGATGATTGTCTGATAGGAAGTCAATTCGGAGATGATGACAATCGTCTGACACAAAGGATCTGAAGCCTCGGACAAAGAATAGCATTCGATCATACTTTCAGAAGACATTGCATGGACCAGACATAGGTTCGGACGCATCCTCAGACGTCCGAACGAATACCCTCAGAGACCAGACGCAGAGGCTATGCATCGGACGTTCGAAAGGTCCAACGGCTAGTTCGTTCGGACGCACACTTACAGTATCGACCATCTGAAAGACCAAACGGCTAGTTTCTCAGGAAATAGAAAATAGCCGTTAGAGAGCTGTTGGAAGTAATTTTTGGGCTTCTATAAATACTCCCAAGTTTGTAAATGGTTAAGATAGAGAGAAGAACTATTGCCTTCAATATAAACACTTGTAAGAGTTATTTAGGAAGAAATATGTTAAAATATTGTGGGTTGTATTGGTTTGAGTAGTGTAGTTCTCTTGATTCAACTAGAGGGAATTAGTGTGAGTAAGAGTAGACTAGTGAGTGACCTTCAAATGTAAGAGTGGAGGGATATCACAGTGTACAAAAGTGAGGTTGTTGTATAAAACCCTTTGGCTCAACTAGAGGGATTTAGCTAGTGCAAGGGTGAGCCTACTTTGTATACAAGAAAGTTATTGCCTCACTTTCTTTGAAGAGGCACTACTAGAGGAAATCTTCAAATTTGAGAAATTTGGGAGTTTGGTTTGATACTTTCTATCTATATCTTTACATTTGTTCTTTAAGTTTTAATTGTTGAATATTTATTATATTCATTTGTGCTTAAGTATTTATTTGTTGCATTTATATTAAGCACATTAAAAATGTTTATTTTTTGAAACAACCTAATTCACCCCCCTCTTAGGTTGCTTTTGGGGCCAACACATTCATAGTTTGTAAAAAAATGCAAGTTCATGTATGAATCAAGTAGATGGAAGTTTTTGAAAAAAAAAAATTATATATCTGTTGAACCCTAGTTATGTTAATCATGTTTTGATGATGACCAAATCACACTAATGGTTTAATAACAAGTGTGCAGAAAAACAGTAGGTTCGGACGCAAATGATCGTCTGAACAAAACAACCACAAGACTTCACAAACCAAGGATGCTGTCCGATCCACAAGAGTTTCGGACGATGGTAATCTCCGATACAAAGAATTTGAAGCAAGTCTCGGACGAAGAACAGCGTCCGATCATATTCCAATAGACTTTGCTTCGATCGGACGAATGTTCGGACGCATCCTTGGACGTCCAAACGAATACCCTTAGAGAACAGACGTAGTGTCGGACGCAAGGTTTAGCAGCGGCCGTCCGAACGGTCCAACGGCTAGTTTGTTCGGACGCACTCTTGCTGCATCGGCCGTCCGAAAGGTCCAACGGCTAGTTTTCCAGTAAACAGAAAATAGCCGTTGGGAAGTTGTTGAAAGCAGATATTTGGCAACTATAAATACCCCTAGGTCTGAATTAATTAAAAAAAGACTTCTACATTGATTACAAACAATTCTTGAGCTATTTGGGAGAAATAGTGGGTACAAGTGTTGTAATAGTTACACTGTGTAGGTAGTGTGAAAAGTGTTTAGAAGTGTAAAAGTTCTTCAAGTGTAAGAGTGGAGAGATAACAATTGTAACAAAGTGAGGTTGTGAGTGTAAAACTCTTGGCTCAACTAAAGGAAATTAGTGTGAGCAAGAGTGATCCTCATTTGTGTACAAGAGGTTATTGTCTCACCTACTTTGAAGAGACTTTTAGGGCTGAACTTCAAGTTGTGAACTTGGTAGTTGCCTTGTAAGAAGCTCTTTGTAGTTGCAAGCTCCAAGCTTGAGAAGCTAGGGAGTTTGGTTTGATTCTCTTAATCTGAATATTCTTACTTGTTCTTTAAGCTTAAATTGTTGAATATCTATTGTATTCATTTGTGCTTAAGAGACATTTGGTGCATAAAGTTTGAATTTCTATTAAGCACATAAAAAGGATTGTTTTTAGAGACAACTTAATTCACCCCCCTCTTAGGTTGCTTTTGGGGCCAACAATATCTAACTCATAAGTGCATACTTAACAACAATCTCTTCCTTTAATTGTTTTTATTTTTATTTTTATTTTTAGTTCTTCATGTTGTAAATCTTATTAATACACTACTCCTGTTGCTCCAATTATTTTCTCACAAATGATTTTTTTTTTTTTTTGTGTGTGGTTAATGTGTTGAGTCTTCAAAGCTCAATTTTTGTATGATTTCCTAACTAATTTTTAATTTTTAATTTTCTAAGTAGTAGTATTTCACATATATCCCACTTTTGTTGAAGAAAATTTCATAAAAAATCAAATAAATAGATACAATTTAATTATTCATTAAAAAATATACGTTTGACTAAAAAAATCAACTTTGAAAAAATAAACAGGACAGATGAAGTATTACTGTGTATTGTTTATTTTTATTTAGTTTATGTATTAAAGTTTTATGCCATAATCATTGTTTCACTATATTTTTTTTAGTTATTTTCTATTTATGACTAACTAAAAGAAATACTATAATAAATCATATAACTATCCCAATAACTTGAATATTCAAAAATTTAATTAATATTACCTTCATGTTATCAAGTAATCTTCAAACAGAAAAATAAATCATAAATATTAATTAAGGAATAATTCATTAAGTTTTGAATATTCAAAAACTTTGACTTATCTTAATATTATCAATTAATCTTTAAATAGTAAAAATATATAATGATACACCTTAATTAAGGACTTTGTCATTATAATTACCAAATAATTATTGATAAAATTAAATATATATCAAGTATATTTTATTAGCAAAAATAAATAAAAGTACACTTTAAGAACAGTGACCAATACTTCTTAATTATTATTTGCATTGACAATTTATATGTTCCAAAATTTTAATTTCCATGTAGTAGTATTTCACATGTATCCTGTAGACACCTATTTTTGTCCCGTAAGTTCTCCCCTATTTTTCTTTTAATTTAACTCTCAATTTTCTTTTTAATTTCCCTTTTAATTTCTTTTTAACCTGCTTTTTGATTTCCTCTTAATTTATCCGTTAATTCTCTCTTAATTTGTCTTATGACTGGTGTTTAATTATTATGTGTTTTATGCATTTTTGAAATACAAAGAATGAGTTTTAATATTATTAAGGTTTTAGATTTTTCAAAAAAAAAAAAAAAATTAAAAATTAAAAATTAAAAATTAAAAATTAAAAAAAAAAAAAAAGAAAAGAAAAGAAAAGAAAAGTTCAGCGCGTGAACAATACCGCGCGTACTGTTCATGCGCCGAACAATCAGCTCAGCAGAGCTGTTTTGGCCACGTTTTCTCTGTGTTTTTCACCCATTTTTCACCAAAAATTTCAGATGCCCATACTCCCCACATGACAAGGAATGGTCTTTGACCATTTTTACACTCAATCCAATTCATCAAAAGCACAAAAAATCAGTCTAAAGTGGAAAAAAAAATTTTCTGCAGAGAATTTTCTTAAGCCAAAAAAAAATGCCAAACAGCGAACTTTGAGCCAAAATTCCATACGATCAGAGAGGAATTAGACTAAACTCAAAGAATAAAAGTTGTAGAGGGTATCTGGAGCTACAACTTACTATTTTCAAACCCAAAGCAAAATCATCCATTTAGAGGGTCAAAAACCTGGTAGAAAAAGGCTGTTGGTCCAGAGGATCTGCAGAAAAAATTTCCAAGTCTGGAAAATTTTCCAGACAACCAACTTTGAGCCAAGATTTCAATCGATAGAAGAGGAACTGGATTAAACTCAAAGAATAAAAGTTGTAGAACGTTCCTGGAGCTACAACTTTCCTTTTCAAACCCGAAGCAAAATCGTTCATCTTCTGGGTCAAAATCGTGGTCGAAGAAGGCTGGTAGCCCATAAAAATCTGCACAAAAAAAAGGAAAGGTTAGAAAATTTTATTTCCATTTTACTCCTCCATATTTCAGTTTTTTTTAGTTTAGCTCGAGAATATTTTCGTAAATTACATTTAGGCCCTTCTCATAGGGCCCGTTTGATGCCACGTCAGCGATGACGTGGCGCTACCAGATTGCGCCACGTCAGTTATGACGCGGCGCAACCAGATTGAGCCCCGTCAGGGATGACGCGGCCCACGGGGCCTCTGATTGCGCCACGTTAGCGATGACGTGGCCCCACCTGATTGCGCCACGTCATCGATGACGTGGCATTTAAAAAAAAAATCTGGTTAGAAAACTTTTTATTTGCTTTTTGGCCCTCCAGATTTCGGATTTCTGCATTTTTATCCCTCGTGGCGCACTCTTTTAACATTACACACATCGCTAGATGTGTATAAGAGATTATTTGCAAAGTTACCGCAGAATTTGCTACAAATTACATGTTTTATGTCAATAACCACCAAGTTTTTACTTCGATTTTCTGTTTGGTATAAGAGACAGCTTCAAATTTAAGTTTATTGTGAAATTACTGTTTTACCCTTATAAGTATTAAATTGTAAATAGATTTTGATCTTTGCACATATTTTTGATTAATTGCTTTTGTGATGATTGGTGCTTTATTTTAATGTTTGTTGGTCTCAATATAATATTTATGCCTTATCTTACTTGTTAAACTATGCGAATTTACTCTTTTGCCCTCAAATTTTGGATATTAGTTGCACAACTAGACGTTAAATATTTGAATCAAATTCAATTTAGCCCAAGACTTAATAATTGTATCAATAATATAAAATTGGGCTAGAAATAAACTCCGGCGTGCATGACAAATTACTATTTTTGCCCCTTGGGCGTTAAAGGGCACTACAAGCTCAATGTGTGCGACTTTTAGGATAGTGTATTAACTGCTAAATCTACCTGTCGTTGTTAATATTTACCATTTATTTTCGTTTCCTCATTAACATGTACATATTTTACTACTTTTAAACTATCTCAAAGCACACGTATGCTACAAAGCCAGCAATAATGAATATAAAATTGAAAAGAGAAACGCGATTAAATCACGCAATCGGTCCAAAGAGTAAAGTGGGTGCCGAGGGAAATTCAAATCCATCCCAAACCTTCCCATTTTACAACAGGATTCCCGAACTCATTTTCTTGAGTTACGTGGACCAGGAGTCAATCTAAACTAGGGTTTATTTTCTTTTTAAATTTTGATGTATTTTTGTGTCCCGGCGCACCAACACACCGGGTGGCGTAAACTCCAATCTTGTTTTCCCTAGTACAGATTGTTTTTATACAATTCATAGTCGCATTAAAGGCCCTGTTATGTAATAGTAAATAGGTGATTCATTTAAATTTGTAATAGTAAGTAGGTAATTTATGTTTGTAAATTGCAAGTAGGATTTTTGCATTCAATCACCTATTTCACGAGCACAGACACGTTGGCGACGGTGCAGGTCCCATCGGTGCCGGTGGTGCACGGATACACATGGTAAATTAAAAGTAAGGGGGGCGCGACAGCGTGGCGACTCCACTGGGGACTTTGAGAATCCGGGCGCATGATTTTAACGCGTTTCTCTCAATTTTACCCCGTTCATTATAAACCGGGTAATTTTTACCCATTTTGTGTGCTATGTTACCGGCTCTATACCTCGTTTTGCGTGCCATATGCTATATGTTACTTTATTTGTTCTTTTCAATTAATTTGCACTTGTTTTAACGTATTTCGCCATTTTTGCTGTAGAGCCTGTCTTGTGTGCCGATTTAGATTTTAAGAGACGTTTTATGTGCCACATGCTATCTGTTACTTTCTTTGTTCTTTTCAAATTATTTTACACTTGTTTTACTGTATTTCACTATGTTTGTTGTCTTGAGTGCCAATTTGCTCGACTTAGGTCTCGTTTTACATGCCATATCCTGTCTACTTATGGTGTGATTTGTTCTTGCTTTATTGTACATGTTTTAATATATCTTGCTATTATACCTGTTGTGGTTAATTTGGGGGAAATTTTTGGGGTGCTAGGGTGCATCAAACCTTTAGAGCCAAACGCGCTAAAATGTGTGAATCTTACCGCCTCCAAGTGAACACAGCATAACACATGTCTCATTTATTGCATGTCCTATTTTGCGGGTGTCGTTCCCACATTCCCTGTAGGAATTAAGATGATCTACCCAGATATGCGGTCGTGACACAATGTACACGTAACGGTATCTGTGGCGATCACCCAACCACCGACGATAAGGCCTATTGAGAATTGACGGATTTTGTTTTTGGGCCCAAAGTCTGAAGGTTCGGGAACCAAGCCTATCTAGATTGCATTAGTAAGCCTAGCCTCATGATCATATAGCTTAAACCATAGGGCAGAACTGTGTGGACCTTGTTTAGGACACTAGACACGAGGCGGTAAGACCCACCCATTTATCTGGCTTGTAATAGTAATAACCTTACAATTTTTGCTATGTAATAGCAATTAGTTTTTTTGATTCGTATGATTTATATTGGCCCTGTAATTTGTATCTACTTCCCGCAAGAAAGAGTAAATTTCAATTTTTGCATTGCATAAGCCTTAGGTAGGGTCAAGGCATATGGTTGTCAAGCCCTAATAGGAGACCCATCCCTACAACATGTTTCTAAAGTTTTATTATCCCTTGTGTGCATGTAGGTTAACCCCACCGATGTAGGGCCATCGTAGGCTACTTATTGCATATCATTAGTCGTAGAAGGGATACCCTATCGGATACCCGTACATAGAATTGCAACTACCTATCCCTAGGTACATAACCTACAATGGGATTTGCAAGATTGTATAAGGATAGACAGGCCCTTGTAGGGCTTAAATGTGGTGAACAAGAGATGCTTATCAGATCATCGGCTTTATTCAGTGCATGCCCTCTTTCGCTTGAGTAATTGAAAAGGCGACCAAAGTGCCCTATTTGCTACAGGAGTGGGAACGAAGATAGCTCTAGATAAGCACAGGCAAGCTTACAAAAGACTTCAAGAACAGCAATCCTGTATTCGAGAGCAGGAATACAACCGAAAGAGGGCATGCACTGAGATGGCCGATGATCTGGGACGCCTAATGCACAATGGGGCTGCTGAATCAGCAAGTAGCAAGCTTCTGCGGTACAAGGAGCAAATAATGAAGATACGAGACCATCTAAAGGAGCTCGCCTAATAAGTTCAAACGTGTTGGTAGATCAATAGGGTGTGTTATGCCTTGCAAATTCATCCCCAAACCTTGGCCGATGCGATATCCTCCACGCAGCATTTCCTTTGCAATCATTACACTCTGCCTTATCCCAGACAACTTTCATTATTATGTTTTAATATGTAGGTACTAAATGTCAAAATAGCTGCCCAACGCAGCCCTATTTATACACGCTCGCGTGCACATAAACTCTGATTTGAAGACAGTATGAGCACCGTATCGGCAAAAGATGTGGAAGGGACCGGTGGGGATCAAAACCGGAGATAGCGTCATGCACGCCGGAGTCTGTCTCTTATACACATCTAGATGTGTATAAGAGACAGACACTCGCCTTACCCCAGACAACTTTCATATGTTGACTATTCTCCAAGATGGGCGGGGGGGGGCGCATAAGATTGCCTGGGGATGCCGCTACCCCCACCACCACAAAATCAACCTCCTCCAACTTCGTATTCATTATTGCCGGCTTTGTAGCATACGTGTGCTTTGAGATAGTTTAAAAGTAATAAAATATGTACATGTTAATGAGGTAAACGAATAATAAATGGTAAATATTAACATTGACAGGTAGATGCAGTTGATCGATCTCTTATACAGCGATTGATGCGTTGATTGTGACTTTACCTGTCTCATTATTCACAGAGTATGTGGAAAGATGGAGACGTTAGCTGCCAGAGTGAGCCCACCTATGACTGAGACTGAGATGGTCAAACTTTTTATTGATGCACAAGAACCTCCTTACTATGAAAAATTGACCGGCGTTTATTGGGAAATCCTTTTCAGAGATCTTCCAGCAAGCAGAGGCTGTTGAAAGGGGCTTGAAAAGCGAGAAAATTATTGACAAGACGACTTTCAAACTTCAGATAGAATCCATGCAGGGGAGCACGTCTGTGGCTAAGAAACCCCTGAGCATTCAAGCTTGACAAGAAGGAAGAGGAAGTGACTTTTATTTTCAACCAACCCAACCGCCAACCACCACGCAATTTCCATCAATACCAAAGACCTAACCCACAACCCTTTTATGCACCACCTCCACTACCACCTCAATACTATCCTCAACCCGTATACCAAACACAAGTACAAGTGCCCGTGCCTAATCCACAGCTCCCATATTATAATCCAAGACCACAACCCTCAAACAATCAAAGACCCAACGAGCCAAATAACTTTCCTCCACCAAACCCCAACCAAGCCAGACCACATGACAGACCACCTCGCAATTTCACCAACTTGGGACAGCCCATCGAGCAACTATATGAGCAGTTGAGAGTCGGCAGGGAGATTGAATCCTATAGCTCCTCCTTGTATTGAGGGAGTTCCGGATAGGTTTGACGCCAACGCCCACTGTGCCTATCATTCTGGAGATTGTGGGCATTCCACGGCTAATTGTTGGACGTTGAAGAACAAGGTGCAAGACATGATCAATGCACGAGAGATTGTCATTAGGAGGCCAGGAAGGGCTCTGAAGTAAACACTAACTGCTGCCACGGCATGAGCCTCATGTTGGGATGGTTTGTATAGAAGCGGAGATCGAAGAGGAAGAAGGAGCAATCAAAGAAGTGACAATGACTCGATCAAACCGTTTATTTAGATTTGGAGCCATCTGAGCCTTTTATCATAGACGTGGATCCGTTTGAGGTAGAACCCCAAGATCCCGTTGTGATTGAACTACCAACACAATTGCCAATTGAGAGCACACATGCAGTGCCGTGGAATTACCAACCCTCAGCTATGATTATCGGTGGAAAGCATCTGTTTCTTAGGAGGATCTAGCATAATAACACATGATGACCTAAATATGACAAACTTGCTGGGTTAGTGGGCAGTGTGCGGCATCAAACCAAATTTGTTTTTCTGATGATGACTTAACTTCTGAAGGGAGCGACCACAACAAGGCTCTATTCATCTCAGTTAGATGTGAGGGGCGGCATTTGCCTAGGGTCATGGTTGATAATGGGTCTGCTTTAAATATTTGTCCTTTGAAGACATTGGATAAGTTGGGAATCTCTCATGACCTGGTCAAGAATTTGCCCAGAGTCCATCCGAGGTTTTGACGGGGCTCGAAGACAAGCCACCGGAGAGATAAACCTTATTTTGGAAGTCGGTCCATCTGTTCATCAGGTCACTTGCCAGGTTCTTCCAATTGTTGGGGTATATAATTTGCTGCTGGGACGTCCCTGGATCCATTCTGCTGGGGCTATTCCGTCATCTTTGCATCAAAGGGTTAAATTCATTTACGAGCTTAAGCTAATTACTGTATTTGCCGAAGATGACCACGCCATGATGGTCAAGGAGGAAGTTGGAGAAAGCAGCGATACTCCGGTGCCTTTCCTAGCTTATGATGTGGTCTCTGTCAGCCGAGGGCCTAGAAAGCAGTCATCAATGAAAGTTGTCTGGGATAAGGCGAGTGTAATGATTGCAAAGGAAATGCTGCGTGGAGAATATCGCATCGGCCAAGGTTTGGGGATGAATTTACAAGGCATAACACACCCTATTGATCTAAACGCTGATGAATACATTTATCAGGTTGATGGACTCGCCGAATGCCGCGATTGAGGAGATTAAGTAGTCAAGAGAGTGAACAGAAGGTCGAGCATTGCCTATTGCCATTCCAACAATTGGAAGAACTTATTCATCTGCGTTGGTAGATCAACAGGATGCAGAGGAGGCTGAAAAGGAGGACCTTATCCAAGGGATAGCCCCCGGCAATTTGCCGAGGTAATTATTCAAGAGCAGGCGGAGGAGGACAGTTGGTCTGAGCTGCCATTTGCTGAGATCGACCAACTGCACAATTGGACAAATGATGATCTCCCTATTCACAGGGAGTTTCGGTAAATTTGAAAGGATATTATTTTTAGTTTTGCTCCTTTTAATTTCATCTTTGTATGTATGTTTCGTATTTTTTTAAAGCTGTTTTGTTTATGCCATCTAGTCAAGAAATAGGTGCATGCACAGCATTGTATTCATGATTCATCTCGTTCATTTGTTTTGGAGATGGATCTTGAAAACAATTCAATTGGTAAGGCAAGTACAATCATAATATTGCCTTCATGATTCATCTTATTCATCTTTTTGGAGATGAATTCTGAAGACAATTGATTTTTTATAGGATGGCCAATGAATGTTAAGTTTATGTTCTCTAGAATCACTTGTACAAATCTTTGATTAATGAGAACTTTTTCTTCAAGATGTTTTAGCTCATTTTGTTTTCTTTCATTTCATACTTTATTTTCTCCCAGATGGCCCAAAATCAATGCTTTTGATCCTTCGGATACTACCATTTATGAGGCCGATGAGTGCAATTTCGATATCACACCTGACCCTATTTCTACACAATCTGAGAGTGATGAGGACGAGTGTGATATTGAAAATGAATTCGGGCGACATGAGGAAAAACCAAAGCCTAACTTGGAAGAAACAAACGGTAAACATTGCTCATAGACACGGAGTCAGAGAGGTTAAAATCAGCATCTATTTGACTAGAGGGCAGAGAAAAGAGATGATAGAATTTTTTATTTTGTTCCAAGACATCTTTGCCTGGTCTTATGATGAATCACCTATCATCATATCTCTCTCAATCATCAAGCAGTTTAATGCCACAATCATCATTGTATCCCGGTATCCTATTTGGCTTTCCAATATGGTGCCAGTACCGAAGAAGACTGGGGAGGTCAGAGTTTGTGTCGATTATCGAGATTTAAATAAGGCCAGTCCCAAGGATGATTTTCCTGCCAAACATTCACATCATTCTAGACAGTGCTGCCATTTCCAGTTTCTTTTGTCGATTGTTTTGCTGGGTATCACCAAATCCTAGTGGATGAGGAAGACAGGGAAAAGACAGCATTCATTACTCCTTAGGGGACATTCTGCTATAGAGTTATGCCAATTGGACTTAAAAATGCTGGTGCAACATATCAACGTACTATGACCACCTTGTTTCATGACATGATACACGAAGAGATGGAGTAGGGTCTATGTCGATGATATCATCATCAAATCCAAGAAGGCCGAGGATCACTTGACCAATCTTAAGAAGGTATTTGAGAGGGTGAGGAAATACAATCTGAAGTTGAACCCGGCAAAGTGAGCCTTTGGAGCTCCTATCTGGAAAGTTATTAGGTTTCATTGTCAGTAAGCGGGGGATTGAGATAGACCCTGCAAAGATTAAGCTATCGATGATATGTAAAAAGAGAAAGAAGAAGAACGTAAATTCTATTCTTGGGTAAAACCAATTTCATCGGTCGCTTCATTGCTCAGTTGACAGATACTTGTGAACCTTTGTTCAAACTGTTGAGAAAAAATGCACCGATGTACTGGAATGATGATTGTCAGCAGGCTTTTGACAAAATCAAAGATTATCTTTTGAACCCTCCTGTGTTGGTCCCCCCAAAGCCAGGGAGGCCATTAATCATGTATCTGTCGATTTTGGACGGATCCATGGGTTGTGTCTTGGGGCAGCATGACAATTCGGGCAGAAAGGCTAGCAGGCTATCTATTATCTAAGTAAGAAGTTTACAGTCCATGAAGCCAATTATTCTTTTCTAGAACGAACATGTTGTGCATTGGTTTGGATCTCGCAACGGCTAAGGCATTATCTACTGGGTCATACCACTTATCTCATTTCCAGGTGTGATCCCCTTCGCTATCTGTTAGAGAAGCCTATGCCTACTGGACGCTTGGCTAGATGGCAGATGTTGTTAGCAGAATTCGATATCATCTTTACTACTCAAAGGGCTATCAAAGGACAAGCGATAGAGGATTATCTTGCTAAGAACCCAAGGGAGAATGATTATCAACCCTTGCACACATACTTCCCGGACGAAGACATCTTATTCATTGGCACTGCCGAAGACATGAAAGATGAATGCCCACATTGGAGGCTATTCTTTGATGGTGCATCCAACACTTTCGGTGCAGGCATAGGAGCAGTTTTGATATCTCCAGGGGGCAGACACTTCCCAGCAACAGCCAAGTTACAGTTTCCGTGCTTCAGATAAGAAGTTCCTACGCCGAATGTCGATCAAGTTCTTTTTAAATGGCAATATGCTTTATCGAAGGACGACAGATCTGGGTCTCTGTCTGAGGTGCGTTGATAAGAAAGAGGCCGCTTACATTGTGGAGGATGTTCATGGAGGAGTCTGTGGGCCACATATGAACGGACACTTATTAGCTAAGAAGATAATGAGAGCAGGCTATTTCTGGCTTATTATGGAGCATGATTGTATCGAATTTATTCGCAGGTGTGTTAAGTGCCAAATGCACGGGGATGAGATAAGGGCAGCACCAACTGAATTGCACAACATTACTACTCCATGGCCTTGTTCAATTTGGGGAATGGATGTCATTGGATTGATCGAGCCGCCAGCTTCTAATGGTCATCGCTTCATTCTAGTAGTGATTGAATATTTCACTAAGTAGGTCGAGGCTGAATCCTACAAGCACGTCACAAAGAAAGTTGTGGCAGAGTTCATTCGAAAGAACATCATTTGTCGCTTTGGGATCCCGGATACATTGGTTACTGACAATGCCAAGAATCTGAACAATGACATGGTAGATGGCCTTTGTGCCCAATTCAAGATTAAGCATGGACATTGGAATTCCACCATCTACAGGCCAAAAATGAATGGGGCAGTCGAAGCAGCCAACAAGAATCTTAAGAGAATTATTCGAAAGATGGTTGACAGTCAGCGTGATTGGCATGAAAAGCTGCCATATGCACTGTTGGGTTATCGGACTTCCATCAGGACATCTACTGGGGCAACGCCTTACTTCCTCATGTACGGAATCTTTTCTCCATGCCATTGGAAGTAGAGATCCCTTCTCTATGCATTCTTATGGAGGCTGAGTTAGAGGATGTAGAATGTGTAAGGCTCAGACATGAACAGCTTGCACTCATTGATACCAAAGACGGCTAACAGCTGTGTGTCATGGCCAATGTTATCAACGGAGGATGGCCTGCCAGTTACACATCAAGACTTGCAGGACATTTTCAGTGGCGATCTAGTTTTGAAACGTATATTGCCAATACAGACGAAGCAAAGGGCAAGTTTGCTCCTAACGCGGTGGTCCATTCATTGTACACAAAGTATTATCAGGAGGAGCTCTTATCCTTACGGAGATGGATGGACAGGTTTTCCCTCAATCGATAAATGCGGACATGGTCAAAAAGTTTTTCATCTGATTTGGCAGATTGTAAACCTTTAAGTCATTGCAGAACGTAGGATAGAATTCTACTGTTGTTTTCTTTCCCTTTTTACCCACAGATGTCCTAAACTCTTTACACATCTATGCTGTGTATTAGAGACATCTTTCGTTTCAATTGTGCTTTGTCCCTATCATTTTCTGCAAAAACAAATTGGAACTGAGCTCATTTACGATGTTGGGGCAAAATTGTTGTTTTGGGTGGCAAAAAAAAAAAAAAAAAGTTCGAGATGCTGACCAAAACAAATACCCAACAAAACTCAGTTTGTTATAATAAAACTGGGGCAATTTTTTTTCATCTATTTCCCCAGTTCAGTCAGTTGCATTCAAGTAAGACTCTCAGCCCAAAACTGGGGCAATTCTTTTAGATAAGGGACATAACCAGTTTTTCCTCATATCACAAACCCGCTCTTCCAGGAATCCCTTGTAGCTATATTCTTTCCAATCAAAGCGCCCATCTTAAACTGGGGTAAGTTTTTGTTAAGATAATCCCAATTTTTACCAATCACACGACTTAACCCATTTTAACCCTAACTATCCTAAGTTCTGCATAGGCTTAAAGGGAGCAGTTTGTGCGGTCTCGGTAGTTGATGTTAACATGTCTATCCCAATTACAGGGAAGGCAGCCTTACTGATGCCAAAAAACTTTGAAAACTAAAGTTCGCATGCATTGGAAAAGGCGATTACTTAGCCAGACGTCTTCCGTTTACTCCCACACCTTGCTGTTTACTTGGACCTCCTAGGTGAAAACCCGGAAAGGGCACCTTTGTTTGTTAAAAAAAAAAAAAAACCAAAAGCTAAAGAGAGGCTAGGTTGAAAACCCTACGGGGCGGCCGGCAAAAGGAGAGTGTGTGGAAAAATACAAAAATAAAAATAAAAATAAAAGGGAGGGGAACCTTAGCGAAAACCTGAAAAGGCGCTGAGGAAGGGGCAAATCGAGCAAATGGTCAAAGTCTGGTTGATGACTTCTCTGAGTCCACGTCTGGGAAAGTGTTCAATCAAAATTTGTTGAATGAAGTTAGGCTTATTGGTTGCCTCTATGTCGTTCTCTCAACACAGTCATTGGCCTTTAAGAGGCACGTATCCGATGGATCCAAAGCATTGCCTGATCGGGTCCAAATAACTTATTCGGCTATCCAATCGGTGTTAATGCCTCTTTGATGGCACGATTTTTACTAAGATTGCTACCCATCTGCCTACAAGAAGATTCATGTACTTCTATCTAACTCACACATTGCCATTTTGTTTGTTTGTAGTTGTTCTTCTTGTTGTTGATGTCTTAGTTGTCAAATATGTGAAAATCATCTTAAGAATCGAACTATGTTCGACCTGATTCCCGTGGTGGGATACGTAGGCAGCTCTTACCGAGCTCGGTCACCTTGCTTATAGTAATGTTCACTAAGATTGACATTTTTGTATGTTATGACACTGACCAATCCCTTTCGAGTTTTCTTTGCTCAATATTGCATTGTTTTGAGTACCTGTAGGTACACGAAAATAAAGTGGATGCTAAAATCAGCGACACTGGGGCAAATTTTTATTGATTGGATATCCTTCATAAACAACAAGGGATACACTAATCCTGAGAGCTGTCTTGATATCCAACGGTTTTTCTTCGCAATTTGAAAGGAGTGATTCACGCCAACCCCTAATGAAGCAATCAACCTCACAGGTAATCGCCACTTGGGAGATGGTGCACTGAATTTCCAGTCAAACCTCTCGACATAAATAATACTGTCATTTACCGTTTAGGGCTTAATGTCCCAGTTTACAATCCAGTCATGATTAGGGTTAATTACTAGTTGCCTTTTACACTTCATTTCATGGGTAAGCCCAATGACATGGCTCCGTGTATGTATCATACTTATTGTATTTTCATCCCCGATAAACGAATTTCGGGTTTTCATTTTCATCAACCTGATAAACGAATTTCAGGTTTGTATTTTTCACTACCGATAAACGAATTTCGGGTTCTTATTTCCATTTTTACTAACCTGATAAACAAAATTCAGGTTTGCATTTGCACTCCCGATAAACGAATTTCGGGTTCTCATTTCATTTTATAACCTGATAAACGAATTTCAGGTTTGCATTTTCATCCCCGATAAACGAATTTCGGGTTCTCATTTTCATCAACCTGATAAACGAATTTCAGGTTTGCATTTTCCTCCCGATAAATAAATTTCGGGTTCTCATTTTCATTTTTCATCAACCTGATAAACAAAATTCAGGTTCGTATTTCCTCCCGATAAACGAATTTCGGGTTCTCATTTTCATTTTATCAACCTGATAAATGAATTTCAGGTTTGCATTTTCCTCCCGATAAACGAATTTTGGGTTCTCGTTTTCATTTTCATCAACCTGATAAATGAATTTCAGGTTTGCATTTTCATCCCCGATAAACGAATTTCGGGTTTTCATTTTCATCAACCTGATAAACGAATTTCAGGTTTGCATTTTTATCCCCGATAAACGAATTTCGGGTTTTCATTTTCATTTTCATCAACCTGATAAACGAATTTCAGGTTTGCATTTTTCTCCCGATAAACGAATTTCGGGTTCTCATTTTCATTTTTATTTAACCTGATAAAGGTTTCAGGTTTGCCTTTTTACCCGTAAGTTATTTGTTCCAATTTGTTTTTGCAGAAAATGATAGGGACAAAGCACAATTAGAACGAAATTTCATTCTTGTTAAGAGAATGACACAAAGTACGGGTTTTCCAGATAATTTAAGGATCTTTACCCCGATGACAAAAAGTCAGGTTTTCATTCGTATTTACATACCCTTGCCTTGATGATACAAAGTCGGGCTTTTAATTCATATTGAATGCAAAAATCCTAATTACTGGCGTTTAAGCCCTGTCTCTTATACACATCTAAGAGGATCGAAGAAACTCTAGGCAAAGATTGTAGACACCGCATGACTGGATGATTCCAATCGTGCAACAAAATTTGCCACATGTCAACTCATGAGGTCATGGAAGGGGAAATTGGGAGTCTTTTTATTCATTTCTTTCCCCCAATAAGGACTTTTCCACTCTGGATGAATAGATAGATCTAATCTCCCCAGTGTGTTTGTCAAGATGGTGAATTTCCCCTTCCATGACCTCATGAGTTGACATGTGGCAAATTTTGTTGCACGATTGGAATCATCCAGTCATGCGGTGTCTACAATCTTTGCCTAGAGTTTCTTCGATCCTCTTCGACACTCTGGCAAAGAGGGGAAAGTTGTAGATACCTATTTTTGTCCCGTAAGTTCTCCCTTATTTTTCTTTTAATTTGACTCTCAATTTTCTTTTTAATTTCTTTTTAACCTGCTTTTTGATTTCCTCTTAATTTATCCTTTAATTCTCTCTTAATTTGTCTTATGGTGTTTAATTATTATGTGTTTTATGCATTTTTGAAATACAAAGAATGAGTTTTAATATTATTAAGTTTTTAGATTTTTCAAAAAAAAAGAAAAAAATAAAAAAAAATTTAAAAAAAAGAAAAAGATAAAGAAAAGAAAAGTACAGCGTGAACAAGATGAGCGTCATTCACGCGCCTAATTTCATTTGTCAAAAATGCTCTTGGATTCTCTGCGTGTCTCTTATACCCATTTCTAGACCTGTTTCAGATACACATAGATGATCCACATGACAAGGAATGGTCATTTGACCATTTTTACACTCAATCCAATTCATCAAAAGCACAAAAAATCAGTCTAAAGTGGAAAAAAAAATTTTCTGCAGAAAATTTTCTTAAGCCAAAAAAAATATGCCAAATAACAAACTTTGAACCAAAATTCCATACGATCAGAGAAGAATTAGACTAAATTCAAAGAATAAAAGTTGTAGAGGGTATCTGGAGCTACAACTTCTATTTTCAAACCCGAAGCAAAATCGTCCATTTAGACGGTCAAAAACCTGGTAGAAAAAGGCTGTTGGTCGAGAGGATCTGCAGAAAAAATTTCGAAGTCTGGAAAATTTTCCAAACAACCAACTTTGAGCCAAGATTTCAATCGATAGAAGAGGAACTGAGATTAAACTCAAAGAATAAAAGTTGTAAACGTAATTCCTGGAGCTATAACTTTCCTTTTCACTGAACGAAGCACAATCGTTCATCTTCTGGGTCAAAATCGTGGTCGAAGAAAAGGCTTAGCCCATAAAAATCTGCACAAAAAAAAAGTAAAGGTTAGAAAATTTTATTTCCATTTTACTGCTCCATATTTCAGTTTTTTTTAGTTTAGCCCAAGAATATTTTCGTAAATTACATTTAGGCCCTTCTCATAGGGCAATCTTGATGCCACGTCAGCGATGATGTGGCGCTACTGGTTGCGCCACGTCAGCGCTGACGCGGCGCAACCAGATTGCGCCACATCTAGATGTGTATAAGAGACAGCATTTTGTCACCATCTGATCGTGGCCCCACCAGATTGCGCCACGTCATCGATGACGTGGCATTTAAAAAAAATCCAAAATTTTAGAAAACTTTTTATTTGCTTTGTGTATAAGAGACATCGGTTATCTTCATTAACATATAATCAAATAATTCAATTTTAAAATTAAATTTATAATATTCTAAATGTAATTTTAAAAAATTGCAAAATCAAATTACATGTTTCATGTTAATACTTGTCTTTTACTTTGATTTTCTGTTTAACATTTTAATGTGTTTTAATTACCCTTGATTGTGAAATTATGTGTATTGCCCTTATAAGTATTAAATTGTAAATAGATTTTGATCTTTGCACATATTTTTGATTAATTACTTTTGTGATGATTGGTGCTTTATTTTAATGTTTGTTGGTCTCAATATAATATTTATGCCTTATCTTACTTGTTAAATTATGCGAATTTACTCTTTTGCCCTCAAATTTTGGATTAGTTGCACAACTAGACGTTAAATATTTGAATCAAATTCAATTTAGCCCAGGACTTAGGCCTGTCTCTTATACATATCTAATGTGTATAAAAGACAGTTATCCGGCGTGCATGACACATTACTATTTTTGCCCCTTGGGCGTTAAAGGGCACTACAAGCTCAATGTGTGCGACTTTTAATTGGACCCGGGGCTAAATCTACCTGTCAATGTTAATATTTAAATTTATTTTCGTTTCCTCATTAACATGTACATATTTTACTACTTTTAAACTATCTCAAAGCACACGTATGCTACAAAGCCGGCAATAATGAATATAAAATTGAAAAGAGAAACGCGATAAAATCACGCAACCGGTCCAACGCCGGGTAAAGTGGGTGCCGAGGGAAATTCAAATCCATCCCAAACCTTCCCATTTTACAACAGGATTCCCGAACTCATTTTCTTGAGTTACGTGGACCAGGAGTCAATCTAAACTAGGGTATAAGAGACAGACAAAGTCGCCATAGTAAAATTTTTGTGTCCTAGGCACCAACACACCGGGTGGCACTCCAATCTTGTTTTCCCTAGTTTAGATTGTTTTTATACAATTCATAGTCGCATTAAAGGCCCCGTTATGTAATAGTACAAGAAGGTGATTCATTTAAATTTGTAATAGTAAGTTCCTAGATCGTGTTTGCCACCTAAGAAAAAGTCTTTACCCTGTCCGCGACATATCCCACTTTTGTTGAAGAAAATTTCATATAAAAATCAAATAAATAGATACAATTTATTCATTAAAAAAATATGTTTTTACTAAAAAAAATAACTTTGATAAAATAAATAGGACAGATGAAATATTACTGTGTATTGTTTGTTTTTATTTGGTTTATAAATTAAAGTTTTATGCCATTATTATTATTTCTCTACATTTTTTAGTTATTTTCTATGTATAACTAACTAAAAGCAATAATACTATAATAAATCACATAACTATCTCGATAACTTTTGAATATTCAAAAATTTTACTTTTATCTTCATGTTTTCAAGTAATCTTTGGATAGAAAAATAAGCCATAAACATTAACGAAGGATTAATTCATTAATTTTTGAATATTCAAAAATTTTGATTTTATAATCTTAATATTATCAATTAATCTTTAAATAATAAAAATATATCGATACACCTTAATTAAGGACTTTTTCATCCTAATTACCAATTAATTATTGATAAAAGTAAATATATATCAAATGTATTTCATTAGAAAAAATAAATACAAGTACTCTTTAATAACCGTGACCAATACTTCTTAATTGTTGTTTGCAATGACAATTTATATCTGCAAAATTAACTTAATTCGTACTAAATAAAATAATACTTCTAAATTATAGTTTTTGATTGAACAATTATTATTAAAAACTATACTCATTCACAATTAGAAAAAATGAGTTTTGTCACCTATTTTTGCATGGAACATGGTATAAGTAAGTTTTTAATACAATTATATATCCAAATCACGATAATAAACAAATATTTAATTTAATTTCAACTAATATTTAAGTTGTATATTTAATTTTTAGTTATATGACAAAAAATATAAATATTTTAAATGCATACTTAACAATTATATTTGGATTAAATATTATTTTTGTTTTCTAATTAGTAAACTTTATAGATATTATTACTTAGTTTTGTTCATTTTTGTATGATTTAATTACTAAAGATTTTATGTCATCACTAATATTTTATTAATATCATTTTTTCTAGAATTGATATATAAGGTTCACCCGTGCATAGCATGGGATATTTAGCTAGTGTGTGTGTATTTATATATATATATATATATTATGTGTGAAAGTTACTATTTCAATTAAACTATTTCTTTTTCTTATCTGGCATAGCTAATCTAATCTCTTATCAAATCAAAAAAGTTACCACTTCTCTCTCCTAACAACTTTTATCATTTGAATTATTTATTTTTTATCATATAACGTAACTTTTTAAATAAATATTAGATTGTTATATTCATATTTAATATAATTTCAATCAATTTTTTTTCCTAGGTGGCATAGACAATTGAGGAAAAAATTGGGTAATTTAAATTTTAATGGATTTATGCAACGATTTATGACCATACCTGTAAAAATATTTTATGGTGAATTTTTAAAAAATTTACTGTGCTATTTTAGAATTAACAATTTGAACCTGTACATTATTTTACGACAACTTATATTTTAGTTTTTTTCCCCCAAATGTAGGGAACTTTTATTTTAGTTTTATATTGATCCTTACAAATAAAAAAATGAGTGATAATTTTAGTTTACTAATTGGTTAGTAAAATTGGAATTGGTGTATGGTATTTAATTAAGAGTATATAATAAATTCAATTAAATTTTTTCTTTTTATTATGTGGCAAAGACAATTGAGGAAAAACTACGTTCAAGAAATTTAAATTTTATCGGGTTTATGCACTTATTTATAACCATACTCATATTTTATTGCAAAATTTTAAAAATTTCCTGTGTTATTGATTTTTTTTAGATGAAATATATTTTATATTCAAGAAGACCAATTATATTTTTACTAACTTTTAAAACTCAATTATATGCTATACTTTTTATTTTTTTCAAATAATTTAGGAAAATAATAAGGAAAATTCCTTGCCATTTTTCTCTCTTCTAATAACTTTTTATCTTTTTATTTGAATTATTTATTTTTTACTATATAAAGTACTTTGTTACTAAATATTATAATGGATATATTGATATTTAATTAATGTTACACAATAAATTCAATTAAATTGTTTCTTTTTCTTAGGTGGCAAAGACGATTGAGGAAAAATTAAGTGAAATAGTTTGAATTTTATCGGGTTTATGTACCGATTTATAACCATACCCATTTGTTAGACAGATTTTTAAAATTTTACAATGTAATTTTTGAAATACAATTTGAATTCGTGCATTATTGCATAGATATTTATTTTTTTTTTTTATCAAAAAATAGGGACATTTATTTTAGCTGGATAATGATCCATACAAAGAAAAAAAATGAGTGATAATACAAATAATATTTACCATATAAAATAACTTGATTAGTAAATATTAGAATTAGTGTATAATATTTATTTAAGGTTAGACAATAAATTCAATCAAATTTTTTAAGAGACATCTTCCTAGGTGGTATAAACAATTGAAGAAAAATTTGGGTCAAGAAATTTGAATTTTAACGAATTTATACACCTATTTATAAAAATATCATTTTTTTGGCAAATATTTAAAAAAATTTATTATGTTATAAATTTTTCTAAATAAAATGTATTTTATTATCATGAAAAGTAATTATATTTTTGCTAACTTATAAGACTCAATTATATGTTATTCTTTTAATTATATTTTTTAAATAATAAGAATCCCGTACAACTACAAGGATTTTCATCTAATAATGATGATGGGAGTTGGTTAAGGCTTAAGAAACCGGGATTTTGTTAGATCGACAGATATCACGCTTGTGTCTAATGCCTGGTTGAGTCATCTCTAAATTGGGAAAATCATTATTACTACAATGTTAAAAATATGTTACTTTCACCAACAATAATAGTAAATCAAGTTTTCAGCAACTAAAACTTATTTTCTAGTAATATTTTGAATTTGGAAAATGTTACTTTTAGTTCAGTACTGCCATTACCTTACTTTCTACCCCTTATTTGTTTTTTTTTCCCCGAGAAATTATCCTTAGTTACGCGATTAGAATTAACCACAAAAAATTATAGCGTACGTAGCCTTTTAACAATTTTCATTGATTAAATAGGTCACAATTTTTTTGCTTATTCAAAATGAGGACATTTTTTTTTTTTAAAACTATTTGTTGCATTTTAGAAGTTCTCATGTATGCAAGTTTTGGAAATCTTCAAATTCTTCACGTAACTTTTCCATGGAGCTTTGAAGGTTTGTACCATATGCTTTATAAGTTTCTACTACAAAAACTTTCATAAAAACAAAATAGTTATTTAACAGGACTTAGAATTTCCTGTAGTCTACTCTAAAGTCTAAACATGTTAACGAGATGCCTTAGTTGCAATCAACACTGAAATTTTGTAGCAAGTTGGCAGCCTAGTGAAAAATCACAAATTTGAGGTACGAGTCTCAAATCTTTTTATCAAAGAAAAAGGTCTCAAATCTGGGCACATTGCGACAGGTGGGGATTCTTTATGTGATTGCTTGAAACAATTCATGCTGGGTTGAGGTTAATCTTTGTTTAAATTGGTTGAATTAAGAGACAAACACACAAATTCCAATTACTACTCTTACAGCTTGTTTGGATGGATAGATTTGATTTCAAATCCTTAATCAAAATTTATTTTATTATTTGGATTAAATATTAGTTGACCAAATTTTAAATCTATCAAAAATTGAATTGACTTCAATTATTAGATATTCTGAATTTCAATTTTACTGCAAAATCAAGTCATTTCAAATTCATTCTCAAATCTAAATTCAAATCCATCCATCCAAATATTGTAACTATTTATTTAGAGAATGCTTAGTTCATGATTCGGAATTAGAATCAGAATCGAATCGAATCGAAATCTGTTGTCTTGGCATCTACATTAGGTTAATGCTATCTATATTTATGCTAGTACATAATTGTCTAGTGCAATTAACTATTACCATTGCCGAATCCCGGAATTCGTTGTCTTGAATATATGCCCTAATGTTGCTCTAGAGTCTTCGGATATTTGGTCCTGCAGATGAACCTGATTTCAATAAAACCATGCGTCTTCAACAACGAACTAGAAGTAACTTTGGTGGTCACCCGTGTACGGGATGAGGCATTAGGGAGTAGTCCTGTTATACTCATACAACGAGGAGACTCTGATTCATGAGTTAAAAGCATGACATTCCATGTAATTCAAACAACATCCATGAATAAGATTGAGAGAGAGAAAAGGGAAGGGAGGGCTTCGTCTTAAGGTCAGGAGATCACGACTCCTATCTGTTTAGAGGTCATAGATTTCTCATATTTAGGTTGTGGTGTATTCACATAAATTAGTAATTCCTTGTTCCTTACTGCTGAAGTTTAGGGAACAAACTGGAAACCATGTGACAGAAAGAACAGAGCAATTTGTGTATTTGTGGCCTTCAATTTTGGGAGATGAGATATAAGCTTAGGTCACTGATCCGGGACATAGAGTGGATCAGCATATCCTTCTTTGCATTTCTTCTCCTCTTCCTTTCCAATGGAGGTTCTTTTAGATCATTGCAGACAGACCTTAATGAGGCAGCCAGCTGACTGTTATGATGTGCTGAAAGAAGCTCAAGTCAACTTATAGTTCGTGAAGTCTGGAAAGGAAAAACAGAAAGAAATACATCACAAATCAGCTGCAGTTACAAATTTTTCTTAAAAATAAAAACAGATCTTGTTATGGTGTTTTCTGCTGTATCAAATCTTATTGTTGTGTTCCCAAATTTGCTTAGTCAATACAGATGTCACATATATGAGGATGCCAAGTCTGGTGTAAAACTAAACTGCCTCCTACATGAACAAAGATCTACACTTTAAATAATGATCATTTACTGAAATGAGAATTGGTTAAGACAAAATAGGGAAGAAGGATTTGTATCAGAACTATGCAGTGTGCTGCTAAACAGGCAAAAGTGTAGGTGCCCTCAAGGACAAGGAAATGTATGATCATTTCCAATGTGTATAAGCCACATCATAGACAGAAAACTCATTATGGTGTTGCTTGTGTCCACTCACCAGAAAGTATGACATCTTCCATGTTCACAGACTTACGACCAGCATGCTGTGCAAATAACTCTAGGTCCTTTGCCAACTGTTCTGCATCTTAGGATATACTCCATTAGTTCAAATCTCAAATCTGCAACTAAACCTTTTCAAGAAGAGACAATCCACAAATGCAAGAAAAAAAAAATCCTGATATGAGTGCGGAGACTTCCAATCTCAAGAATGAATGACTAGCCAGCATACATCTGATACTTCTTTGCAGGATTATAATCACGAACAGCAAGTAAAACAAGTATCGTTACTAAGAAATCAGGCAAAATGAGTCTTTTTATTGGGTTTCCTATTTCAGATTCTCTGAGTAAACAGATGCAAACTTGCTGGTATGACATAATTTACTTGCATTTGAAAACTTTCAAGTAACAGTGTAAAAAAGATGAATTTGGAGAGGAAAAATGGAAGTGATTGACCAACACTCAAATTAAGCTACAACTAACGAGTTCACCCACTCCCAAAGTCATCATATTGCCTTCCACAACCAATATGCTAACAGCAAAGCTGCAAAACTGGAATTGCCAAGAGCCGCGATTTAACAGAAAAGAACTTCCAGATGGACAAACTGGCCATAATACTTATCTAGGTTCAAGCTTAGCGATGCGCCACTATCCATTCGTCTAATTCTGTAAGCCTCCTTCTGAGCATAGATATGTATCTCCCAGACTCCTATACTAACTACATGCTGACATAAAAGTGGTTCGGTACTAGACTTTCATTTGAAACAATCGTCTATGTCAATGCTATAAATTCACATGGAAGTATTTAGATCAAGTAGGCTAGAGGTATTGGGACACGTAAAAGAAGATCATAGAAATATGGGGATTAAAGAAAAATAAAATAACATAAGGTAACGTGATGAACAAGCTTTACCGTCTAAGACAAATTCAATAACTCACTAATCCATTCAGTACAATCCTACCTCTGGAAATGCAAGAACTTCTACACTCCCATCATCGAACCATGCTACTTGCACATGGTTTGAAGGCTTATATACAAGCCTTCAAAACACAGTATACCGTATAAGCCTTCAAAACATGTATGTATTATTCCTATGTCAATTACTCATGCACATGGCTATGGTTCGATGTGGGTCAAAGGAAATTCAGAGAAATCAAGATAAAATTCAACCTAACGAAAATTCCAAAATATAATTACCCTTAAACACCATTCTTTTTAACCCAAAAAATTTGCATAAAACACGCAATTCAAACAACTACTTTATGAATATTAATCAAAACCCCTTCTTTATCTTTCTTTTTTTCCTCAAATTAACAGTTAAAAAACAATATTTTTTGTTCAAACGGTATTGCAATGTGATACATATTATTCATAGGGAAGAAAAATTTACCGGCATATTTGAAGGTTAAATTGGAAATACATGCCATGATTGGTTGAAAATTTTCCATCCCATTCTTCTTCGCTGATCCCAATAAAAATCCAAAATTAAAAAAATATATAAAATAAACAAAAATTTGGAACTCAAGCCACCGAAATCTATATATATATATATATATATATATATATATACCTTCAGCTTCAGCGATAGAGATAGTGCAGAGTCGAAATCGATCTCGCAACATCTCATTGGCGGCTTCTTCTTCATCTCTATCAACTTCGATTCCATTTCCTTCGACTCCTCTTTCCATTTTTTGATCAATTTACAGGTTTCGAAGGTTTCTTTATTTCCCCTTTTTTGGTTGGGATGAGCATAAAATGAGCGGGAAATAATGGAGAGAGCGCCACGTTTATACCATGGCCTTTTGTTTGAGGGATGTGGGCTTAAGCCTGCATTTAGTTTCCCTGTTTGAACTTATTTCACGTTTTTATTTTTAAGAAAAGGGAAAAAAGAGCAAAAGTGACATATTGCTTATGAATAAGAAAAAGGATTAATTATACTTTACTCCCTTAAATTTTAGTATCACTAAACTTTATTGTATTTCACGTTATCTTTTGAGCACTAAACCCCCTTGACTAACGGTCAACACTAAAGCGTTAGAAAAATTAGCTAAATGGACAAAAATACCCACAAGTTAATTTCACTTTACCTCCTAAACTTTAGAATTACTAATACTTTAGTCCTTAACGTTATTTTTTTTTTGCATTTAACCCCTTCGCTTATGCCAATTCAACATTTTCATCATTCTATCGCTATTTTATTTTATTATTTTACTAGCGAAGAAACCCGTGCTATGCACGGGAATATAAGTATTATGAAATTTAGAGATCAAATAATATAAATTGATGGTATAAATATTTTAATAATTAACACAAATGATGATAAACAAAAGAAAGTAACAATACTATAATTGAGTCGTGCATAATACGAAGATTTAGGCTAGTAGAACATAAAATTAAGAAAGCAAAATTCAAAAGTAGGAGTTATAAAATTAAGTATATAAATAAGTATAATAAACCTTTTACATATATCATAGTATAATCCATCTAACCTTACGTTTGCGTGTAATTTGGTCGAGATTGTATTTTAAAACAAAATCTCCTGTTTTAGTGCAGTACAATTTATATAAAAAAAATAAAAGAATATGTAAGTTGTTATTGTAATAGAAATTTTTTTTTTTGTGACTATATATATATATATATTACCTTTGTCTTTGTGTTTGCATTTATTCAAGTTCATATGATTTTTTTTTTTACCTTTCTTTTGTGTTAGTTTGTTATTTTTTACAACTAGCCTTTTTTAGTAATTTTTAATAAATTGAACTCCATATTAGTAGTAGGGTACTTGAATAAACTAAAAATAAATAAATAAATAAATAAATAAATAATTAATTATTTCTACCAAGTTTGCAAAAGAATGCGACAATTAAAAGTGATAAAATTGTGTATATACATGGCATAGTTTGGTAATTGCCACATAGTAGTCACTGAATTTTTTCTACTATATATCAAAAAAATTGTTCACTTCACCAAATTAACATGTTAAATAAATAGGACTGTCAATGAGGTCAGGCAGATTCGACAAATAATTTTTTTATACGTGAGTATACATACGGTAAGTATTTCAGAAAGAAAATACTTGTATCACTTCGGGTCCTGAGTTGGCTTAACAACTTTTGAGCGGAAACAACGGATTTAAAATATTTAAGTATGTGTATTGTAAGTATTCTAGAACTCAAGGTGTTATAAACAATACATTATCCCCTCCTACTTCCGATGTGGGACGGGGTACCACAGTCACCCCTTTTTAGCTTTTGCGTCCTCGCGAAGCCTAAGTTGGGGCCCATAACATATCACATACACTGCATAATATAGCCCAATACCACTGGTCCAGTTTCACTCCGTGGAGAGACCACACGAGTTTTGCTCTGATACCAACTGTAACACCCCGGCCCTGGATTAATCCAATAACTTTTGAATGGAAACAACGGATTCAAAAAGTTTAAACCAAGTTATAAGTAGCCTAGAATCTAAGGTGTCATAAGTAATACACTATCTATTCCCACTTCCGATGTAGGATAGGGTATCATAATAGTAACCCAATTAACCTCATTAATTATTTTAGTTGTAATGTTTTGGTTCAATGTATAGTCAATAGTTATCTACTATTAGTATAAGTAGTGCATATCATCCTATATTGTGTTGATATGGTGTTAAAAAAATTAATTTTAATGAACAACCTATAAAACTTTGATTGGATAATATGAGGTTGAGCCAACCCGATTAAAAGTCCAAAACCAAAATAATTTTATGAGGTGAGTATTAATTGCACATTCATAAGTTTGGGCTAGTTCGATTAAGGTTTGAACCTCTAATAAATTTGTCATTGAGCCAGGTTTTACAAAATTCAATTCAGATTAAACCAAAACTCACTAAACCCAATTGACAATCCTACAAATGAATTAAAGTGATACTGATAACCAAAAAAAAAATTTACAAACTGAAAATTCAAGAGAAGAAAAATAAGGGAAGAAGAAGTATTTAAAATTTTGCACGAAAGAATTGTCCTCCAAAATTATTTCAATATGTAGAATGCCAACAATCACGATTACATGAGCATTAAATGGAAAAATAATCATATTTTACATTGATCTAATATCAAACTTAAAAAGATAAACGCAAGCCATATTCTTTTTGACTTAAAGCAGGATACTTACAAAATTGAAATTTAACCCCTTATAAGAATCATTTTTCTCTTTGAATCATCTAACATACGTTATGAACAGAAGTGAATAAAATCACGAAACATTATGTACTTGAGAAAATTGGTGAGGGAAAAAATGTTGATGCCAATTCCGGTTATGTATTGGGCCTCAAGCAGATAAATACAATCGAAAAAGCATTAATAGATAGGAGAAATGATCTAATAATATGATTAGTATGTAATTTTTTAAAGTAAGTTGATAAAGATGAAGAGACTGAAATAAGTTGGTTATAATTTGTTGGACATTGATTTTTACATATTTCTTTCTTTTTAAAAATTTAGCATCATAGAGAAGAGGTAAAAATATGACCAAAATCTTTTGCAATAAGTAGGTTTGAGAATTTGATGATATGTACGTATTTATTTAAGAATAAAGCAGAAAAAGATAGAGAAAATGATCGAATTAGGAAAAAGTGTTTTTTGAAAAAAAAAATATTGTTAGAAGAGTCGTACTTTTTTCAATAACTATGCATTATCTATATTTAAGTCAGTAGAAGTGATAAATATTGATTTCAAGAAATTTATCATAAATAAAGGAGACGTATTATACTATTGCTTACAATTCAAATTAGTAATCTGGTCAAACTCATATTCTCAAGTGCTGACTAATGTAAATAGTAAACAAATGCTCTGATAGGCTAAACCAATACAGCTGGAAAATACGAAATTTCTCAATAAGGGTGAAAAAATATATATTAGCTTAAATATTGGTAATATTTATAATAGACTAATGGAATAAATATTTTTAATATTTATAATATACCGATAGAATAAATATTTCTAAATAAAAAAAATCTCAATCTTTGGTTGTTTATGGATAGACTAAATGTTGCTACTTATTAAGAAATCAAATCTCATTTCCCTTAGTATATAAAATAAATAGTTAAATCTCATTGTTTGGATGTTTTGAACTTATTTTGAAAAAAAAAAAAAGGATTAGTTAACAAATATTCATTAAAAAGTCATATATGGTGAAAGAATATAACAGTGACAAATGTCATCATTTCATGCATTATGGTGAAAGGGAATTTTGCTTTAATATATATATATATATATATATATATAGTAACTTATTAACAACGATATATAGATACAAATTTTGCATAATTAATTAACATTTATTTTCTTAACTTATAATTAATAATTGATACTTACATTATGATTCATAATACACATTTAATTCTATTACACTTTTGAGAAAAAATTAATTACAAGATGTGCATAAATTGAGAATTTTAAAAAAATAGGGGTAGGAAAGATAAAAGTAGATAACTATTTAAGTAATTTATCTTTTACCTCTATTATTTACCAAGTAATTTTTATTTAATCTAATGTGTCACATGTCAACTTGTGAAGACTTCTCACTAAAGGGAATTTTGCTTTAATATATAGATACTGTTGCCTCCATTTAATCTAAATTCCTCCGCTAACTATGAAAACTTCTTATATGTCCAATTCACGGTCTTACCTGTGGAACGCGTAGTTAAAATAAAAAATACATCCTTATTTTCTTATATTATTATACATCATTTACAAGTATTATGTACATCCCATTTAAGTTGTAAGGCACACAAGTGAGGCTAATTCAGATAAAAAAGTCTAGTAAATACGCTAAATTAAACTTCTAGGCATTTGTTCATATTTAATTCTACATTAATTCAAAATTTCTCTTGAGAAAATATATATTCGTAAAACCAAAATAAACAAAAAAATATATTAAAATAAATAGGATTACAATTGTCAAGTATGTAATAAGTGTAACCGAAGGATTTTATTGTCAAAAACAACGTTATGGCCTAAAGTGTTAGTCTTTTTAAACTTTAAGGGGTAATTTATACTAACTGTAATCAAACAAAAAAAAAGGAATAAAATGGAATAGGGGTAAAATGGTCAAAATATTAAATTATGATAACAGAAGGAGTAAAGTGCTCAAAAGATAATGTTAAGGACTAAAGTGTTAGTGATGCTAAAGTTTAAGGGGTAAAGTGTAATTAACCCTAAGAAAAATACTTTGTTAGGAATATCGCATTGTGGAATGTCAATTCTTTGTCGTTGGATTGACAAAAAATTGGAGGACCCTTTTATTTTGGAGTTAATCTGGCGATAAAAAATGAGATTCAACAATGCGGAGTCCCTAGTCAAGTATGACTCAATGAATAAGGGTGTTAATAGTTTGGTTTAATAGAACAAACTGAACGAACCAAATTAATTTGATTTTTGATTTTCAAATATTTGGAGTTCGGATAAACTGAATAAAAAATATTGTTATATGATTTGAATTTGGTTATTGAAAATCAATAATCGAATAACCAAATATTCAAACTTTTAGTTTTATTAGTCTTAGTTTATGGTTAGTAACCCTATTATTTTTTCATTCATTCAACACTCTAATATTGTTTTTCTTTGTTTTTTTTTAGTTTCTAGTCTTAATTTTAATAGTTTTAGATTTTTGTTTATTAATTTATTAGTTTAGTATTTAATTTCATACTTAGTTTTTGAATTAATCAGTGGATTCGGTTAATCGGATAAATTGAAAAACATGTAGTTAACTAACTAACCGAAGAAAAGTTTGATTCGACATTTAATTTTGATTTTCTTCCACCAAAAAATTAAAAAATTTTAACTGAATTACCAATAATCGATCGATGAACACCCCTACTAATGAAATGCTAATTATGCTATAAACAACTTCTTGAAATTTGAGAAAGGAAAGCGCTAAATTTTAAAAATTGTTGAAAAAGCTGAAAGCATGATTTTATTTTCATTTTAGAAAAGTCAAAAATGTTTTTACAAATAACTTTACGTTTGTTTTCCTAAAATTTTAAAATTTAAGATGCGTGTTTAATATTTTCATAAGTTGTCAAGAACAAAGACTTGAGTTATTTAATAGTTAGGTGTTCTATCAGGGAAAAGAAAAAAAAAAAAAAAAGTGTTCTAAAGGGTTTGTTGTATTTTTTCTCTCCCCTAGCTAGGGTGTTTACAAAAAACTATTGAAACCGGTTTATTCTGATTTGTAAAGAAGGATAAACAAATAATCTGTTATTGGCGGTTTGGGTATTCAGATAATTTTTTTCACATAATGGTTCACTTTTTTTTCTTTTTTTTTTTTGAAAAAAAAAACTATAGCTAATACACAGGGAATTTGTGTAATGTTTTATTTGTTTCTCTACTTCTCTTTCTATATAAACGGGCAATAGTATAATTAGCTGTTGGATTTTTTTTTATTTATTTACATTCTAAAGAAAAAAATAAGAATATAACTGTTGATTCGGGTACTATAATTCCAAACAAATTTTAGCAAGTAACTAGTTGGCCAATTATTCCACTAAATATGAACAAAATACACTCAGATTTTTATTCAAGTAGTCTCGCTACCACTGTCATGGACAAGTTCCTGATCCATGAATTAGTTACATGCTGAGGATTAGTAATGGGTCGATGAGTGTATTAGTTATGAATTTTGGTGTACAAGTACATAAACGTATTGTAGATACTTTAGCAACTTAATTGTTACGCATAAAACATTCATTCTAATCATGACTAGACTAATTTTATTGGAAAATATTTAGTTATATTCGGTTTTTGGCATTATCTGCATTTCTTATGATCAGAATTTAATTTTATATAATATACTTATATCAACTAATGATATATATATTTCATAAAATTTAATTCATATTAAAAAATTTATATAAGGATCAAAGATCAAATCTATTTAAATATTTATCAATTTTTTATATAGACTAAAGTTCTTATGAGTTTAATACTCCTAAAGCTTGTTTAGAATTAGCAAGCAGAGCTTGAAAAGTGAGGTAGGAACTAATAACTCCAAAAAATAATTCATTTGTTCTAAATACATCTTTGGTCATGTGTCAAGATCTTTTTACGTCTGCTGTACGATATTGGGCTTTGGTGAATGTACTTGTTTAAGTAACATATACAATGAAAATATCCCGTCAATTAATTTCATTAAATTAAATTAAAGGAAAGGAATCCTGGAAATTGACTATTCTTTAGGTAATAGTGGTCGAATCTTTCTCCGATTAAGGATTGAAATATCAATGGAAGATGTCACGTAACGTAAGAAGTCTGAGCCAAGAAAAAAGTAACGTTTTTAAAGCTGTGGTTTATTGAATCATTTGCTTTAAGCTTGGCATGTTTTAATGAAATCTACTAATTTATAACATGATTAAACATAAGGAATATTTGCATTAATACTTCTAATTTGGGTAACAAGCAAACGTTTTAAGAAATACTCACAAATAGAGAGATGGCAATCATGCTCATTGCTTGCCATTTTAGGTATGAACAAGGTACTATATTAGAATAAACAACAGAATTAACCAGAGATGCAACAAGTATATAATTATTACATGGAAAGCTGTGAGCTGATATTACTTGTTGACGAAGAATATGAAGCTTAATATGCTAAACAATCTGAGAACTATAATTTTAGAGAAGGCAAAAAAGGATGTCTAGGCTCATGAAAGGGCATGCCAGTTTACTTTTAATTCTTGATTTGTAATGGTGATATATTAAGAAATTTGTAGGTTAAACCTAGTGTAGAAATAAAACTTCTATTTAACCATTAATCAGATAAAATAAGATGCTTTAATAAGTTTGTATTTCATCCTAGAAAGAAATAAACATTCATTGCTGCATACTCATGGAAGAAGGAGACAAATTAATGGAAGACTCAAAAAGAAAATCAATGTGCATTTATACAGCATATAAAAGACCTTGTTAAAGAAACATGTATTAGATGAAAGATAATATATAAAGAGATCAAGAGACATATCTAGCTAAAGTAAGGATAATGTGCCTTTCTGGTAAATGCAAATATTATTGCAACAACAAAAAAGTAATGAAATGGCCAAATTACTCCTATCCTCAAACTAGCATTCCTTAGTAATATGGAAGGGTATTTTGATTATTTCATTACCTTTTTATTGTGGCCTTTAACATTTTGGTTGTGGCAATAACCTATAGTAAGTGGGAAGTTCTATGTCCCGTTGAGGAACTATCACGTTGATTTTAAACGATTATATAGTACAAAGTTGAAAATATATGGTATTGTACTGTACAAGATTTTTAAAAAATATTATTATATTATACAAATTTTTAAAATATAATAGAATAGTTACTAATGTAGAATTTTCCATTATAAACATCTTGGTGCTCAACAAGACAATGATTAGGAAAAAAAAAGTATTTGCCCATGTGGTCAGTCACTTAGAGATGGGTGGATCATATTGTAGAGGGCAGTCGAGCAATCCAGTATAAGACACAATAAACTCTTACAAAGAACATGGAAAATTAGCTCCAAAACTTAAGCACAAACCCCAAAAATCCTTGTGCCTGAACAACTAAGTTCATATGGCTCCTGGAGCAAATAACAGTGTGCTTGAAAAAGCCACTTCTTCAACTAGTGCTGTTCATGAAGAGCACCAAGCTGTTGAAAAGCCAAATAATGAAAATAAATCACCAAGACACCCTCGGTGGACAAAACAAGAAACACTAATCCTCATTGAAGGGAAGAAGATTGCAGAGAGCCAAGGAAGAAAGGGCTGCAGATCATCCAGCTGTGTCTTCGGGACAGACCAACTTGAACCCAAGTAGGACTATGTCTCATCATACTGCAGATCACATGTAGTGAATAGACCGGTTCAATGCTGAAAGCGATGGAGTAATCTTGTTAGTGACTTCAAGAAAATAAAAACATGGGAATCACAGGTTAAAGAAGATGGTCAATCATTTTGGATAATTAGGAATTATTTTAAGCGGGAGAAAAAACTACCAGGCCACCTTGATAGAGAAGTCTATGTTGTCCTCGATGGAAGGGCACACACAGCAGCTGCTTATCGAGTGGCTCCGCTGACTGTAAATGTAGACGGAAAAGAAATTTTCTGATGAGACATGTGCAGCAGATACTGAGGATGACAATGACAATGAAGAAGATGAGGGGAAAGAGACAGTGCAGTCTACGATAGCGGTAATCATGCGAGGCCAGAAACAAATCTCATTTCAGATCCTGAACAGTGTGAGCAGGGAAAATTTTGAAGGGCCGAAAGATAAAAGTTGCAAGAGAAAGTCCAAGAAACAGTTCCCCTACTCCAATGCCTGGTTCAGGTTTTGTTACACATTCAATTGATTGTTAAAAGATGTTATACAATTCCTTTTTACTTATCTTTCCTTACATCAGTACAAGTTTAGTTAGCTCATTCAACTACATATATCACTGTTGGATTGTTCACTCTCTAGAGGATGATTATAAAGGTAATATGATTAGTATTGGGTGGACATAACACGTACACAAATTTCATGTGCAAATTCATTCTTTTTTAGTGAATGTTCCATTTTACTTTCTATGTGGTAATTGTTTACATAGATTTAGTGCTTTTGTCCTGATACTTGTGTGCTAATATTTACCTCTTAAAGCAGAGAAGAAAAATCAACAATTTCATCAACCGTACTCCAATCAAGGTAAACTTGAATATGTTACTCCCATTAAGTCTTATGTTATTAACTATGCGAGGAGGGTTGATATACAATTATGACTCCATGTACTAAAAAATTTTAACTTCTCGTCGAATTTCATTTTCTCTCATTCTTTTGGGGCTACAAATGTTTTCATGCTGTCAATATGATCTAATATATACTATCAAACTTACATATCTAACTGATTAATGATGAAAACATTTGAATTGAGTAACATTTGTTGGTGACACTTAGGTCCAGCAAAAGGAAAACAGCCAGGGTCACATTACTGGAGAAGAACTGCGTTTCAGGAGGGAGTGGAGAGAAGAAGACTACCATTAGATGGATGTGAAGATATCAACCTCAGTCACCACTTGATCAAGGTTTTGGAAAGAAACACTAACGTATTAAATGCACAACTTGAAGCTCAAATCATCAATGGATTCTCAGTTAGAGAGGGAGTAGCAGAAGGACCGCCAAGATTTCTGACGCATTATCAAGAATAGCAGATAAGTTGTGAGAAGGAAATAACAAAATGCTACAATTAACCCATGGACAAATATGCACAGATCAGTTTGTACCCCAATAGTCAACTTATTGACAATTATGCATCTACATTTTGGTTTTATCTCGAGTAATAGGAATGAGATTTTTTTGTTCTCTAACGTATGAAAAGTGGTTCCATCAGTTGAATGAGACCTAATTCTTGACGTGAAATCTTCGACTACATAGGCCATTTCTTGGTAATAGTGTTAGCCACAGTTTTAGTTCGGTGAAAAACTTATCTTTCTCCTTTAAACAGTCCTATGATCATAATTTGGATTTTAACTCTGAAGCCTCATCCTAAAAGGACCCTGCTTGAAAAGCAAAGTGCGAGTCCAGTAATATGTCTTTCTGTCTTTCTTTCCTGTTCTTCATATTTACAATAAATAAGGGACTGTAGTGAAAGAAAGCTCCAAACATGTATACACAACTTAACAATACCAGTGGATGACATTTACACTCAACAAAAGATCAAAGATTTACCAACAAAAATCCCCCAAGTTGAAGTAACAGTTGATACCTGACCATCTATTCAAATATACTTAGTATGACAAGAAATATGGAGATAGAAACAACATATGGGAATTAGAGCTCTAAAAGCTTTGGAGAATTTCCTAGTATCTTAGAAATTAGGAAGTGGATAAACAAGCAAAAATCCAGCTCTGACCTGTGGTTAATCACTAGGCAGGAACAACCTCCACGAGATTCGCAGAGTAAAATTGAGTTGTGATTAAGCCTTTCTTCCTTATTTTCCAGCCAACTTTTTGCAAAACCCTCTCCGCATCAGCTGCTGCATGGAGATATGCCCTTGTAACCTTTGAAGGTCCAGGAAACAATTCTCCAACTCTCTTCAACAGATTATAGTAAAATGTCTTGGGGGCAAAACTCAGAATCAACAGCGTTGGTTTTCAGCCAACGAAGCCAGATGAGCAATCATTGCATCTGCCTTACTTTGTGGGTAATGTATCAAAATATCTAAACAAATTTGTATCAGACTTGCCATCTAAACTTTGAAAGTTCACTTCAAATTTTGTCATAACTGGCGCTGGGGAGAACTCATCTTTACCTTTCAACAGCTCTTCTTGTGCTCACGTGAAAGCATAGCTATCAAAACTAAAATCTTAAAAACACCATAAATTCTATTATCAAGGTGTGAGTTTCACTGTATAAACAAAATTGAAGGTTACTACTATTTCTAAGTTGTAACAAATAGGACTTCTCATAGCAAAGACAAAATATGAGAAATCTGTAGGACTTAATGTCAATCCAGAGTCTAATTGATTGGATACTTAACAGTATAGGGAAATTTAAGTGCGCTCTATAACTAACCTAATCTCTGTACAAGTAAATTACAGATAGGTAACTTTGTCGACTTAAGCTATTCTAGATTGTAACAGGGAACACCAAATAGAGAGAAAACGAGGTCTAGAGGTGATGCAGCTAACAAAGGATTTTAAGATTAAGGATTTGTATGACTTTCCTCAAGCTTTTATTAGGAATCTAAAGATTCAAGACCCGTTTTAGAAGCTAGATGTTGTTAGTTTTTTATTTAAATGTCTTAAGAGTCGTCTTATGGTAATTTTAGTTTTTAAGGGTAATTTAGTCTTTTATGTTATCGCATTAAATTTCAAGAATTATGTTTTCAGTCGTAAGTAGTATTTTAATTGTATTACGTTCATAATTAGAGTTTAATTGATTTAGAAAGTATTTAGTTATGCTTAGAATATCACAATAGGATTCTAATTGTTAGGGTGATTTCTGGCTTTATAAATTGCTTGTTATAGGGTTATTTTGAGTTAGAGATTGATTGATAAAGAATTTCTAGTTAGTGTTTATTAGTTTGTTTTCTCTCTTAAATTTTCCCCATATTGTTTATCTTTGTCTCTGATTTTACTATTCACATCCTACTCAGGCTGTCTAGAATAATCTGAATTCTCCCTTATTCTTCTGCTTGTGCAAGTAGACAAGATATCCGCAATCTTGCGCTACACTAGTTTGGCAATCAAAGCCAAATTTTTCTCTCTTTTGCTGACCATATTTCTATTCATCTATAAATATGGTTACCTACATCCAGTTCCAGCAAATCATCACATTTCTACCATCTTTCAATGGGTCAGGTCATCTTGAAATATTTTGTAAATGGCTTGCGTCTTTGGTGTGCCCATTCATTTTTGGATCGCCTAGAAGTGGCACAGACTACTATTTGCTATTTTTTTTTACTAAAATAATCACATAGATGATTATTATAAAATTCTTACAGCCAAGACGAAGCTAGACGGGTGTGCTAATTTGTGGTATCGTGCAATCGAACATAGTATACTCCAACACCAAAGATATACCTCTATTTGTGTTGAGATGAGAGAGCTACTCTTAGAAGAGTTTTTACCTTTTTATCATCATCAAAAGTAAGAATTTTACCATTACATGGTCATGCAAAAAATGACTTGTCAATATCAACTTTTGTTGAATCAAACCATATCAAGGTGTCGGAGAGCATGGAAAACAAGAATATGGTTTGTGATCCTCTTATAAAAGTTGAATTTTTGTTGCTGATTCAACAATGAGATCATGGCCATGATATTGAAGAATGCAATGACCTAAAAATTGATATCGGACAAGCCATTAGAGATGCATTCCTCCAAGAATACATTCTTTGAACTGCTGAACAATTTAGGCAAAATGAACAGCATTTAGTTTGGCATGATAACAGAATCCTAGGCCTTACTATAACAAGAATCAAATCCAAAGGCTAAACTACAACATTCAAAAGGGACCTTCCCCGAATAATGATGATGCAGTCAGGGTCATCAACATAATCACAGGAGGTGGGACCAGTGGAGATACTTCAAATGCAAAGAAGTGTTATGGTAGGCCAATTCCTTCAGGAGAAATTGTACCCAAAAAGTCAAAAATAAATTTGAGAATTTAAGAGACCATGCTTTACCGATGATGATCTATCGTCTAACCGTAACCCTCATGCCGATCCAGTTACCATCCACATCAAAGTTAGAGACTTCAAGGTCCATAAAGCTCTCGTGAATGGTGAGAGTTTAGCAGACATGATTTGTTGGCATGCTTGGGAATCTGACCTGTCCAAACTCCTTTATTAGGTTTTAGTGGAGATTCTAATATGCTTGAAAGCACCATGACTCTACCTCTAACCATTGGAGAACTACCCTGATACTGAATAGAAATGATCAATTTTGTGTTGGTAAAAAGGCCTCGTCCTAATATTAGGCAAACCTTCACAATATACATTCATCATCTTTCCATATGTAAAATTTGCATTGAGATGGATTAGACGTGTGTGTTTGGGGAAATCAACAAGAAACTCGGGAATGTTATATGATATCTCTTTGAAGTAAACCTTCAACTGTGAGGATTAAACAGATACCTACTACAAAAAGCCCAAATGAAGTTGGGATGAGCTCAAACGAACTTTGCGAGGCAGTTACAATCAAATGAAAAATGAAAAGAAAAAGTCTTAGAAGTCGACCTGGAATTTCCAATGAAAAAATTGCTTTCGATTCGGCCAATCCTGATTGAAAATTGAGGATTTGTGCCACATTGCCCGCCGAACTCAAACTCGACCTACTCAAACTCTAATACTATTTCAGGGACATTTTCGCTTGGTCAATAGATGATATGCCAATAATTCCATGAGAAATACTGAACACGAGTTGGGAATTGATTTGGCGTACAAGGCTGTCAAGCAGAAGAAAAGACTCTTTGGACTACAATTAAGTTTAGTCATAGAAGCTGAAATTGATAAACTTTTAGCTGTTCAGATTATCCAAGAAGTTATGTACCCTACATGGTTGTCAAATCCTATACTTGTAGAAAAGCTAGATTTGTGTTGGTGAATGTGCATTGACTACACCGATCTAAATAAAGTCTGTCCAAAAAACATTTACCCTTTATATCGGTTCGATATTATAATAGATTCATTTGTCAGGATTTATCATAGGACACTTTTTTACATGCCTATAAAGGGTATCAACAAATCTTTCTCAGTAAAAAAGATGAAGAAAAGACAACCTTTATTATAGATAAAGACACTTATTATTATCAAATTATGTCATTTGGACTTAAGAATGGTAGAGCAATTTATCAACGGTTAGTCAATAAATTATTCAAAAAGGAGATCGACAGAAAGGTATATGCAAATGACATGGTGGTAAAAAACCGAACACATGCAAATGTCATTTTTGATCTACAAGATGTCCTAGAGACCATGAGAAGCGTGAATATGAGATTAACCCGAAATGCACCTTTGGGGTCCCTTCGGAAAAATTTCTAGGTTAATAATAGAAAATAAAGAAGTAAATATAAAATTTGAGACCTTTAACACAAACATAGTAATATACATTTACCTCTTGGGTTAATTGAATTAATTTTTTTGGCACAATGTTGTAATCATATTTGTTATGAATCTTATATTTAACTTAATTGTTAAATTATTGATTATATAAAATTGATTGTTTAATTTTTCTATGTGATAAATATGTGACACACTATTTGATTCATATTAGTTATGAATTATATTTAACTAGGTAATTAAATTGTGAATATATATTTTATCTTTTACATGAAATTAATTATCTAATTTATCTCTATGATAAGCATGTGTCATATTATTGCATTCATATTTGTTGTGATCGTACGCATATTTTATCTCGGAAATAAATTTACTTGTTTATTATCCATGTGATAAAAATGAAATAATTGTTGGAGCAAATAAATATGTTTCAATTGTCTCATTTGATCATTGATATCTTTTCATACCCATGAGTTTGTGTTTAATATATATGTTTATTTATTTATTCCAAAATTATTTTCTATGTATGGAAAATGTGTGATCTCCCTATTTTATTAATACTAGAATGATGTAGTAGGAATTAATTGATGTAATCATTTTTTCATAAATGTATTATTTAGTGAAATCTTGTAAAGGGATGTGTTTATGCAACTAACACATATATAGTTTTATTAATTTTGGACATGAGCATCAAAGTATCAGTAACACATTTAATTGATTAATTAACATTTATGAATGTTTATTTATTCATCTTACATGTGCATAAGTGGGAGTTGTTCCCTAAACTTACAGGCTAAAATAATTTAGATAATTAATTTTACTTATTTTCTTTGGAGATGATTATTAGCTAAAAAGCAAAACTTTCGATCTAAGGAAATAAGTGACAATTAAATAATTGATTATTTTGGCATTAATTGGATATGTGTTTAAACCAAATTTGTGTTCAATGGTTTTCAATGAAATGGCCACCAAAATATTTTTGTCAACTTAAATAAAGTGGAATAGGAAGGTTATGTACCTTTTCAATGAGTAAGAGCTATTGGACTATCTAACAAATAGCTTGGTTCCACTCGAAGTTGGGCACACAGTCTAGCATCAATGTGAGCTTGATACCTGTGAAACTTGGAAAATGGGATTGTATTGTGCTCTACAATCTCACTTTATTTTGTTAAACTTCATGCACCTCAATCTAATGGGGGAATTTAAGCACTTCCCAACTACTAGAGAAATGTAAGATTAGTTAAGTGTTAGATTTGGTGGCACAACAATCTGCTAGGCTGCGAACCTTAACACTGAGTTTCCATCAATATGTGATGGACCCAAAATATTCTATGGTTGTGCAACTTAATTAGGGTTATGTCCAACATGGTAATTGAATAAAATCAGTTGGTTATGATCTCTCTAATAGTCAACAGATCTTCACCATTATAAAGTCACTTTCTATGCCTATGTGGTACATGTAAAGCTAGTTTTCACAAATAATGAGAACATTAAGATCTTAATGATATTTCTTACCACTTGGAGCTTGAAGTGGAGCGCAAATTTGTGTGAGCCGTATCTGTATTTATTGCACAAGCTAGGAAAAAAAATAAAAATAAAGAATTACAAAGGCTGTGAATTTGAGACCTAACAAAGCTAGAAACGGAACAAAAATGGTGCCAAGAAAGATAAATCTAACTATGTGAAGTGCTTCAACTATAGGAAGAGACTTCACTTTTCTTGGGAATGTATTAAGCACAAAAACGTATATCCAAAATTAAACCTTTCTTCCAATTATTGTATGATCACATGTATTTGTGGCTCATTCTCTCCTGAACTGGATTGTAGTACTGGTGCAACAAAACACGTGACTGTAATCATGAAATATTTAAAGATGATTATTGGATAATATCGAGAAATTTTTTTGTCATGATGAGCAATGGAGTTGAGGAAAAGGTCCTAGGAAAATGTACCTACTAACTCATCTTGTGCAATGGATGCACACTTCTTGTTCATCACATGTTCCTAGTATCTACAATCCAATCTAATATGCTTTCAGTTTTAGCATTAGGGAACTTGGATTTATTTTTAACTTCAAAGATAATAGTTTGTCTATTTATCTTGAAAGTACCTCTAAGGTCGTGGATTTATAAGGGATGATTTGTTTTTCTTAAATTTTGTATTGAGATAATAATGTACTGCTTTGTATCTAATAAGGGATGAAAGTACTATTTGCTTTAATTTCTTCTAAAATTACTTATGCGTCCATTTAATGGCATGCTAGATTGGAGCATATTGGACAATATAAAATGTCTATATTGGGTAGAGAAGTACCATTGGGCTCTCTCACCAATGCAAATCATCCTATTTGCGAGCCTTGACTTGTTGTTAAATCCAACAAGAAACTTTTTGGAAAGGTCAAAGGTTCTCTCATTTTTTAGAATTTGTCCATTGGAATATTTGTGGGCCTATGAATGTAAAAGACACAACACGTGTGTCTTATTCGATTATATTAATAATTATTACTCACAATAAGGCTCATTTTTTCTATTACTTCACCGTTCTAAAGTTTGATACGTTCATAGTAGAGGTTGAGAATCATGAAAAGATAAGAGTATAAAACTCTTCGCAGTGATAGGGGCTGGGAATATCTCTGATCAGGTCAAGATATTCTGTGAGGAAAAGATATTCGAATGATAGTTCATGATTTTGACAAATTTGCAATATAATGGTATTATAGAGAGAAGAAATCACATTTTATTGGATATGGTTAGGTCAATGATTGTACAAGGAAACCTCCAAATTTGTTTTTGAGGATGCTCTTATGGCTATCATCTACGTGCTTAACCGATTTCATTCAAAATTAATCCCCTCAACTCCATATATGTTATGGATAAGACAAAGCCTTCTTTGGAAGACTTGGGCCCTTGGAGATCCACAGGATATGTTCACAGCCCTTCTCATAAATTTTGGAAGTCAAGTCCTAGAGCTAATAAGCGTGTTTTTTCTATAACATACTAATAAATACTCTAAGGGCTATATAATGGTGAGCAACCTAGGGGATTAACTAATGTAGTTTTTTGTGATGGTAATTTTCTAGAAGATGACTTTCTAATCACAAAAGAGATAAATAAGAGAAATCTTGAACTCTATGAGATAGAGAGAAATCATCTAACTCCCAATGATATTAATTATGGTTGAGCACACCCGAAGAACCTTCTCAAAATTCACAGCTATGTAGAAACAAATGTGGAAATATTCCTTGAAGATACTTTGAGATAGAAGATGAGACCTTTTTACGTGTATTTGTGGATGTTGATGAGTTCTCTTCTTATGAAGAAGTATTGTGCCCTCCAACATCAAATAAATGGCTAGCAACAATGGAAGATGATGTAAACTCCATAGCTAAGTGTCATGTTTGGCTTTTGGTTGATTTCATGCCTCAATGCAAGATGATGGATCAATTGATAAAAATAAGGCTTGTCTTGTAGTGAAAGATTTCACTTAGATAAAAGTTATCAACTATGATGAGACGTTTTATCCTATGGTGAGATTTACATCAATTCAACTCATCCTAGAATTTATCATACTTTTAGATTTGGAATTGTTCCAGATTGATATGAAGAAACCTTTTCTTGATAGAGAATTAACCAAGGAGATCTATATGAATCAACCAACTGGATTTTAAGTTAAAGGGCAAGTTAAAACAAAATATGTGTCGTTTAAAAAGTTCTAGGCTTAAAACAGTCTCCAGGCAATGGTGTATTTGTTTTCATTAAGGCACCTTGTGAATTGGCTTTACAATGACTAAAGATAACCATTGTGTTTACATTAAGTAACTTGAGAAATAAGTTTCTCATTCTCTCATTGTATGTGAATTTATTTTTTGGTAATAAAAAAAGTTTAGCAGGAGGGTAGGTTACTCCACTTTCTCTAGGGTCAGGATAGGCTACGGACACATATTTTAGCATCTTATAGTAATTCTTATAGATCACATGCGAAACAGGATATTAAGGGTAGAAATAGTCAAACTCGGGACCTTTTGATGTTCTGGTTGCCCTGCTTGCCAACCCTGTTGGCTCTCATGTATGTGCATGATATCCTTCTGGCTAAGAATGACAAGGATTTAAGAATCACTACTAAAAAGTGGTTAGCATTGCTTTTGTGATGAAAGACATGGGTGATGCAGAATATATACTCGAGGTTAAGATCTCGACCCGAGCAATCATTCTAAAAGATTTTTGAGTTTGTCTCAAGAAATTTATATTAAAGAATTTTAAAATTTTTTCAAATACAAGATTGTAAACCCACATATACATTTATGGAAAAAGTTATATATCTCAATAAAGAAAAATACCCTTAAAACAGAAAAAAGAAATAAAGCATACGGTAAAATTACCATATGCAAGCTTGTTGGTAGTATGATTTACGCTATGATGTGTACTTGACCTAACATGATACGAATTTGGATAGGCTATGGATATACTAAGTTGAGAATATGAGAGATGGAAAAAGCTTGCCAAGATTGAAGCACATTCATGGCATTTTAACTGAGTTGGATTGTATGATCCTCAATTCATTAATACATGAAGTCCAATTCTTCAAAGTGAAGCACAAGTGCCTAGATCCTTTAAGTGCAAGAAGTCCGGATTTCATTTCAATTTCATTTTAGTTTGGTCTTTATTTTATAAGCCCAATTAATTATAATAAGTGATGCGTATTCAATTGGGCTGGCTTAATTCTTAGTTTTAAACTTGTTAATTAATCCTTAATAAGGCCCATTTGGTCCAAATTGTGAGCCTCTTGCCTGAAAACTAGTGAGCTAGAATTAAGGGTTTCTTTTGCTTGTTTTGCAAGGAACCACTTAGGGTTTTCTTGGGGGCTGCTGGCCGAACCTATGCCCTAGAATTTAGGGACTATTATCTAGTTTTTAGTGCTCTTTAAGTCTATAAATAAGACCCTATATGGCTGAAATTCTTCAAAAAAGTTTATGAATAAAATTTTGAGTTTTTTAGTTAGGGAAAATTCTCTCTTTTAGTCTAAGATTAGACTACATGTTGGGCTCCAAGTATGAGCAACTTCTGAGTGTGTTATCTAATACAAAATATTAGTTTTTGCTAATTCATAGTATGGGGTTAATAGTTGGCTTAAGACACCAGTTGGTTCTTGCTCGGCTAATAGCATGGGTTGACTAAATCGTGCAGTTAGTTGAATGTCTATATTGTTTTAATATTTGTTCTATTTTGCGACCAAAATTTAATGATCCTTGGCTTGGTGCCACTTAGACTGTTGGATTGTGTGGCATCAATATTGATTACGCACTGGGTTCGTATCAGTTTGGTATCAGAACTGGTCCAATCTCGCTTAGTTTTTTTGTCGTCTTTTTATTTTTTTAGAATTTATTTTCTAAGAAAATAATATCTTATTCTCTTCAAAAAAATTTTAAAAAAATTGCAGCCTTGTTTCTTGTTCTTGTTTTTAGAATTTGTTGCCTTAGTTCTTGTTCTTCTTGATCGTACCTTGTTTCTTGGTTCTTCGTCAATTTCTTTTCTTCTTCATTGTGCTTTCGTGTTCTTAAAAAAACATTTCTAGCCATGAACTGTGATTTTGTTGTTGTTTCCATATAAAAAAAAAGTTGGGTTTGGCTGAATTGTTAAAAAAAATTGGCCGAATTGGGAAAAAAAAGAGCAAGAAGAATCGTGAAAAAAAGAGAGAAGAATAGGCACTGTTCATCGGCATTGTATTGGAAAAAAAAGGAGAAAAAAGAAAAAAAAAGGAAAAAAAAAGAGGAAAAAAATGTGAAAAGAAGGAGAAGAAGAGGCGGCTACATTGGAAAAAAAATAGGGTTTGCCTACTTAGTGTTTATATTGGCAAGTGTTTTGTTTTCCTAATCTAAGAAGGTGTTTGTTTCTTACGAAGTTGAATTTGGAAAGTTCCTCAAGTCCAAGTTGAGTCTCAAAACTTGCCAAATTTGTAAACTTTTCACATTCAGTTTTTGGAAACTTTCGAAAATCTAAATTTGGAAACTTACCAAATTCATTTTTGGAAGCTTTCCAAATTCTAAATTTGGAAAATTACGAAATTCATTTTAGAAAATTTTCAAATTCCAAAATTTGAAACTTACTAAATTCATTTTTTGTAACTTTCCATCTTTTAAATTTTGTTTCCTTGGCAAATTTACTTGGCAAAATGGGTTAAATAGTGGCACGTGTTGATGATCAATATAGAGGTTGACTCAAGGAGCTAGAGGACACCATTCCCCAAACTGATTACCATGATAGTGTTGATTCAAGGATGAATCCTTTCAAACAGGGAGGGAATGATATGAATCTGGATAGGCAACGGATGTGCCAAGTTGAGAAGATGAAAGCTGAAACAAGCTTGCCAAGATTGAAGCACATTCGTGGCATTTTAACTAAGTTGAATTGTATGATCCTCAATTCATTAATACATGAACTCCAATTCTTTAAAGTGAAGCACAAGTGGCTAGATCCTTTAAGTGCAAGAAGGTCGAATTTCATTACAATTTTATTTTATTTTGGTCTTTATTTTATAAGCCCAATTAATTGTATTAAGTAATGTGTAAATTGGGCTGGTTTAATTCTTAGTTTTAAACTCATTAATTAATCCTTAATAAGGCCCATTTGGCCCAAATTGTGAGCCTCTTGGCTGAAAACTAGTGAGCTAGGATTAAGGGTTTCTTTTGCTGGTTTTGTAAGGAAACTCTGAAGGTTTTCTTGAGGGCTACTGGCCGAAGTACCTATGCCCTAGAAATTAGGGACTATTAGCTAGTTTTTAGGGCTTTTTAAGCCTATAAATAAGACCCTATATAGCCAAAATTCTTCAACCAAGTTTATGAATACAATTTCGAGTTTTTTTAGTTAGGGAAAATTCTCTCTTTTGGTCTAAGATTAGATGACTTGTTAGGTTCAAAGTTTGAGCAACTTGTGAGTGTATTAACTAATACAAAAATTGGTTTTTGCTAATTCATAGCATCGGGTCAATAGTTTGCTTAAGACACTAGTTGGTTCTTTGCTCGGTTAATAGCATGGGTTGACTAAATTGTCTAGTTTGTTGCATGTCTATATTGTTTATATTTGTTTTGTTTCCGTGATCAACTTTTAAATATCCTTGCCTTGGTCCCACTTAAATTGTTTTGTTGCATGGTATCAATCTTTATTGCTCACGGGGTTCGCATCATAATAACTGCTTTGTGGTTAGCACAGTTAATTGATATCAAAATTATCATGGTATTGTGTGTTGGACCACTACAATTAAAAGAATACTTAGATATTTGCAAGGAACTACCAATATGGCTTTGTGCTACCTAGATAGATGAGTCATTTCTTAGTGTAACCAAAAGCAATAGTTCATGTCATTATCCATCTTAGAGTTTGAATATATTGCATGTACTATATAGTGCACAATGAAATTTGGCTTAGGAGATTCTAGCAAAGTTTAAAGATTATTAGGAAGTTTCTTGAAGCTATTGTAATTAATTGTGATAACACAATAGCTATAACTTATGCAAAAGATCCTAAATATCATGGAAAGACCGAACATATTGACACATGCTACCATTTTATTCTTGATATCATTGCACTAGAAATATGTTTGCTGACATGTTTACAAAACCAATCCCAAGGAATGCTTTTTGTAAGCATAATAAGGGATAAAGTTTATTGAAATTTAGATTTATGAATTCATCATTTATGTAATAAATCATTTATTAGTGGATTGCTTGTATAATTTTTTTGGAAAATACATATGCGCCTCCAAGAGTATTTGTCACCAGGCTATAGAAATATTATTCCTCTCACACAAAAATAGCCCCTGCACTAAGACTGCAAGTGGGGGAGATTTAAATGATCTCTAGCTACCAATCATGGTAATCTCCTTATCACTGTTGAGGCGAGTAAGGATAAATATTTATGGTTGCCTTAGTTATGTACTAAGATGAGACTTGAAAGTCGAATATGAAAGTATTTACAAATTGTATAGCCTAATAATAGTCAGTTTAAATCTTGGGATTCAAGACAAATGCCTTAAGAGGTAACTGGTCCATGTTTTGTTTGGTGTAAATTAGAACATGACAACTTGAGTAGAAGCTCAACCATAACATGATTTTCATATTGTATGTGCTATAAGTAGACTGATAAAAGGAATGATAGAATGGATATATGCTTCATCACTGCATGAGCCCTATGGACTTATTGTCCAATCTATTACACCCTTTGGGACTTAAATCTATATTGAGAAATTAAGGGTTAGTGTTGAACCAATAAGTCCTACTTAAGCATGTCACCCAAAGGTCAAGATTAATGCAATCCAGCCGAACATGTCTAGAAAAGCAACCAGTTTTTGATCTATCAATATGAGTATTCAAGGAAAAGTTATCTGAATTTACATATAAACTTTGTGAATTGTTATCTGGGTAGTTATTAAAAAGTTGGTTGTTGAATATGACCATGAGTACAAAGAGATATGAAAAAAAATCTGCATGGCTCTTCTCATCTAGTTGAATTTGAAAAGGTTTTCTTAGTTATATATAACAAGGACTCTGTCAAAGAAACTTATAAAAGAAGATGTTAGAGAAAAATATAAAGTAATTTTTTCTCTTCCTCCCAACTCACTGCGACATAAAATCCCAGGTCTTATTCTTCTAGAGAAACCATCATAGTTTTTAGGATTTTAAATGTGAAAAAGTTGTAGTTGACTTTGATAACTCTAGGAAACTAGAGTTATATAGACCCTAAACTTGATGATTTTGCTCCTAATTTCGAGTATTTTTAATGAGGTTTTCGTGTATGTTTTTATCTAATTTTCTTTTATGTGTTAGAATGTGTTAGTATGTGTTTATTAAGTATTTGAGTACTTATTTAGGTGATAATTAGCACATTTTATTAGGTTTTTCCATTTAGAGTTGTGTCGTGTCTTTGACTTAACTTCGTTGGGAGTTAAGTTTTCGTTCGTCTTTGTTTGTTCTTCGTTTTTTGGCCTATGTTGGGAGACTTTTATTTATATGTTTAGGTTTTATTTTAAGTGTTTATTATAGATAACAATATTCTCCTATGTCTTAGGGTCGCATGAAAAAATATGGTGCATTAATCGGACGTCGGATGAAGATTTTGGAAGCCAAACTATGAAGTGCTGCATTTTAGAAGTTTCAGTCCAAACCGCGGTCTCAAATTTGAGATCTCGGTCTGGAGGCAGCTGGAGCAAAAAATGACTTTGTTCGGGGCTGATTTTTGCTACAGAATTATACCACTACCCTAGCACTATATATACCGCTTTTAAAGCTTTATCATTTGAGGGACAACTTAGCTAGTAGAAGTAGGCTAGATTAGAGAGTAATTTTCTTCCTTTTTCCTCCCCATTTGAGGAGGGTTTTCTTAGATTAGATTAGAGTAGGATTTCTCTTTCTTGTAATCACAATTTCCTAACTAAAGATTGAAACTTTTTAGTGGTGAGTTGCTTGTTTATGTTAAAACTATTTTAGTTAAACTTTAATTTCATATTTTCATAGTTTAATTAGTCTAATTACTTTCATATATTTCTCTCTTTGCATGATTTCTTAGTGTAATTGTTAGATTAGTTAATGGGTTTCCTTCAATTATGCTTCCTTAGTGGTAATTCACAGTTTAGATTGGTTCATTAGGATAAATTAGTTTATGGACTTTTCATTTAATTGCTTTCTTTACTTGCTTTCTTAGTTTAATTGGTAGATTAGTTAATGGATTTTCCTTAATTGTGCTTTCTTAGTGTTAATTTGTAGTTTAGGTTAGTTAATTACTTTTTAAAACTAGTTTTCTTTTTACATGCTTTCTTAGGATAGATTAGGGGCTTTCTCTAATTGTACTTGCTTAGGGATAATGAAGTTTAGATTAACTAATTGCTTGCTTAATATGCTTTTCCTTTTAATTGTTCCCTTTATTTGATTTCTAAAGATACTTCCTTTTTAATTGCTTTCTTAGCGATTAATCTTTTCTTTAAATTACTTTATTACTTCCATTAGTTCTAGTTTTAGTTAAATCTCTTCACTTAATCAATCGCTTCAACTTGAAATCTTACCAAATAACCGGTAATTATCGACCAATCCATGTGGGAACGATCCCTACTTCCCTTTGCTACTAGTTGAAAACTGTATACTTGCAGGATGCCACCTAGTTAGTAGTAGGATTTAGGTATTTTATAAATTTATAACTAGGTGTGTAAAGGCATCAGACTCTAGCAGCCACTCCACTCTTACAAGGAGGGTGATTGCCATTGCACGACACTGTGGATTAAAAATTGGATTTGTAAACCTAGTCACTCCAATTTTTGGTCCTTGGTAAAATTGCATTTTTAGGAGGTATAATTTCTTAATCAAATTAAATTATACGAACAATCCCATTAAGACTCGGCAAAGTACTAAAAGCTTGGGCTATCCCAGTCTAATTATTGTAATGGTCTGACCGTCTGGCCTCATCCTTACCTAAGTTGAAGCTTTAATATTACTACTTCCGTCCCAATAAATTTGTCCACTTGACTATTTTCAATCAATGAAGCAAGTTCTTCAACAGTCAATCTTTTGTAAATTTTGTAAGTTTTTTAAAAATTTCAATTTTTTATGAGGTAATATTTGATATAAACTTCACTTTTGATGAAAAAATTTCATAAAAATAAAATAAATTTAATTAAATCTTAATTACAAAATTGATCTGTTGGACCATAAAAATTATATTGTGACAAAATAAATGAGATGGAGGGAGTATTCATTTGATCCATTGAGAATAAGATTACTGTATAACAGTATTGTAAAGTTTATGGGTTAGAGATGCATCTGCACTTGTGTCAAGATGATTGAAGCCTTATAACTTCTTAACTGTTTTACATCAACTACTTTTTAGATGTTGGGCGTGCTGCGTCAATCAGAGAAATTAACTAAAAATATAAAAGTGTATCTAATACTTCACAATTTGAACAAAAGATGACTTCAAGATATGTTACATTATCACTTTTCTTAAGATTTAACTTGCACCTACCATAATTGTTATACAAATGAGTGTTGCAAATTAACCTCTAAGATACAATGAATTCTAATCATTGATTGCATTTTGAATTATAGTTATTGAACTCGGCCAGGTCTGGCGGTTCAATCGGTGAACCCGGTGAACCGGCCTGGAGATCGGGCTGAGTTCTTCTGATGACCAAATAAGGAAGGAACCCGTCGGGTTTCCTGCAACCTGACAGTTCAACCGGTAAACCTGGGAATCTGGCTGGGTTTGGAGAAATTCAGCGGGTTTATTTTTTGAGGAAAAAACCAAATTGTAATTGTCAAGTTTTGAACTAAAAACCTTTTGTAGAAATAGTAATAAAAGGTCTTACTATCTAATCATGTATTTTTTTATTATCATATGCCTTTTTTTTTTTATTTATATACTCTCCAAACTCCACTCTATGCATTAACTCCTTTTTAACTCTTCATGTGAAAAGGTTATGTAAATACTGAAAAGTCACATTTATACTTATATTTTTTAATAAAATATGTTTTTATCAATATTTTCACTATATATGTTGTATTTAATAATTTAAAGATATTATATATTAATAAAAAATATATTTAAGTGACCCACCGATTGAACCAGTAATCCGTTGATACACCAACCTTGCCGGGTTCCTTCCCGAGCCGAGTTTAATAATTATGCTTTGAATTAATGAAATCAATCCATTAAACACTCAAATATTTCACAAATTTATCTTACTTTTGTAAGAGAAATTAGATGAATAAGATAATAATCTATTATGGTCATCTTCTCTACTATTCACATGCCAATTGGTATTTATAAACATTTGAATTTCTCCTTATTAGGTGACACACTTATTTGTTCACTATGGCTTAATAATAGATACATGTACTAATGTGATGAGATACATTTCATAACCTTTCATGTAAAGTTGTACACTTTATTATTTTGAAATTTATCCAATAATCTTCCATGATTTTCAAAATACTATGAGCTTGAAAAATTTGAAAAATTAAATTAGTGCACAGTAAAGATATCTTACAATTTGAACTTATGTTTGGTTAAGCATATTTCCAATAAGTTTGAATAGCCTTATTGATGTAATAATATTTCAACTAACAGTATTTAATTAACAAGTTGTATCTACTTCACACACTAATTTTTATAATTTGAGTAACTCAGCATCCAGTGACACTATTCTGATCATATGTTATATACTTTTGATATGTGCAGTGAGAGTTAAAACCATTAAACTCTTGGAAGTACCCACACTTCTCACTTACATAAGTAAGCATCATCAAAAGTGTTTTCATATTTAACATTCCTAAATATTAGTCCATTAAGATTATATTGCTCATTCTCATTCAATTTTATAGTGTATCAAACACTTGTAATGGATATAAAATGTATTATAGTGCTTGCATTCACAAGCATATAGTGTACTTTGTCTCAATATACTTAAAAGACTCGACATTGTACCAACCATTAAGTCGAAATTTCACTATGGTTTAAGTTTTTGTTGGCTTACCCTATTGCGTAAGGCATAGATCAGTCTATTTTATTACTAGATCCTGCAAAATTAATAGTGATCATTTTATATCGAATAATAATTCTTTGACATGGCCATGAAATAATTTAATGCCTCAACTTTCCGATATAAACTTGAATTTATGTTTTTCAAAGCATAGTTTTCCTATTAAAATAGTATTCCAGAAATGGTTTAAATACTAATGAAAATAAATTCCATGACCATCCACTTTTATTTATGGAAGTCAATTATGCTAATTTAGCCTTGGAGGATATAAACTTGTATTTCTTTTATTTTCAAGAAATCACACCTCCACCAAATTATTAATTAACTTATATCCAATAATTGATAAATAAACTTCTGTAAGATCGAACGATAAAGTGCAGTTTAGGCATTATGACACTTTTCTTATGATTTATTAGTTATGATTTCGAGTCAATAGAAGTTAGGCAGGAAGGGTAGGTTTCTTTTTTTTTTTTTCTTTTAAAAAAAAAAAACTTCTATAAGATCGAACTTCAAACACTATATCTTATTTTGTTAAAAGTCATATACTTTTACTCTTGTGTCTTAAATTGAAATGGCACATCTTTTGTGGTTTACTAGTTGACTTTTTTGAATTAAAGACACGTCCATTTAATTAAAAGTCACAAACCTTTGTAAGTATCCATTTATAAAAGGACACAAAAATTTTCAAACAGAAAGGCATAACTCTTTGCAATACTGATCATCTATAGTTTGCATTCTGACCATCTATAGTTTGCATTCAAATATTTCTCCAAAAATCTTCGTCTATGAAAACTTTATAAAGAGAATTTTTGACCAAATATTTTTTTCAATATTTGGTTCTCACGTTATCTGGCTTAATAAGAGTATTATTTTACTCCTTTTTATGCAAGCTACCTTTTATTCTAGAATTATTTTATTGATTAAGTTAACCTTTGATTTAAGAACCAAAATAAAATCAATTCAAGCATTCCATTCAAATTCTATATTTATTTGCTCTAACATATCATTATCATAAATGTTATCCCACAAGTCTCCATATAACACATAAAACAAGTATATAGATTTTGTACCGATTATACTATTATATTTACAAGAGGAAAATAATAGTAATTTTGTTAGTTATGATCTTTTGTTCATGTATAAAATTGCATTAGATATACCTTTAGAAAGTGGTCTAGACTGTAATTTTAAAAGGAAAAATTGCCATGACAGTTGCAAGTAGAAAATGATCACTTACAACCATTCTTCCCTAATTTTCTCTATCATTATGAAATTACCCTCTATCGTGATTTTCTTAAACCCAACTTTAGTAGATAAGATTAATCCTTAAATTCTTGTAACAAAAATTAACAAAAAGAAAAAAGTTTACCTAATACTGTATAGGTTGAATATGAAATGACTTCAAAACGTGTTATATTGTTAAATTGTCATTTTTCTTAATGTTTAATTTACTTTTATCATAATTGATGTGAAAAACTATTACAAATTAACCTCTAAAATACAATGAAATTTAGTGATAGATGCACTAAATGCTTTTCTCACTATTCCTTAATGTCCCAACTATTCACAAAACGTGAGAAATGGATGATTAATCATCTGTTTCTTGTAGAAATTTGATATCTTTTCTTTTGTCTCACCAAATCGTTTTTCCACAAGGGAACATGATATCTCTTTACGGAACTGCAGTGAAATCAATCTACTAAACACTCTAACTTTTGACAAATTTATATTATTTTTGTAGGATAAACTAAAAAAATAAAAGAATAGTTTATAATGATTTTCTTCTCAACTCACATGTCAACATATTTATAAATATTTAAATGTCTCCTCGTTACGAGACACTTGTTCATAATGTCTTAATGAATAAACGCATATATCAAATTGAATTGATGCATTTCATAACTATTCATTTAAGTTATACACTTTATTATTTTGAAAATACTCCAACAATAAAAAAATTGGATAAATTGGCATAACAATATCTTATAAGGAAACAAATCTTCACAAATCAAAAGTTGGACTATGAATATTGATCTGAAAACTCAAATTATTGCCTATTTGGGTGTCTCTTAACTATCTAATAATAATAATTCCAATATGGATCGGGTCTAACCTCGTAGTTCGATTGAATTTGAAAGGCTACTCACACTACAAAATATTATACACATTAGTAGTGAGCTTTTTACCTGGTACAATTTCACTATCTTATATCTGAGACTAAACTTCTCTCCATTATATATTTCTTCCAATTTCCCTCATTACACTTCTAGATGAGAGACACGTACATGAAGCAGTTATCAAAGGTTAAGATTAACTTTTACTAACCATGGTTGCGGATTATTAAGTTAAGCTCATCCTACTTACATTATCCGCCATAGAAAGTTTCTAATTATCCTACTAAATTCTTGTTGTAGTTATCGGAATTCAAATATCTTTGGCCAAAATTCAAAAAGTAAAGCTTACGCATATTAAAGAAAATAAAATAGAAATTTTAACAAGATCTTTTGCATAATACGAGAAGATAAAACCAACTAAATTTCAGGATAGGTAAGGCACAAATATTATTAGCAAAAAAAATGTTTTGATAATTAAATAAGTTATAGAACAATTTAATATTGGGTCATTAATTAACTAATTATTACATATATAACTTTTATTTAAGTACTTTTCCTTTGCTATTTTATTTTGTGCATGAACTCACACAGCCACCCCGACACTGTATGAAAACTAAATTGAGTAATTCTTAATTATGTTCTTAGGAGCAAACTTTTTTTTCTTTCCTTTTTTTTTGGGAGGGTGTTATGAGATATCTCTATAATCAAATTATCTCAATTACATCAATTTGAAAATGTCAAAGTTAATATCAAAACATGATTAGCCTATAACACATACATGGGAGAATTTCTCTCTAACACCCTTATAAAAATATAAGTTCGAATTATTTTTTGAAAATCACAACTTTTCATAATATATAATAGAGTCCAAAATTCTCCTACATATCTAATGGTGTATATTGAATTAAGGGTATGATACCTTGGAGGGGACTGTAAAATTCCCTAATTATGATGTAGGGTTTTGTAATACATTTTCTCTGATAGGATTGCAAAAGGTATAAATTATTGCAATAATTCCAATTTTTCTGGCATTTCTTATAATTAAAGAAAATTATATGATCCCATTAAGATATTATACCATTGCACCCTGAATATTTATAAAGTATAAATTTTAAAATACAATGGTATAGTATCCTAATAATAATATAGAATTTTCCCCTATTATGTGGCAATTTGATTAAAGAAGTTAGTTATTTACATAATAAGCTCAGTGCAAAGAACTATCATCAAAAATTTAACTAAATAAATTCTTTGCCATGATCTTTTTTTTTTTTTTTTTTTTTTTAAATATATCGAACATTTCAAGAAAACTTCATCTTCTCTTTTAATTTACTTTTCTTAGAAGACTTTTCGTGAGTAAAAGGTTGTCTTTTCTGTACAACATGCATTACATACCATTTTCCTTATCCTTTATTTTTTTTATCAGCATTTTTGTCGCTTTTACTTCAATCTAGAGATATTAGTACCCTTTTGAAAGGCAATTGGAGACAGGGACAAAGTCTATCACAAAAGAAGATAACAAAAAATGGAGGGAAAAAATATGCATTTTTTGTCCTTCTACTTGGGGTATTCATCAAACTAGTCCCTAAAATTTCAGATAAATTAAATTTAGTCCTCAAACTAGTCCCTAAAATTTTAGATAAATAAAATCTAGTCCTCAATGTTCTAGAATTTGGACAAAGTTAGGAAAATTGGCAAAAAATTAATTTTTTAATTAAAAATGGCCACATCCATGTCACTGACTATTTTTTTAAAAAAAGAATTAAAACAAAATCACAAACTCTAAGAGAATTCTACAAAACTGATCCTTGAAGTTTGTCAGAATAAACAAAGTTGGTCCACAAAGATTACAGAAATCCTAAAAATTCAAATCAACTGGCGCTAGGAGGAAATGATCTTCGAATATCAAAAATAATTTTAAATAATTAATGATCACATGCAATAATTCTAATTGTTTTGAAGAATTAGACTTAAATAAAATTTTGAAAATAGGTAACATTTGAATTTCTTAAATGATAATATATATATATATTTATTAAAAACTAATCGTATACATCTACACTAAAATATTATTCTTATAAATTATATTAGCATATTATTATAGTTATATACAAAAATATCCTAGTATTAATATGTCGATAATTATTAAATTTATTAGAGATTATTCTTTACAAAGTGAACAGCGTTTAATTGTAAAATTTAAGCAAATAAATATCAACAGTAAGGATAAGAAATCATTGTGTACCGATGTTGAAATGTTGAATTATTGGACAGTGAACTATTTTCCTGGAAACAAATAATTATACATATAATGGGATATATCATATATAATGTGAGAAGCACCTACATCATCCCTATCATGTTTATCATATAAGGAATTCTATATAATGACATCTAATATTAACATTCTAGAAAGTTCTCTTTCCTTAATGTTTTATTGATAGTTTTGTTAAATACTTAAATTGGGATTATAAATATGATTACGGATCACTTACATAATTAGGAGCCGCCAAACTAATTAATGGTTCACCTTAAAAAATAATCAATTAGTGTGTATAGAAATTGTGTTAATATTTTATATATTAGTACTTTTATCAGGTTAAAAAAGAAAATTTTACAATGATTATTGAAAAAAAGAACTCGTAATTTGACATCTGATACTATTAATTTCCAAGAATTTTTGTAACCAAATATATCTGATTCGCATCAAGTTTGATTAAGATTTAAAGTGGTATAACATTTTTGGACTTGTTTGATATTGAAACTGACTCATTTCGCAAATGTTGAATAGGTTGTTGAGAAAAACAAGACATATCTTATTTGATCATAATTTTATGTCCCTTAAAAGAGTTAACACTAATGATTCATTTCTTGTAAAAATTATAATGATAATAATGCTGAAGATAATTAAAAATCACGTACAAAGAATAATTTGATATAATATCCTAATAATACTATGAAAAATTAATTTCAAGAATAAGCAGTAGATACATGCACTTTGTGTTTTGAAAAATATGTAATTTTTCATTTGGTAAATTCAAACATTATCTATCTTTAAAATTTTATTTCAAGTCTAATAATTAATAAAACTAACCTTTAAGTCTTATTTTGTATAGTATCTATTGGATGTGATCATTAATTAGTTGAGATTATTTTTAACATTCTAGTACCATTTCCACTGTCCTCAAATCCCTATTAGAGGTCGATTAATTTAACATTCAAACTTTTGGATTTTTGTGTCAACAAAATTATTTATTTATTTTAGATAAAATCTTAGGGTGACCTATTTGCATATTTTGACAAACTTTGTGAACCAGTAGGTCCAGTTTTGTAAAATTCTATTAGAATTTATAATTTCATTTTGAATATTCTTTTAACTTAAGACATGGACATTTTTACTTAAAATTTTTAATTTTTCACCAATTGTCCTAATTTTATCCAAATTCTGGAATATTGGCAACTAAATTTGTCTAGTATGAAGTTTTGGAGATTAATTTTATTGAATACCCTAAACAAGAAAGACAAAAAATGTTTTTTCCCAAAGGAGGAATATAGCTATAATTAAAAGTAGGGTTTGCAACCCTAAAAAAGTCCAGGAATTGTTTGCAATTAACTGTATATATAATTATAACAAAACAAGAAAAAATACTAATCATAATGATTGGAAAATTTCTACCATTAATTTAAAATAATGTTTTAACGATTTTTACAAAATATTTCAAAATATTATGTGTTTTAATACTCGTACTGTATAAGGATATATAAAATGTATGAAAGATGGTTCTGTATAAAGGTTGCCAAATAAATAAATCTACCTAAGGTTTCTCTATCCTCTCTCGTTTCTCAATTCATTAAAATTTCTCCAATATCTCCCTATCATTAGTTGTTGCTGGTTAACTTTTGTTAAGATTCTTTTACATAGTTTTGTTTTTCAGATTCTGACCTTTTTGCTCGGCGGTTGCTGGTTATGGAGGTGAATACGGGATGTTTGAGAAAGAAGCAGATTGATTGGGATGAAACAAAGGATTTGGAGACCAGGGAAGAATTGAGTTCTGAGATGAACGAGAATATAGAGGAACCCAAAGTGGTAGAAGAAGGAGACAAAGAAAGAGATGATGAAGAAGAAAGTGAAGAGGAAGATTGTGTTGTATATATTGGATTTTTGCTTTCAAAATACAATTGCAATAAATTTGAATTTCCCTCCATTTTTTGTTATCTTCTTTTGTGATAGACTTTGTCCCACATTAGAAAGTAGTAATAGATTTCTTCAATATATATGGGATAGTGTTTAGTGTTTTTCTTATGTGCCACACTAAATGTAAGCCTAAACTATATGTGGCTAATGGTTTGGAGATTTTCCTAAAACACACACACATGTGCACACTTGCTTAGGATAATGTGGTGTGGTGCATGCGTGTGAATTATTTGAGTTTTATTTTTTTCACTTTTTTCTTTCCTATATTTTGGTCTGCATTGATTACCTATTCCGTGTGCCGATTACCTATTTCACGTGGACTTTTACTTGCATATCATTCCTATCATTTCTCCGAAGACAGATGAATTTCCTATCTTTTCTCTCAAGACAGTGTTGTGACTTCCAACTTCTGGCCAGATTCATCGTATAAATAGAAGCCTTGAGGTTCTCTTCAAGACATACCAGAAATTGCCCTATTTTTCTGCTTTCTCTTATTTTCTCTCCCTTGGTATTGAGTAGTCCTGTATTGAACATGAAGCTTTGCTAATGAGTGCATGTGTTCGAGACTGCTGTTGAATCCAAGAGAATGACTGTCCATTATAAGGGACAACAAGATTAGTCAATTGCCAGATAATGTTCTACTACTAATACTTTCTCGGTTGACTCGAAGAGAATCAGTAATCACTAGCAAACTTTCTAGGCAATGAAGGCACCTATGGATGCATATTACAAGTCTCAGATTTAACCGTTCTGAAAAAACTAATAAACCATTTTTTAAGAAGTGAAAGAGAGAGGGGCCGCAAGGAAAAGCTAAGTTATGTGAATTGGGTTGATCATGTTTTGAATAATTCAATCAATTGCAGAACTACCATTCTGGAGAAATTCAGAATTGCATTACCTCTGGATCATAGCCACCAGGGCCAGCTCGACAAGTGGATCGAGTTTGCTATGTCGAGGAAAGTACCGAACATTGAGATAGACTGGACAAACATAGCATGTTTGTATGATTTGCATTGTAAAAACAATATGTTTTGCTGCCAAATGAAATCTTGAGTCAAAGGAAGACATTCATCAACTCCCTGAAATCACTATCTCTTACATTTGGTGTGTGGATGATCAAACTGTCTAGTTTCTCCTATCCAATATCAGATGTCCCTGCTTGTATGATTATCCTTGAAAAGAGTAACTAAATTAAAAAATTTTCATGTTGTTGAACCATCACTCGAGTTGAAGTAGTTGGACATATGTGATATTCTTGGTTCGATATCGATCAAAATATGCAACATCGTCAATCTTGAATCATTTAAAAATTGAAAAACTTGGGGAGGGTTGATCCTAGAAAATGTTACTTCACATGTCCAGGTTGCTATTGGCTAGCAAATCTGCAAACATAAACTTTCTGCCACATAATTACACTACTTCGATCAACTTGTGGAACTTATTCTTAACTTTGCTCATTTTGTTTTGTAAGTAAACTTTTTAATAGAAAATTTAATTATTTAATTTCTAGATATTTGTCACTTTCTTATCTTATTCATTGATGATTTCAGGGTTCCGGTGAATATATTCTTGTGGGATTCCCTAGGAAGGAGAAGCTCAAATTTTTAAGGTTGGACGTCCTTACTGAATTTGATTGTCCACTTATTTATATATATCCCGTGACTAATGCTGCTCCTTAGCTAGAAAAATTTTGAGGCAGGTAATTATTCTTGAGATCATGTAATATCTATTATGTAAGTTAATTGGTTTTAGTTTTACTTAATTTTTAAAAATTAATGCAACTTAATATAATAACTCTTAGATCAATTCTCTACTGCAGACTTACTAGTGATTGATTAGCAGAATTAATTGGGTTTGGAGAATCTATTGATTATGCTAACAAAGAGGCCCATACACAAAATTTAATGTCATCTTTTGACATTTGAAGTTTGCTCGACAGATTGAGTGGGATGACATGATCATCCGTAAAAGAAGATTTATTTTAATGTTCAAACCCTTCCTCATCAACACCTTAATACAGTCAAGTTCTGTGGGTATTTTAGACGTCTATCTGATCTTTTGGAGATTCTTAAAAACTGAGGTGTAACTTAGTCTCTCATTCGTGCGACTATTTGATTAGGTAAATTAATTTCTCTATCATATTTTATCGTACACTATTTTTTCTATGGGAATATATAGTTTGGAAAATTTAGTATATCTATTGTGCAATGCTATTGCCTATTAATCGATACACTTGTTTGACATTATAATTCCACTTCATAACAAAGCTAAGTCTGCCAAGAGTTAACTCTACAAGTGAAAGTGTTCATCAGGAGAGTTGAAAGTGTTCTTAATATTTAATTTCCTGTGTTGTATCATCTGAAGCATACGAGGAAAGAAGTTAGCTGGAAGGGAATAGAAAGGACGTATTTTTATGGTTCTTGCTGCATAGATCAGTTGTTGGCTTGAATGAGGAGCCACAGTGGATGATGCAAAATGGCTCACAGTCTTCTTTTGCTAGATCAGTTAGAAGGGTGGCTTTCGTTGCAACTTTATATTATATGTAGAGGTTAAGGAATTTTAGTGTTTTATAGAAAAATATATTTTTATCCTTCACATGCACATACTTTTACAAATAATTTCTCTCACACGTAGACATAAATGCACACTTTTTCTTCTCTCAAATATATTTACACATACTATTTCTCTTTCTACACATTATATTTATTCTCTCTCAAATATAAATACACACTTGCAGGCACAACCTTCATCCTTGCAAGCATACTTTCACAAATAAGTTATCTCACACGCACACATAAATGCACACTTTTTCTTCTCTCAAATATATTTACACATACTATTTCTCTTTCTACACATTATATTTATTCTCTCTCAAATATAAATACACACTTGCAGGCACAACCTTCATCCTTGCAAGCATACTTTCACAAATAAGTTATCTCACACGCACACATAAATGCACACTTTTTCTTCTCTCAAATATACTTTCACATACTATTGCTCTTTTTACACATTATATTCATTCTTGCTCTCACATATAAACACACACTTGCATACACTACCATTCCCTCTCAAGCACGCACACATACACACATTCTAATTAGTAAATAATTTATTTTTATTTAAAGAATATTCAAAATTAACATACTATAAAAAAAATATAATATTATTAATTGTTGCACTATACAATATATTTGGATAAAATATTTCAATTAATGCTCAAGTGGATTGATTATCAAACAGGTATAATTTCATAAATTCAACAAACAATAGTTTCAGCGCTTAAATTTGAGTGATTTAGAACTTTAGTTCTTAAATTTATCAAATACCCCATAATTTTGAAAATTAATAAATCAGAAAGATGCATAAGATCTACTAAGACTTTACGTGGTCATGTATTTTGAGGAATATACTAGAACAGACAAGATTATAAGACCAATAGATAACACATCAATAAGGAATATACGAATTGAAAATCCACAAAAATTTGTAACTCTTTTGATGAGTTAATAACAAATATTTATCTTATGTCTTAGCAGAATTTTCTTCCCTTTTAGAAGTTGAGTCAATAACAAATATTTGTAATTTGAGGAGAATCAATACAACAGTTCTCATTAATGAGAGAAAGAGCTAACACAATCAAACACATCAACAAGAATTCAAAATTTTAGGGAAGGTGGGAAGAAAATGGTGGAGGATATAGTAGGCCTACTGCATATTCTCATGAATATTGCCACATGGAATACAAGGGAGTTAAATTAATGACACTGTCAAGAAAATTGAAGTTAGGATTAGTTGTGTTACTATCGTATTAAATAGAGAATTAACATGTTGAAATAAAATTGAATTTTAATTTTCAAATTATAATCTTTTAGACATTTATTATAATCTCGTACCTTAACGCCCTTCCATTTTAATATGTTTTATAATATTTATTTGCAAGTTAAAATGCAAAGCATCTTTACAATATATAACATCTAAATAAGAAAGTAGTCTATCATGTGGCGTTTTTTTATCTACTGTGGAGTTGACGTGGAATCAATTTGGATGATGGACTTTTGCTTTTGCTATTTCATGGTGGAAAAAAGTTATTTACACGGTATTTTGGAGCAAAAATACAATAAAATTCCTTTACACCCAAAATGTGACAAATTGCAGTGATATTTAATAAATTTACAAAAGGACTATGCCTAGAAATACTAATCATGACTTGTGTTAAGAACATATTTTGTACTGAATATAAACTATACCTATAATAGCTAGAAAAATTATTTATAAGGCCACAAATACAGGAGTACTTATAAATAAATCCACGCCACGTAGTAAAATCATAATGAATCACCAATCCCTTTAATTCTAGATATTTAATCGGATTTCACTACTCATTTTTTAGATCGAATAACACTTTAAATTAATGCCTTTGTCGCTTTGTCACTTTCTATAAATAAGTTCGAACAGCTATATGACAAGGTCGATGCTTTGTCAAAATATGAGCCAGAGATTTACTATAATCAACGATGAAATTAACCCTTGGATTATACTTATGATTTAGCAAATCCAAATTTAACACCTCTTCTCTCCTTTCACTCGCTATTCTTTTCCTTTTTTCTAGCTTCTAAGCCTTGGATCCTGTGCTCTCATTTCTTGTATCTCCTTGTCGCATTTCTGCCAAGTGAGATAATAGATCCGTTTGGATTTGTTTTTCTTACCCATAGATTTGCAATAATTAAAATCTGTCAAAGAAAAACTCCATTTGTTTATTTGATCATTATATGACCATTATTTGCACTATTCATTATTTGTCTTATTTAGTTTAAAAATAACATTAATTTATTATTTATACGATGCATTATTTATCTCATTCATTTTTCCTCCAACTAGTAAGGTGCACATGTATTGCACGTGTTGACCAGTACTATATTTAATATAGTATTGAAATAAATAAAATAATACTTGAATTTAATCATGACAAATAACAGCCGTAAATGATGGTAAAATTTCACCAGACAAGTCCCATGTATCTTGATGATAAATGTTGAAAACACTAATTATATCGAAATAGTACAACTTTTTTTTTCGAATGCAACTTGTTTTTGAGGTACAAATCAAGAAGCTTTTATTCCGTTGGGTAGAATCCGAATCCCAGCAACTCGATATCTGATGTTGTTGATTCAGCAATAGCGAACGAACTTATTAAATTCGAAAATGTCAAATCTCTACATCGAGTTTCTGCAGTTCCTATTAGAGGATTGTGCTTTGGAAATATTGCGGATATATACAACTTGGAGGATCTTCGTTCAAAGAGAGTTTTAGCATAACAAGATTTCCCTATAAAGTTAGTTCAATGCGATTTGAGGAAAATATTGCATTTAAAAATAATTTTCGTTCTTTTGAATAGTTACCAATTTGAAGATCTAAGCTAAACATAGAGTTATATTATTTCCAATGTTTGAATAAAAAGGAGAAGTAGAATTCCCTTTTCTATTCGATAACAATGTGTTATTTTGTTAGTTTTGATTCAACAAAGAAAATTCTTTGATAATTTTATATTGGTTAGGATTGAAATTAAACAAAGTAAATTATTTTATGCGACATGCTGAAATTACCAATATTTGGTTGTTAAATTTAAATCAAATATTTAAATGAGAGTACACTTTTATTATAGCAAGTATAATAGTAAGTAAAGAAGATAACTTGAAAATTTCAACTATACCGGTATTATGATATATAAATTGATAAAATAACCCATGTTTTCCGTCTCTTATGGTAATTCATCCCAGATTAAAAAAAAAAAATCATTAATGGTATTATTGTTATTCTTAGAACACAATTTTTATTTTTATTTTTTTTTTTTGTTATCTTTCATCTTATGAGCATTATTTTTTGGACGGAGAAAGAACCATTTTTATTTGATAGATTTGCAACTAAATCCTCTAGAAAATATAAATGTTATTATACTCAATTAAAAGTATATTTTATGGATAATTACTATAATTAGCTTCATTTATTGAACTTTATTTTTAAAAATATTATGTTCTTATAAATTAAATCATGTAATTTTATACACAATTATGTTGGTAAGCACTTACATATTTTTTGTTATTGTTAGTTACAAAATTGTTATGGAAAAATCACACGTGATGTTGTCTCATGATATTCATACTTGAAACTTACATAATATTATAGTTTTATATAAAATTATATTGTTAGGTATTGAATTAAGTTACATGTTATATTTTCTTACATATTTTTATAAAATCATTAATCAATAAAATTCACACACGTCAAATTATATATGACAAAAGTTAAATGAAATTAGACAAATTTTATTTATGGAACAGGTATAGGAAAGTTGAATTTGGTTAATAGAATTCAAAATTGATAACCAAATTTAAATTTGGTTAACAGTTGTACAACTATTTTCTAAATTCTGACTAATTTTATTAATTGAGTAACCGATGGATAAACCGATTCCTATCCCTAACCAAAAGCATGAAGTGTGTTTGATTTGTTTCATGCAATCACAAAAGTTACATTGTTGAATTTATTCATTTATGATATGTACTACATAAGGAGGTAACAGTTTTTAAATTTTTAGATGTATCCATATCAATATATTGTAATATGAATTTTGCTATTGAACTACGTAAAATATAATTATATCATTTATGTAATTGTATTTTATAGACTGATTCAATTACACAACATAGGTTTCACAGGCATATTTAGCATCACACCTACCTAAGATAGTGAATTATCGGTAAAGGCCTACATAGAAATTTAGGAGGTGAAAATTATGAAACATACATTATAATGTTCGAATTTGGTTAACACTTGTAGGACTATTTTCTGAATTTTGATTGATTTTATTGACTAAATAACCGATTGGTAAAATTGATTCCCATCCCTAACCAAAAGCATGGAGTGTGTTTGATTTTGTTTCATGCAGTCACTAAAGATACATGGTTGAATTTTTTCATTTATGATATGTACTACATGAGGGGTAACCGTTTTTTAATTCAAGATCCATATCAATGTATTGTAATATCAATTTTTCTTATTGGACTATGTAAAATTCAATTATATTATATTTTATTGTTTTGTCCCTCTATATACATAGCAAAGATTATAATTTGTCTAACTATACCTTAATTTTGTTGTCCTGTACATTCACAACAAACATTATCGATATTCAAACAGATGCATAATCAACAAAAAAATTTCAACATAAAATATCTATAGGCTGATTCATTACACAACAAAAGTTTCATAAGCATTTTAGCATCACACTTATCTAAGATAGTGAATTATCAGGAATGATACAATACGAATATTTAATGTGTTATCTGATTTAAAATTTTTAACACGAACACAATAATAAGACTAGCGGAGGAACTGCCATTTCTAATTCCACCTCCCCAAGATATTAAGATAGCACAATGGCATGAAATGTGCAAGGGGCAAGCGGGGACCACCAGTAACTTCGAGGAGAATTCGGTAACGTAAAGGGTCCGCACGAAGCCTTATAAATACCCCTGAATATTCACGCCTTCTTCATTCACGCCTTCTACATTCGTCTAATCTCATCATTTTAGTTGCTTCCTCATTTGGCATCCACCAAACCCTTAACAAATTAGCTGCCGCCCTGGAGAATCTCAAGAAGGTGAAGCTTAAAATGGCAGAGTTGGATACTGAGGATGCTGTATGGGATGATCAAAGTCCTTGAATTCGTTACTGTTCATAGCAGTAATGGAGTGGAAAAATTGGTGGATTTAATGGCCTCGTCGACAATTAATGATAAGAATTTCAGTGGCTCCATTTTTTGCCTATGATGCAGATACTACCAATTTCTCAAGGGAAAAGGATTCACGGCTAATAATGCAAACGAGACGGATGTCAAAGGATATGGAGGAGCTCAAATGATTGCATGTGATGGATGGGAACTCTGCCTGTTAATTACTTATGCTTTATTGGTGATTTAGTTTTGACTCTGTGTATCTAGTATAGTTGAGTTTGTTGCGTCTTTAAATTTACAAAGTTTTAATTAGACTTTAGCCTTCTACAATTGTACTAGTATATTCTACTGAGCTTTTTCCATGTTTTCTTTTAATGTTTGTCTAATCTATCCATTAGAAGTTTCTGATTGATTTTAGAGACGAAAGAAATTTTCAATGGTGATGCATACAAGGAAACAGAAACTTAATTTTGTTTCTAGTTTGGGTGTTTGATACAACATATCCTTCAATTCTGGATTGCTTCCTAGTTAATTTGGTTCTTCCTTCCTACTGTTGATTTTTTGCACTATGCTGAGTGAAATTTCATGCATTCTCTAATGTTCTGCTTCTGCTGCATCAACTGCTCGCTGAATGTTTTCCGATAATTCATTCTACAATGCCTTTGATAGGAGTAGAAATGTCAATTGGGTTTTGTGAGTTGAATTTTATAAAATTCGAACTCAAATTTACAAATTTATTTGAGTTTTGAATCTTAATCGACTCGGCCAAGATTACAAATGTGAGTCGAATTAGGAGATGTTTTCAATAATGTTGCTCATTCTCTAGTCCGAAAATTAAAGAAATAATTCAATATCTTTCGTTTTATGATTAGATCTGATTATTAATAAATGTGAAATCATGTATGAATTACAAATCAAAGGTATATTCTCTTATACCCTTTAGATTTAATATTGGATATTTAGTACTAATCAATTAATATTCCCTATAATTAATTTGGTTTCAATTGGTAGATTAAGGTATATTTAGTATGGAATTATAGCTCCCCATAGTAGTTGAATCCGGTAATGACTTAAGTAGTTTGTGCTTATTTAATTATTTAATGATGTTTGGTCTTAAGGAAAATTGATGATCAACGCATAAGAGCATCTTCGTTTCGTTATTTTCCTTCTTGCAAATTAAGCTTTGTTGACTTGGTATCTTGTCTGTTTTTGATTATCTTTTGGCTAATTAGCAAAATAAAATATTTTCTTAGAACGAAAGAAGTTTGTTATGTGGATTCCAAAGCTTAATCTTTCCTTAGACATCTTAACCCTCCTATCTCTCCTTTAGTTTACTGCAATCAACATCTAACAATATCTAATATGGGCATCCCTGTCATCCTTCCTCATTCATCTCTTTTGTCGTCTCAAATCGTGATCAACCATAGAATTTAAGCATATCTAGACTTTTGGATCTCGGGTTAGAAATTTAACCAATATTTGACATATCTAGATCATGTATAAGAGACACATATTAGCTAAATTACTGTCTGGATATAGATGACTATGATATGCATATCTTTTATTACACTGATTATATTTAATAGTTTAGGATAATTTTCACCTAGATAAATTTCTATGTATAATTTTACCGATAAGTATTTATAGTAGTTTTTTTTACATGTTTTAACCATTGAATCAAGACTGGATCTTCCGTTATGATTTCTGAATGGAGTTAGTCTCAATCATGTCTATACACGATTTATAGTAACTGTTGTTTCGGTCAAATTTCTTTGATAAACTTTAGCTTTTAGAACAATTTTGCATCCACACATCCATTTGTTCTTTCTTGCTGGTTTAATATTCCATATATATTTAAAGAAGGAATGCTATAAACTATTGGGGTTATTAGCAAAGTTCCAATGTCTTGTTAATTTATTTGCAAGGCTTCGTATTAACCACCAAATTAATCTCCTTGTGGCAAAGACATTGTAAACTGAATTAATTTTATTCTCTCAAAGAGTACAATACTAGATTGTATATTTCTTGTATGCGTATAATACTTATCTCCTTAGATCTGTTTAGTTCCACATCTAGATGTGTGAAAGAGACAGTCTATAACTATGTTTTTATAGGCGTTAATATCATCCCATACAGCATCCTCAGTATCCAACCTGTCTCTTATACACATCTAGATTGTATAAGAGACACATTTGAATGGGTTACTGTACAAGGATCAAGTAAATACTACCTCAATTGTTCTTTTAAATGTCATTTTAGCCTTTAACACACATATTAAGATTGTTATTTTGGGTAAAGTTGATCCTATTTGACTAAATTGTCATTTTGACTAGTAATAAATTAAAATAATCCAAACATTAATTACAAATTGAGTAATTAATGGGGTTAGAAAGATAAGGTCGATAAAGGTAAAATTAATAAAAAATAATTAATATTTCATTGGACTTCTAAAATGACACTTAAAATGGAACAAAATTTTTTTGCTAAAATGACATTTGAGCAGGGGTAATATTAAATTGTATTAATTTTATAAAAACATAGTTCCAAGTGACTGAATGATCCTTTCACATTAAATTTCCTAACAACATAATCCTTCCCTCTGTTAATATCACTAAGAGTAAAATTTAAAAAAATATCATTTAATAGTTCATATAATTTCTAAAATCACACATAATTTCAAAAAAAATTAAATTATTTAAAGCGATGAATAAAATAGAACGACATGAATAAGATTTTTAAGCTTATGAATCTTGTGTACTTTGATAGATAAACTAATGAATCACTTGAATAAAATGTACTAGTTCACTCAACAATTGAAGAGTAACGCACAAGTTCACTACCAGTAGTTGAAATTATTAGACTTGATTGCAGTGATAGTAGTGATTCAATTGAATATGCAATATATTTCATTGCATAGGTTTGTTAAAAGATCTTTTGAAATTTCATGTGATGTACTACAGCTTAAGAGATACTTTTTCTGAGTTATGATAATTGACAAGTGAGTATATCTTTTTTGTTTGTGAAAAACGTTTATTTTTTACATGAAAAAACTATTCTCAACTATTTTATTAAATATATAAAATCCTTAGAAGGGAAATAAAACACACGCACCAAAAAAGAGAAAAATATGTTGTTATTAATTTGGTCTTAATTTTGATTTGCATCATGATGAAAATCCACATTATACTTGTATCCCGTTGTAGGTGTATTTTCAGCACGTTCTTTACTAGTTTAGTATGAATCAAACACTAGAAAAGGAATTCAACAGTATTATTTTTAATAGAGGAAATGAATTTTAATAGTCCCTGAATTTTTATCAATGATTTTATTTGGTCTTTTAACTTTTAAAACTGTCTGTTAAATCCAAACCTTACTTAAATTTGGTTCTAAATAGTCATTAAATATCAAATTCAAGTATACGTAATTTTTACTTTGACCCCAAAGTTTTAGTTTAATGTCTATTTCCTCCCTCTAAGTCTATAGAAAAGGTATTTAACCCTTTTTAATATTTTCGGCTAAACATTTAATAATTGACGAATTTGACTAACAGAAAATGGCAATACTTGCTTTCTAACAATTTTGTATAAGCTAAAAATTATAAGAAAAATATTTTTTCATTTATTAGTTTAATACTTTTGTAAAGTCAAAATTATATAGTATGATAATTATTGATAATAAAATGACAACAAGATAACTAAAATTCTCTGTTTTTGCTAACAAATTAAATATTGTTGGAGTTCGATCATTCCTGATGTTTGATTTCAGATTGTTAAAAAAAAAAGGTGAGGCTTAATTATTAAGTATGACTTTCTTAATCATATGTTTTAACGAATGATTCTTGATGTGCTGTTGATAGTATATATCTTAGCGGAATTCTGTCATTCTGTTTCTCAAGATACCATGTCTTTGTGTTTAAGTATTCAGAAAACATAGCGTGTCATAAGAAACCATAGAATTTTTATATTATATTTTATTGGTCACATTGACAAAATTAAATTAAATGAGCATATTAGAAGGGAGAACAAGATTAGTCGATTGCCTGATGATGTTCTAGTGCTGATACTTTCTCGGTTGACTCTCAGAGAATCAGCAATCACTAGCATACTTTCTAGGCAATGGAGGCACCTGTGGACGCACGTTACAAATCTTAGCTTCAACCTTTCTGAAAAATTAATAAACCATCTTCGAAGGAGTGAAAGAGAGATGGGCCGCAAGGAAAAGCTAACTTATGTGAATTGGGTTAATCATGTTTTGAATAATTCAATCAATTGCAATACTACCATTCTGGAGAAATTTAGAATTGCATTGCCTCTGGATTATAGCCACCAAGGCGAGTTAGATAAGTGGATCGAGTTTGCTTTGTCGAGGAAGGTGCAGGACATTGAGATAGACTTGACAGACATAACATGTTTGTATGATTTGCATGTTTTCGAAAACACTATATTTTACTGCCAAATGAAATTTTGAGTCAAAGGAGAACATTCTTCCACTCCCTGAAATCACTATCATTACATTGGGTGTGTGTGGATGATCAAACTGTCAAGTTTCTCCAATCCAATGAAGGATGTCCTCTGCTTGAACGATTATCCTTGAAAAGAGTATCTAAATTAGAAAAATTTCATGTTGTTGGATCATCACTCAAGTTGAAGTACTTGGAGATATGTGATATTCTTGGTTCGATATCCATCAAAATATGCAACATCGTCAATCTTGAATCATTTAAAAATCGAAAAACTTGGGGAGGGTTGATCCTAGAAAATGTTCCTTCACTTGTCCAAGTTGATATTGGCCCGCGAATCTGCTTACGTAAACTTGCCACCACATTATTACACTGCTTCGATCGACTTGTGGTGCTTACTCTTAATTTTTCTCAGGCTGACGTTCTTGTAAGTTTACCTTTTTAACTCGGAAAATTAATGATCGATTTAATTTCTAGTATTTGTTGCTTTCTTATCAATATTTTTTGATGATTTCAGGGTTTCGGTGAATATATTCTTCTAGGATTCCCTAGGATGGAGAAGCTCAAATTTTTAAAGTTGGACGTCATGGCTGAATTTGATTGTTCACTTATTTATATATATCCCATGATTGAAGCTTCTCCTTATCTAGAAAAAATTGTGATACAGGTAATGAGTCTTGAGATCATGTAATGTCTATTATGCAAGTTAATTGGTTTCAGTTTTACTTAATTTTTAAAAATTAGTTCAACTTAATATAATAACTTTTAGATCATTTCTCTACTACAAACTTATTAGTGATTGATTAGTAGAATAAATAGATTTGGAGAATCTATCGATTCTCTAACAACATCCAGACTCTAATTTAGTATCAGCTTTTGACATTTGAAGTTTGCTCTACAGATTGAGTGGGATGACATGATCATTCATAAAAGAAGATTTATTTCAATGTTCAGACCCCTTCCTCATCTAACACCTCAAGATAATCAAGTTTTGTGGATATTTTGGACGTCAATCTGATCATGAACTTTCAAGATACCTTCTTGAAATTTCTGTTGCACTTGAAAAATTTATTGTTGATCCTCATTGTCAAGCTATTGATCCAAGCAGAAGTTATGCAAAAAAAGTACGAGTGGCAAGAGGTCGTGCCAAGCGGCAACTTGAAGGAATAACACCCGAGGGAGTCCAATTGGTGATTCTTTAGAAACGAGCTGCAACTGAGCTCTAATTTGTGTGACTGTTTGATTAAATAAATTAATATCTCTATCATATTTTATCTTACACTGTCTTTGCCTTTTGAATACATAGCTTACGAAAATTTAGTATATCTATTGAGCAATGCTACTAGTCTATTAGTTGATTCGCTTGTTTGTTGAAAAGTCATGTTGCGTCTATAGAGGCACAAACACTTAGTTATAAAATATGAAACATCTAATTCAATTAATCTTAACTAGATAATAACTCACAAGTATAACCTAACGATATCAAATAGTAACTAATGAAAGTAGGGATTGTTCTTAAGAGGAATGTGTTCAACTATTAATTATGTGGTTGGAATGCTAATTGAAGGGTTTGATTAAGAAAGGATTTTAGCTAAATTAGGTTTAAAACTGATTAAAAGGGGGAGAGGGGATTTAGAGTTTATGCTAGCCAATTTTTTGGGTTTTGATTAATTAAGTCAATCAAGTTATCCTAGATACGTAATTAGAGGTTGATTTCTAATTGTAACCTAATCTAGATCATCTAGATGTGTATATCAATTCAATTAATCTAAATGCGGATCCCTCCTACTTTTAAACTAACAAAATTTGATTCACTACTCATAGAAACAATCAACTAGGTGAATTAGATGCCAAGCTCTAATTCTAAATCTAATCCAACACAAATCTTAGTCCATAATGAAGGTTCAATTCCCATATCCCTGCAATTAACAAAAATTAACGAAGCAAGTAGCTAATTTTCCTAATAAACCCTTAAACCTATTAGTATTGTCTAATTAGTCCATTTTACCACCTAATCAACCCGTTAACCTCTACCCATATGAAATTGGCTTCACACAACTCTAAACCTTACTAAATTAGAACATATTAACTACTAGAAAACATAGTAGAAGTATTAAATCTAAACTAAGCATGAATTTTAAAGAAAGGTAGTAAAGAAAGCATTTAATGAAGTCAATATATGGAAGACATTAAATGAGAGCTTTATAAACTAAGAAACTATGAAATTAAACATTAAAAGAGTGCAATAAACCTAATTGAAGGTCTTACAAGTAGTAGAAAGTCGTTACTCCATCCAATAACGATGATGTGGCCAGAGTAATCAATATGATAGATGGAGGTCCGATTGGTGAAGACTCCCTTCAGGCTTGGAAAAGATATGCAAGCTATCAGCCTGAGAGAGAAAGCTTTCTAAAAAAGCCTAAGTTGAATTTGTATCTAACATGTCTTAGTAACCCTGAGTTAGTAAAAAAAGCCTAATGTATCTAATGTGTAGGAAGTCAGAAGAGAACTAGCGGATGTGTGTAGATTTCACAGATCTTAATAAAGTCTGTCCTAAGGACATTTATCCTTTGCCTCAGATTGTTATAGTTATTGATTTCTTAGTGCCTTTTATTTTCGGTAGTTTTTTAGATGCATACAAGAGTTAACATCAGATATTCTTAAGTGAAGATGATGAAGAGAAAACAATGTTCATAACATCCTAAGGGTACATATTGTTATTATCCTATGTCGTTCGGATTAAAGAATGCTGGGGCAACTTTTCAAAGGTTGGTTAATAAAGTTTTCAAAAAAGAGATTAGCTGAAATATTGAGGTATATGGGGATGACATGTCTCTTAACAAGCTAGATGTGAAAGCTGAAGTCATAAATGATCTTTGAGAAACCCTTAATTCGAAGTCTGATATAGGATCAGACTAAATCCCCATTGAAGTGACCTTTTAAAGAGCTTCGGGAAAGTATACATGTTCATCAATTCTCAAAAGATTGATGCTAATCTTGTAGAGATGAAAAAAATTGCAAGCTATTATATACATGAAGCTTTTTTCATCAGTCAATGACATACATAAGTTAATCGATCGAATGGCTGCTCTGAATAGGTTTGTCTCAAAATCAGATGAACAGTGTCAAAAAGATTTTGGGCTACTCAAAGAATATTTGGGAATTCTTCCTCGGTTAACTGCACCAAAGGAAGGGGCAGAGTTATATATTTATCTTTCATGTGTCAGAAGAAATAGTCATTTTGGTACGAGGAAGAATTCCCAAATATGTCTTTGAGTAGCCCAAAATCTTTTTGACATTTGGAAGCCACTGATTTTGAGACGTAACCTATTCAGAGCAGCCACTGTAGCATTCTGATTGATCATGGCAGCTATGAATTAAGACCCTACTTATGGCACAAGATCATTGTCTATACTAACTCGCCTTTAAAAACAATTCTTGGAAAACCTGATGTGTCTGGTCAAATGCTCAAGTGGTTGTTGGAACTATTGGAATTTGATATTGAATTTCGACCATGAAATACAATTCAAGGCCCAATCTCTCGTAGATTTCTTTACAGAAGGGACAATCGAACTTTCTAAGATTGAAAAGGTCTTGATTGTGGAAGGCAAAGAGCATTCTGAAGTAGATTATAAAATATGGGAACTTCTTGTTGATGCAGCCTCATGTGAGTCGGGATTGGGAGCTGGTTTCATCATTAAAGCTCTCGAAGGAAATCACTTTACATATGCCTTTCGTTTCGGCTTTAAAGCTACTAATAATGAAGTAGAATATGAAGCATTATTAATAGGAATCATAACTAGCTAAGACTATAGGAGCCCAAACACTTAAAGTTAATAGTAATTCTTTATTGGTGGTCAGCCAAATTTTGGAAAACTTTGAGGCTAGGGGGTCATCATACAAAAATACGTTCAAAAGGTATAGAAGAATAGGCAAAATTATAGGCAAAATTTTAAAGAAGTCTTAAATAAAGATCCCTCGGGCCAAGAATGTGTATGCCGATACTCTTGTAAAATTGGCCTCAGTTATCTTTTATTCACATCTTACCAAAGAAATCTTGGTAGAAATTCAAGGACGAACCATAGATGAAGTGGAATCCATAGAGATTGATAATGATCTAGAATGGATGAAATTGATCCTCCAATTTTTATCCCCGGGCATCTTTCCGACTGATCAAAGAGAAGCCCGAAGGGTAATGAACATGGCAAAAAAGTATGAACTTGTAAATGATATTCTATGGAGAAAATCATACTTATGCCCTCTTCCTCGATGTGTTGGTCGGACTGAAGCCAAATATGTGTTAAGGGAAATACACGAAAAGATTTGTGGAAGCCACAATGGACCTCGAAGTATAGCTCGGAAAGCTATGATCATGGGATACTACTAGCCAACCATACATATGGATGTAATACATTGGTCTGTCAATGTCATAATTTTCAAATACATGCTCATATTGTTAGAAACCCAGTAGTAAATTTGACGACCATTACAAGCCCATGTCTGTTCGAGTAGTGATGAATAGACCTGCTTGGACCTTCCGTGAAGTTTTCCTCAAGCACCAAGAAAATTGAATTATTTGGTATTGGCAATTGATTATTTTTCCGAAATGGGTAGAGACAGAACCATTGCTATCGATGACTGGGTTGGTCATATAGAAGTTCTTCTGGAAAACTATTATTTGTAGGTTCGGTATTGCTCATACTTTGATTTCAGACAATGGTATTCAATTTGTGGGAGAAGCATTTAAAAACTTTCGTGAAGGGCTTAATATCACTTTACGAACTACTTCGATGGGACATCCTCAAGCTAATGGTTAGGTCAAAGTAACAAATTCAACGATTGCAGGGTTAAAAGTAATATTGGATAAGGTAAAAGGTCAACAGGTGGTGGAATTGCAAAAGTATCCTATGGTCAACAGAACTACTCCCAGAACAGCAAATGGATTCACTCATTTTTGTCTAGTATATAGATCGGAAGCATAATACTAGTTGAGATTGGAATATCGACAGCTTGTACCCAGCAACATCATCATATTAATAATGCTTGGACCTGACTTGGAACAAAGATTAATAGCTTCGATTAGATAAGCAAAGTATAAGCAACAAATGGCCAAACATTACAATGCAAGAGGTCAGCAAAGATACTTCAAACTAGGGGATTTGGTTCTAAGAAAGAATGAGGTTAACTGAGTAGAATGATCGAACAAGTTAGATCTGAATTAGGAAGGGCCGTACTTGGTCGCAGAAGCCCATAGATTAGGACACTACAAGTTGGCCAATCAACATGGTCAGGACATACTAAGAATATGTAATGTTATAAATCTTTGAAAATATTTTTTGAGATGAGAATGTATGTAAAAGTTGAGTGAACTATGTCATATGAATAAAGCATGTGATTTCACAACATGTCCGTATGAACATAGCATGTTTAAAAACATAAAAAGTGATCATCATTTGAGGCAAGGAACCTTATGTGACGCATTCAATTGCCCAAAGGGATTCATAACCCGCCGATGTGCTACGTGGTTTGGTCGAACATGAAAAAAATGATCTTATGAGGAGTAAATGATGATTACAGGCGAAGAACCTTACACGATATGTTTGGTTGCCCAAAGGGATTCGTAGCCCGCCAATGTGCAAAAGTGGTTTGGTCCATCAAGAAAAAAAAAAGAAAATACGATCATTTGAGAAAAGACGATCGAGGCAAAGAACCTTACACAATACGTTGGTTGCCCAAAAGGATTATTAACCCACCAATATGTTCAAGTGGTTCGATCTAACAAGAAAAAAAATTGTATGTGAAAATGTGATTGAATGAAAAAATGTGAATTTGCATTCATGAAAATTGAACAAGTACAAAAAGATGTATGCCTGGTTTCCGTATCTACAACTTCAACTTGAAGAAGAATGAAGAAGAGTTGGGATCCTAACTTTGACTTAATCGAGAAGGAAAGTGACAAGCAGACTTTAAGATGCAAGGGGATAATATCTAGAGATCTCTGTCTATTTCAACCATTTAGTCGAGGTAGGAGATTCCGAGTAGGAGATTGGGTCACAAGGAAGTAGGTCTACTTCTCCACTACTTGAATGGATATGGGCTTATAATGGTTATAAAATTTACTACTGGGTTTCTAACAATAGGAGCATATATTTGACAATTATGACATTGACAGACCAATGTATTACATCCATATGTATGGTTGGCTAGTAGTATCCCATGATCATAGCTTTCCGAGCTATACTTTGAGGTCCATTGTGGCTTCCAAATCCCTTCGTATATTTCCCTTAACACATATTTGGGTTTAGTCGGACCAACACATCGGAGAAGAGGGCATAAGTGTGATTTCCATTTTACCACCTAATCAACCCATTAACTTCTACCCATATGAAATTGGTTTCACACAACCCTAACCCATACTAAATTAGAACATATTAACTACTAGAAGGCATAGTAAAAGTATTATATCTAAGCTAAGAATGAAAATAAAAAAAGCCAGTAAAGGAAGTCAGTAAAGAAAGCATTTAATGGAAGCAATAAATGGAAGAAAATAACTTAGAGATTTATAAACTAAGTAAAGCATGAAATTAGGCATTAAAAGGGTCCAATAAACATAATTGAAGGTCCTACAAGTAGTAGAAGCAACCTACACAGCAATGGTGTTCAAATCTAAGCTAGGAAGATGAACAAGAACAAAAGGAAGAAGAAAAACAAGGTTGGAGACCCTTGTTTCAGTTGTATAAAGATGCCTATTTAGTGGTAGGGTTAGGGGTTGGGGGTTTTTGGATCTTCCCATAGTTTCATAAGTTTTGGGTCATAACTTCAATTTGCATGTCAGGGTCATTAATTCAACATCGGAATGCTATATTCTGTGCCTTCCAAAACCCTTAACATACATAAAAATACATTATACAGGTAGAAATGAAATATTTAAACACATAAACATTAATCAAAGTAGAGCTCAAGCATTGGGAAAATCTATCAAGGACATACTCACTCAAAAATCCTAATTCCGAAAGGGATTAGGTAAAAGCCCTAAATTTAAACCTATGGACATAAATATATTAGATAACATGAATAACACAAATATAAACACTCTAACACACAGTAATTCTAGTGTTTTACAAAACTTCCTGATACCATGTGATGATATCTTGGAACAAGTATGAAAATGTTAGAAGCATTTTTTTATTGGTTGGAGTAAATTTGAGTCTCTTAGAATTTGCAACTTTATTTATCACTCAATATATCTCTGTTCATTTGTTGTCCTTGATTGCAATGTTAGTAGGAGGATTCTAATTTGTGGAAAACATTTTATTTACTAGATTAACGTAATCATATCTCTTGAGTGCTTTTCTACTGTTAATCAATATATTAAAGAACATGTTGATTTTCCAACAAAAGAAAAATCTAGCACATCAAGTTGATCAAGACAAATGTGTAAGCAGAACTAATTCGATCTAGGTAGGGTTTGGAACTAGCAAGATCATTTAATATCCAGCAATTTGAAATTGAATCGGATTCACTTCCAGTCATTCAACTAATTTGTATTAGACACGACTTAATTTGTATATAAAATTTTAAGTGAAATCTTTTATCATTTAATTTGCAGAAGATTTACTAATATAGTCGCACTTAATTTTTGTTTATTTCACACACAATCTTTCATGCATAAACAAATACTCCCATATATACACATATTATCCCTAACACACAAATACTCTCATACACACATTATCCCTCACACACAGAAAATTATATTTTTATCCTTCCACACGTACTTTCATAAATAAGCTCTCTCACATGTACACATAAATGCACAATTTTTTTTCTCTCAAACATGCTTTCACATACTATTTTTCCTTTCATGCATTATATTCATTCTCTCACACACACAAATACACACTTGCATACACTACCTTTCCCTCCCAAGCGCTTACAACCACACGCATTCTAAATTAGTAGATAAATTATTTTTATTAAAAGATAAAATTTAAAATTTACCTACTATAAAAAATAATATAAATTATTAATTGTTACGCTATACAATATACATGGATAAAGTATTTCAATTTAATACTCAAGTTGATTATTTATCAAACTAGTACAAATTTATGAATTCAACAAATAATAGTTTCAGCACTCAAATTCAAGTGATTTCAAGAAAAAAAGCTTGAAATCACTCATCAAACGCCCCATAAGTAGCTGAATAGGGAAAACATAACTTTAAAATGTAATTTTGTAATTTAATAAGAGTTATATCCACTGTGGCCCCTTAAACTTGTCATCATTTATCACAATGCACTCTGAACTATTTTTTTTGATCACTTTGTAAGATAAAGATTTTTTTTTTTTGGCACTTCACCGCAAATTATAACAGAAGCTATAGAAGTAACAAAATATTCTGGACTTCTATGCATGTATCTTTCATGTATGTTATGGTATTTATCATACTCCCTCTGTTCTAATATAATTGTCACCTTACGCATTTGCACATTTTTATTTTAGGTAACTACAAATTTCTATTAAATGTCCATAAGTGCCCTTATTAAGTTGAATTTAATTAACATCATTAAATGATAAATATTGGTAATTGGAGAGTTTTATTCGAGAGAGGAGATGAGAGCAAAGAATGAAAAGAGGGATGATGAATTTATTAATGAGGTCTGTCCACCAATTATTGGAATTGAGAATATTTTGAATGTTTAGAAGGATAAATTTGAAATTTCGACAAAGCCAATCATCCATTTTTGGTAATGTGACATTTTTATTGGGAAATCCTAAAATGAGAAGTGTGACAACATAAATAGGATGGAAGGAATAACATTTTGTTATATTACGACATTTGACATTACACTAATAGTGAGCATAGAATTCATGAACATTCCTTACTTTTATAACTTCTATCAAAATTTAGGGTGAAATATCAAGAAATAAAAGTTTAGGGTCAAAGTGAATAAAAAATTAATTTGGGATACAATATGGTAAATGGTGACAAGTTTAGAGGGGTCAAAGTGATTTTTACCCAATTAATAAATCATACATAAGATTTACTAGGACTTTACACAATCATGTATTTTAAAGAATATACTTGAACGGACAAGATTTTGAGGCGATACAATAGCTAACACATCAATAAGAAATAAACAAATTGGAAATCTACAAACAACGTGTAACTCTTTCGATCAGTCAATAACAAATATTTGTTGTATGTCTTAGCAGATTTTTCTTCCCTTTTAGAATTTGAGTCAATAACAAATATTTGTAACTTGAGGAGAATAATGCAAAAGTTCTCATCAATGAGAGAAGGAGCCAACACAACCAAAATGACTAACAAGAATTCAAAATGTTATGAAAGAAGGGAAGATAAAAGTGGAGGATATAGTAGGCCTACCACTTAATCTCATGAATATTGCCACGTGGAATATAAGGGAGTTGAATTAATGACCCTGACATGCAAATTGAAGTTATGATTAGTCCCGTTACTATCATACTAAATGGAGAATTAAATGTTGAATGAAAATTGAATTTTAATTTTCAAATTATAATCTTTTAGTCATATTTTTATAATCTCATAGCTTAACGCCTTTCTAGTTTAACATGCTTTATAATCTTTTATCATTACAAGTTAAAATGCATAACATCGATACTATATGTAACATTTAAATAAGAAAGTAGTGGGAATCCTGTAGCATGAGCTCTTACTACCATGTGACATTTTTTACTGATGTGCAGCTAACGTGGAAGAGGGTTTTGGATGCTGGACATTTGCTTTTGCCATTTTGTGGTGGAAAAATGCTAGACTTTTGCTGCTTTGGGGTTGAAAATACAATAAAATTCTTTAACATCCAAAGAGTGACAATCTTTTTTAGTAAACTTACAAAAAGATTATGCCTGAAAATACTAATCATGGCCTGTGTTAAGAGCTTTTTTTACTTAATATAAATTGTACCTATAATAGCTATATGTTAGGGTAGATACTCTGTCAAAATATGAGCCGTAAGAGATTTACTACAGTCAAAGATTATATCTTTCCTTGCATTAAGCAAATCCAACTTTAATTCCTCTTCTCTTCTCTCTCTCCCTTTTCTTTTACTTCTTTCAACCTAATCCTTAGCTTTTTCTAGAATTTTAAGCCTCCTATCTTATGCCCAGATTTCTTGCATCTCCTTCTCGATTTTATGCCAAGTGAGATAAGATCTTCCTGATTTTTTGGCTTTTTATATCAGAGTGGTGATTTAAAGATGGAAACTTTTCATTAATATTATTTGATGAGCAAGTTCAAGCCCAGCTATGACTGCTTCATATTCTGCTTCATTATTTGATCATCTTTCAGTCAAGGAAAATGAATATAGGATGATTCCTTTGTCGGGGGTGACAAAAACAGTCCCAATACCTGATTAATTTTCCTTTGGGTCGTAGCTTCTATTCCATTCAGGATTTCAAGATACTCAATCAAAATACATTTTCTATCCTTCCTTGATTTCCGCTTGCATAACCTGTTCATTTAGGAAGTCAGCTGCTAAAGGTGAATTTGTGATAGGAATTGGCTATGTAGCAAGAAAATCTGCAACTGCTTGTTCCTTTATGGCTTTTTGTGGGATGTATTGGATGGTGAATTGATTAAAAATCACTGACCTTAATTTAGCTAATCTTCCTGTTAGAACAGGACGGGAAAGCACATATTTCGCAGGATCCGCCTTTGATATTAAATGGATAGTTTGTTCCCAGAAATATTATTTCAACTTTTGAAGTGGGAAGACCAGAGAAAGACAAATTTTCTCAACCGGCAAATAATTCAATTCAGGACCCACCAAAGTTCTGCTACGATAGCACAAAGCAACTTCTTTCCCTTCTCCAATCTTTTGAGCTAGAAGAGCTCTAGGGATTTATCCAAAGTTGTGATATACAAGATTAATGGCTTTCCTTTTATTGGAGCCATTAGTATTGGGGCCTTTGTCAAATGATTTTTAATGCTATCAAAAGCATTTTGACAAACTTCATCCCAAATAAAAGGTGAATCTTTTTCATTAGATTTGAGAATGGTTGGCATCTTCCAACCAAATTAGTTATGAATCTTCTAATATAAGTTAGCCTTCCCTAAAAGATCCTTACCTCTTTAAGATTTTTAAGTCTCGTATAGCTTGCGGTTATCTTGGATGGGTCAACTTCGATTCCTCGATATCAGACAATAAAGCCCAAAAATTTTCCAAAAGAAACACCAAATGCATACTTTAGCATATTCATTTTCAATTGGTATCTTTGCACACTTGTGAAGATTTTCTTGAGATCTCCAATATATTCCATTCTATTTTTGGTTTTTATTATAAGATCATCTACGTCGCATGTCTCTTATACACATCTAGTAAATCTCCATAAATATTTACTCTAGCTCCTTGGATTGTTGCCTCAGCATTTTCAATCCAAAGAGCATAACTTTAGAGCAAAAAACACCTTTTGGGGTTCTAATGGCTTTAATTCTTCATCCTCAGGGGCCATACTGATTTGATTATCTCCGAATAAAAGAAGTATTTGTTCAAACCTCATCCCCCAACAAAACATAGATACAAGCAATTTAGTGATTGGAAGTGAAAAATTGTCTTTAGGACAAATTTGGTTTAAATCCCTAAAATCGATGCAAACACAGATTTAATGTGTTCTTTTTCTTCACAGGTTCAATATTTGCAAGCCAGGTTGGATATTGTACCTCTCTAAAGAACCCTATCTTTAAAAGTTTATTAATTTCTGCTTTAATTCGTCTTTAGTGTAATGTCAAATGTCGTAATATAACAAAATGTTATTCCTTCCATCCTATTTACTGTAGATATAGAGATCTAGATGTAACCCTGTCATCTTGTCCCCATGTAGAATTGTAAACAGATCTTTGTACTCCTTTAGTTGTGAAAACTATTGTTGTTTCTCATTTTCTGTCATAGCAGCATTTATATATGTCGGTCTTGGTTCATCTTCTGCACCCAAATTAACTTCCCGTAACTCATCTATGGTAGCTTGTCCACCCTCTTCAAATTCTGGGGGTGCTAGTTGGGGTTCATCTTTTTTTTCATCCATTGCGACCATATTCACTGAAGCATTAACGACTTCATGGTCGAAGGGATTTTTAATTTTCTCTACAGTAAGGTCTGGTTTCAAGCCTATCATACCCCAATCCCCATGGAAATTGGCGTACACTCCTCCATGATTTTAAACCCTTTTCTATTCTTCATTCATAACAAATTCAAAAGGGAACTTCTTACTTCCTTTTCTATTTGGATCAAATCCTTACTTTCTCAACATTTGCATCGTCCCTAGGCTAAAATTCAAATTTTTGTGAGCTCTTTTAGATTTAGGTGCCTTAGAAACAAGTTTGAGTGATTGATCATTCGAATTTTCCAAGACAAGAAATTAATTTCTTTAGAGTACCTCTGTCTCTTATACACTTGAAAGAAGTTATATGTAACGACAAACGTAAACATTCAAAAATTTTTAAGGAATGACTTAATCATCTTGGAAGGTTTGTAATAGATTGGAATGTTCAAAAGCTGGTGCTCTGGCTTTCTTTGAGATCTTGGAACATAAAGGAGAGCACTTTTCTTTGAAGTACTTGTAGTACTTTTCTCCTTTCCCTTTCCTCACGCATCTAACTTGTAATATCTTGCATCAATATAGGATAATTCTGCCTCACTAAACGGAGTACTATCTGCCACGATGCATCCTTCTTAATCATATTTTCCCCAAAGATGCTTTAAGCACTAATGACAAGTAGAAGGGATTACTCCATTATTATGAAGCCATGGTCATCCTAACAAAACATTGTAGGACGTGTTAGCATCAATCACAAGGAATTCAGTATCTCCCTCTATTTCGCCAAATTTTGTTCTTATTGTGGCTTTACCAATGGGTCTTTGTTCATTTTGATTGAACCCTTACTCTTGGATAACCACATTATAAGATTGAAGCCTTGAATGACGAATACCTAATGCAGCTAACACCTTTCATGGTAGTAAATTGACTGCTTTGCCTCGATCAACAAGAGCTCGAGAGACCTTGAAATTATTTACCACCCCAGTTATGTAAATCAAGCGATTGTGATTTGGATCATCAGTTATGATATCATTTTTAGAAAAGGTAATTATTGCAGTAACATGAACAATTTTTTGTGGTTCATCGATAATTGTTGGTAGTCTTTCTTTTGGGTTCATCTCTTCTTGAAAGTCTTTAGGTTCATTAATGCATAAATGACAGACCTTCAAACTCTTGTTGACATAGATAGTGCATCATATACACTAAGTATGACCGGAACCTTCTTTAAACGACTCAAAATGTTATATTGAATTTGTTGATTTCTTCCTTGAGTTTGGTCATTTAGAGACAGGCCTTGAGTTTCCTTGATAGGAACTTGAACAAATCTTCTTTGTTTTCTCTTAATTACATGAGTTGGACATACCCTTATGACTTTATCTAACTCATGGTCCAAGATCACTATTAACTATTTGGACCATATTGATAGAACTTACTGATGATTCTTGGTCATCATTCATTTGTCTTTCATGTCATTTCATTATCTTAGCTATAGCTCTTTGACGTAAATATTGAGAATTTCGACGATACTAAGCTTGTTCACTTAGGAAAATATTTATCATGGTTTCCTACATTGAGATTGTCAGTTCTCCTAAGGAACAAAACTTCAATCAAAGGATATACTATCCAAAGATAATTGAAACTGCTTAAGCCAAAGTGTAGACACCTCAGCGGTTGGCCCACATTTGTGTTAAAACCCTTCTCAAATGATATTCAGGTGCATCATATCCTACATATTTTATGAAATTTAGGAATTGGTATCCTTGAGGAAATGGAGTGTCAATAACATCTTGAGTATAAAGATTTTCTGGAAGAAGAAAACAGTTACTTTTGCTTAAAGTGCATCTTTTGGGGAGATCTCAATGCTACGTGTCAGATGTAAACCGAATGTTTTCTTTGCACCCAAAACCATTATATACAAAAAAATTGTGGATATTGTATCCTTGAGGATAAGGGACCCGATCTACCCAAATAGGGTATGGAGTTTTGGGACGTAGATACTTCTCTTATACACATCTTAAGAAAAATATGCCCCAGCAGATTAAATCAGATGAGTACCTTGGCCCTTGAAGGGTTTACCTTTTGCACATTTACCACAGATCTTTCAAGCTTGGTCCAATGCATATTGATAGACACCACATTCTTCATTACTAAAATCAATGTCAATAGTGATCACATTACATGAAACATGAACCTCCTTTAATACTACTTTTTCATCTTGAGCAAGTATCATATAATATAAATTTGCTGCAGGTATGGAGTAGTACAGACTGTGATCATCTAGAAAAGACTCCCATTGATTTGGCTCATAACAAATATCGTCATCAAGTAGTAATTCTATACCATCTGTGTGTTTCCAAACCCTTGACTTTTTCCATGCTCTTTTTTTCGATCCATTAGAACTAGAGACATAACCAATATCTCCAATATTTTCTTTTCATAACTGCCATGGTTTTAGCACTCCACAATTCTCTAGTATTTGAGCCATTTATTTGTTGAGGGTGTGGAACCCAGACTTATCGGCTCATAAATTGGAGAATATGGTTCTGAGTGAATTTGATCTTGGACCTTTGATGGAATGCAACAAAATTTGACAAGTATTGGTGAGAAAAAATATCCCCCCAAACTTGATTTCTCATCTAAGTAAGACGAGTCACCTATTATAGATCTTGTGTGGCTTATGGATATAGGTGATCCTGCAGGAATTCTGGTGTATATTCAGATAACATTCATGATGATCTTGAGGAATAGACTAGTGAGTCAATCGTATAATCATTGAAGGACTCCTGATCATCAATAAATTCTCACCTTATAGAGATGTAATTGCAAGAAAGGACGATCTCTTCTTCTTCGTCTTTTTCTTTTATGGTTACAAAAACCTTTAGACATGAAGTCATCTAGTGACTAGAGTAATCAGGACTCTAAGAGATTGGATAAAAAATTCTCTAACAGACTCTTCTACTTTCTTGGTTTTCTTCAACTTGCTTTTCTTATTTTCTTCCTCTTGGAGATTTTCGCTCATTTTTTCTTTTTTCAAAAAGACAACTTTTTAGATTTTGGAACAAATAAGCTCAAACTATTTAGACATCTAAATTTGGAGCTCTTTTCTTCATAAATCCAATAATCCCCAATTGGAGCACTTTCTTCAATATCTCCTGATTTAAGATTCTCCAATTGGGGATTAACCTTTTCCACAACACTTATTGGAGTAGAAGAAGTTTTCTCGATATGAGGGATTTCAGTGTCCCCATTATCAATCAACTTTTGAATCTTCTCCTTTCACAAAGCATTTTTCAATTAGATATCCAATCAGACGATGATAGGGGCAATAATTTGGAATGTTTGTTTTTCCTACATATTGTGGTCTTTTAACAAATGGAAGGGTTATTAAATCTTGCTCAAGCAATTCTTTGATGAAGGCTTACTTTCAAGTGCCCACAAAGGTTCACACAACCTTTGTGGGCACTTGAAAGTAAGTGCTTGCCATCTTGTCAATAAAGTCAGACACTATCTCATATGTATTTTTGAGTTGTTTCATTGAGTTCAACACATCTAACAATCCTTTCTGTATTGCTGAACTGATTGTAGAACTGACTCACCATAGTTTTCCAAGTAGGAATTGACCCTTCTGATGGGATTTGAATTCCAAGTAAAAGCACGTCCTTCCACTGATTGAATGAATAGTTGCATCCACAAGTGCTTATTTTCTCCAAGTGGAGCAAGTCGTGAAAGGAAATGCGAAACATGTTGTCGTGGGTTTCCTTTTCCATTAAACATCTTGGATTCTTGTTGGGTAAAACCAAGTTGAAAAGAACTTTGTCAATCCATAGCTTGAGTAATTGTTTTCTCCTCCCTCCCCTTGATTGAATTGTTTTCTTACAATGTCATTAATGAGACTAAAAATGTCACGCCCCCAAAACGGGACAATGACACGACGCACCTTGAGATCACCCCAAGCATGCAAGGCACAATACACGAGCAATAACTTCTGCTGCCATGATTGCAACTTTTCCTGGTGGCCTTTTTGAGTTTTCTATAGAAGATCAAGTTTTCTCGGATGATGATCCCTTAATTGAGATTTTCACATTTTCTCCAATAGTGACCCCTTTAGAAATGGAATGAGTGATTCGCCTTTGTTCATCCTACCAACAAGTCATTACTGATTTCTCTTTTGCATGGTCCCTTTCTATTAGACCAGTACTTGAACCAGTTGAAGTCTCTTGACCTTCTTTGTTTTTTTTTTTGACCTTTTTTCTTCTTTTTATTAGCATTGGTACCAGTTTTGTTAGTACCCAAAGTCTTAATGGAGCGAATTTCTCCTATCTCTTTAATTCTATCTTGATTTCTTGATTCAAGAGATTCAATAGGTTTTACTTCTACCATCATCATATTTACCACGTTCCTTGGGTAGAAGTTTGCTTTTGGTCCAAGGAAAGCTCTACCATCTCTTAGAATGGGTAGGTTACTTGTTTGAACCCGAGGCATAAGGAGTTGAATGGGTCTATTGTATTGCTTGTAGATGACTTCATCCTTTCGCAGAGAAGGTAAGGTTTCAAGATTTTCATGCTTTCCACTTGTTTTCGGCATGATTTTCTTACCATGTTGATTCATCTTGTTCCATCGAGGACAAGGTTCATGTATCTTGATTGTCTTGTCTTCTCTCAGGGGTGAATGATTTATTTTTGTGAGAAGAATCCCCACCAAAGTGATTATAGGATTCCCTTGCTTTGGAACTTTATTTTCATAAAGCGCAATTGTTTGCCAAGAGATTGTCCTAAGGTGAACAATCGTTTTTTATTTGGAGCTCCATTTTTATAGAGCACCATAAGTCTTTAGAATGGAGGGCAAACCATTTTCGGTATTGGAGTTCTATTTTATAGAACGCTGTTATTCATGGAGTGGTTGCCTTAGGAAAGGCAATCGGTTTTTGAGGTGGAGCTCCATTTTTATTGAACATCGTAGGTCTTTTCCTAAAGGGTGACCCATGCGTTGTAGAAGAGTTCTCTTATCCACAAAACGCTTTATTTGATTATGAGGTTTTTATAGGATAAAAAAAACCACATTTTGAGGAGTTTCCTTAAAGGATGAAACAAATTCGATCGTGGAACTCTATTGTCATAGAGTCCCATTTTTACGAAGAGATTGTCTTATGATGGGACAATCGCATTTTCACGCGGAGCTTTATTTAGAATTCTTTTTATGATAGAACTCCAAATTTGGAGGGGTGGCTCCCCCATTTGGATATATTCCTTTTCGATTTGAATCCCTATTTTCAAAGGGAACCAAAGTTGGATAAAGCCTCCTTCCTATAGGAATAACACTTTTAAAGTAAGGAACTTCCTTAAAAGGAAGAGTTGGTTTTGTACAGTCCGAGGGCATTGCATTGTTATCTGCATGAGCCCTCTTAATGGAGGATGCATTTAGTACAAGAGATTGTTGGTCACCCACTTGGATCATGATGCATGCGATGGAGTCAAAGGAGTCATTAAAACATCCTTTCAAGTCTTAGATTGTTTACCAGTTTGAATATAACCAAGAAAATCCAAGATTCTTGACAGACAATTTCCTTATTGCAAACAAAGAATATAACAATAAACAATATGAGACTTTTATTTATTTACTTTTGCTTGCAATTTTTTTTAAAAAAAATATTTGTATTAATTTTTTTTATGAAAAGTAAAGGTTAGCAACATATTTTTTTATAAATTCATATTTTTTGTATGACATGAAAACATACATAAAAAAAAAAAAAGAAAAAAATATTGCTGGCTCTAGGCCATTTTCGTAAATATTTTGGAGAATTTTATATCAGCCATGATCCCATAAGTGGGCTTGAACTTCACCACCTACAAGGAATTTTTTACTAAATCCCATGGAAAATGATTTAACTAAGGAATATGAATATTAATTTTTAAATGAGCACTGTGAATTATTAGCTAAGTGTAATATGATTTGTTACAAGGCCATGCTAAGTCTTGAATGGATAATCATGCTATATGTGCATGACTTCCCAATGTCGAATAAAAACGGAATGCATGTATCAACAGTCCAGTAGCATTGATTATTATTACAGTGAAACTCCAAAATGATAACCACCGATACCAAGCCAAATAACATGCAGTACATATATGTTTTCCTTGTCATGCATGTCTACAAATTTTTTTTTATATTCCAGAAATAATTTATTTCTCTTGAAAAGATGGGAGGAGGAGTATGTCTTATAAAGAAATAATTTATATCTCTTAAAAAGATGGAAAGAGGAGTATGTCCTACCCAGAAAATTTGTAGGTGTAGAATTTGTACAAGATTTTATGTCAAAATATTTAATCACCTAACATTTAAAATTCATACCAACAAAATTTCTCCTATATTTAAATAGGGTTTAAATGATAATAGATTCATACTCCTAAATAATTTATATTTTATTTTTTAATATAAATTATTCATGAATTACTTTCCTCAATGTATATTTGAGAAAATGCCTCCGATCAATCAAAAGACATAAAATAAATAAATATATAAACTTAACACATTAATGTTAATACAATATAATAAAAAAGGAAATTTATCGGACTTCTTTGACAATTTGGGAAGATTAGATATTGATATTCTTGCCAAATAACAATTGAACTTATATATTTTACTGGCTAAAAATTCTATACCTAAATAAAATAATGTATTAAAAAAAACTTTAGTATACCTTTGTACTTTTTTTTTTATTTTTATCTCACGTTTTTGCTGTATTTTACTGGCTAAAAATTCTATACCTAAAGAAAATAATCTATTCAAAAAAACTTTAGTATGCCTCTGACTTCTTTTGTCTAATGTTTTTGCTTGCTAATGCTCTCGGCTATTTCTCTGATATTTCTAATGTTGTATCTTATTGCTCCTATACTATTGCTAATCCTCTCGTCCGGTCTATTCTCTACTCCTAGGGGTCTTCTGGTCAGTTGACTTTTAATTGAAGATTTTCCCTTTTGCCTTTGGGGTTATGGCCACTGTTATTGCCAGAGCAATTTATATTTAGCCAGAGCAATTTTGTTTATGTTGACAAAATTACCCCTATTAGTCCAAGCTTCCAACCCTTCGGTACATTCCCGGTTCTTTCTACTTCAATTCTTAAACAGGCGAGCTATGGTAGATTCCGCCGTCGCCAACTGGTGCTGCAGCGGTTGTGCCATGGCCAGGGGCAGCTGTCAAAAAATTTTCAATGACTAGATTGAGACGATTCAAATCCAAAATCACAAATCGTTAAAAAAATTGACCAGAAGACTATTATTTCCATAGGGAACAGATTTGATCTGGATCTTCTTTATCTCAATAGCCTTGAGCAAAATAAACTTAAACTGAACAAAAATAAACCTCCTAGAACAAAATCCCTAGAAATTTGTTCCATTTTCTCGACTCGTGCACCACAAACCTTCCTTTAGTTTTTTCTCATTTTTTTCCATTTTCGGATCTGCTTTTAGGGATTTGGCATACCATCAATCCTGTCTCTTATAGCGCTATTCTTGCACGGCTGAAAATCTTGTGCTCGATTCACCAAATACCTTCGTATTGGTACGAAAATTGGGGTTGGTTTGAGAAAGCCACAAGCAGATTCACTCAGGAAAGGCGGCCAAGAGTTTGGAGCTTTGACTATAAGGGTATTTGTACAGTTAACCAAAATTGCTCTGTCAGGATATAAATATGCTCCGGCAATAATTTCAGCCATAGGGTTATAAGAGAGCTCAACTTGATCCATAAGTACACGTGAGATTCAAAACAAGTTTTATTCATCACATGCATTCAAATTTCCAACCGATGAGTCATAAAGAGATAATCCAATTGAATATTATCCAGTTGACTTTTTGGTATCTATTGGAAGCTTATCACATATCATTAGCTTTTTATAAAGAGAAGTATTCCTATGAGTCTTGACCAGAAATTCTGTAAAATTATTAACCGGTCCAACTTGGATTTATAGTGAATAAAGTAGAACTCTATTTCAACACATACTACTTTCAGATACCCGTAACAGCAAGCCTCTTAAATCGAATAGGAGCCTGCTAGAATTTGTATTCTATCCAATTATATATTTATTTGAGTGATGTGTTTATCTTTAATAATTAAAGATTAACTGGATTTATCTAAAACATATTTATATATTTTTTATGAAAACTTATAGGCCAAGAAACCGATTGGTAGATTAAAGAAGCGAAAGTTTTCCATAGTGATCCGAGAGCCCCGTGCAAGAGCCCCGTGCAAAGGGCTGTCGTCTTCGATGAAATATTGATTAGATTTTTGAAGACAATGAACAAGTAATAATAATAAAAAAAAATCTTAATTATCCTAATCAACTTCCGCACTTTTGCAAGTATATGAGGTGAGTGATACGAGGTAAATTTATATATAAGATGAGTAAAAATCGTTCCCATAAGAACTATTGGAACAAGTATTTGGTTCACAAGCTTATTTACTAGTTAGACGAAATAATTAAGATTTTTTGACTAAACTTAAACTAAATTTATTCATGAGAAATTGAAATAAAGGCAAGAATATAAAATACTATTTCTACGAAAAGTAATTAAATATAATTGACTAAAAGCCTAAACCAATCTATTCTACTTGAAAGAATTTAATCAAGAATAAGAATTTAAATTAATCTGCTCTTCAAAAGCAATTAAAAATGATGAAATAAAACCCTAACTACTCAACTGATTACGGAAGCAATTCAAATTTAAATACAAAAGACAAGAACGATAATTAAAGAACAAGAATGCAATAAAAATAAAAATTGAGTTGCATAAAGATAAATCAAACTCAGTAATTGTAGCAAAATCCAATGTTGATAATTGTTGAATCTTAAATTCTTGACAACAGAACAAAATTCTAACTTGAATACTTGAGAAAATCTACCATACTTCTTAATTATTATTCTAATTATTCAAAACTAAAAACTAAGGGTGGTAGGTGATGGATTCTTATTTCTTGCACTTCTCTTGGTATATTTATAGGTAAAATTAGGGTTTTGGGATTTTGGAAGGATAAGTACACGAACTCCCCCGTAGTGGGCCCACGGGAGGATGTTTCTTGCAAAACAAGCAAACTCATGAAACTTGTTTGACGACGTGCACTTGGGCACTACATAAATGTCATGCTTGGGCACAATTCCAGAAACGAAGATTTGAGCTATTGGACTCTACGCCTGGGCTCTACAAATTGGTCCTATTTGTGCCTGGGCACAACTTCCAGCAAGGACACATTTATTTCTTTCGCGATTTTAACTTGATGCTGTTGAAATCTCAAAAAATTCAAAACATGAAAGTTGTGGATCTCTATCTTAGCTTTCCAATGCTTCCAAAATCATTTCAAGCAGTGCTCAGACAAGAAAGTTAAGCCATACCTGCCAAACTGCATCCGCATCGCTCCTCCCTAGTATATGTAAATTCCAATTTTGCAATTTTTCTCTAATTTTGTATTTAATTTTAACTCTTTCTTCACTCAAACCCCAAAAAACTCAAAATAAACTATTTTAGCTCATAATTACTCAATTCTTACTTATACATCACTAAAATTGAGGTAAACGATACATTAAATATATGATATTTACGATCTTATCATCTTGCTCAACGGATCAAAGGTACGCCGGGGATAACAGGCTGATGATTCCCAAGAGCTCTTAATAAAACACACTACAAGACTCAAAACAAGAGTACTTAAGGCCTTAATTCACCAAACAAAGAGTTAAAAAGAACCAAGGACTTCAATTGGTTGTAGTCATGAACATCAAACACGAGCATAGATATCTGCCATAGCAAATATCATATTGCCATGACATATCTTTTATTAAAAGACAAAAATGCCCTCCCAAATGATTTCCATTTATGTTGTGGTCTGAACCCCATCACTGCAAGCCTTTTTTTCCCACTCATTATCACCTTTAGTTTCTTCCCTCTAAACCACCGACCCATTCTCCCAATCTTGCCATTTGAATTTATGACACATCATGTGTATAAGACCCTGTCTCTCAGCACCACCTTGCATTCCTCTCTCTCCCTATTCATATACCCTCAATTGGCAACCATGACCCATTAACGCCAAAAGTCACTACCTCAAATAGAGAAGTTGCCCAAACCTTCACGGCTTCAAATCCCGTAGCAGATCAGGCTAGATAATTGAAAGATAGAGCCCAAAAAATTAATCGAACACTTGTGTGCATGTTGGTCCTTGGATAAGAGATAATTAAATATATTAAGTCAAGTATAATTGTCCAATAGTGGATTTTGTTAATTTTAATATTGAAGTGTACCTGTCTCTTATAACATGTGTATAAGAGACAGGCTCTAATCTCTTCCTACACCTTAGTACCATATCTGAGTACTAAAATAAAGCCAAAGCCATCAACCACGAGGAGAGGACGAAATGGAAGAACGTGGAAGGAGAGAAGGCAGGGTTTTGATTGTGGCAGTGGAGTCCATAAAACAAGTGAAATTAGCTAAAAGGTACTCTTGTCATTTAATGAAAATTTGCTGTGGCAATAAGATATTTGTTGTGGCAATATCATTGCCCATCAACCCCTATTTATAGGGATCAAATAGTGGTTGATGGCTTTGGCTCCCCTAAGCTTAAGCCTTCTTAGAAGGTTCTAGACATATCAAGATAAATTACACTCTATTGAAATCTAGAACCAAAGATGATAGAATTCTCTAGGAGTCATTGATTTCTTTAACATTGACAAGTACTAGTATTAAACTAAAAGACAAGATGTTGAGTATTTGATTGGCAATATTAATGGAACTTTCTCTTTTCTAATTTGAGGAAACACAAGTATCAATTGTCAAATGAAAATGAGATTGTTCAAAAAGGTTTACCCTTCATTTGGCCCTTGAGATATGAAACATCACTAAAACTACTAGTATTTAAATGGTGATAGTTTTGAAGACAATCAAGTACGGTTATCTTATAACAATCTTGAGATGAAATTGGAATGGTCAACTACTTTATAGTTAGTGTCACCTTAGACAGCTAAAGCCAAATCCAGTGTCTATAATATACAAAAACCAACATACTGTTGGTTTTGGTCATCGATCATGTGATTCCCATATGAATTCTATTTGGTTAGTTTGCAAATTTAGGGAATTTTGAGTGTTTTTTGTGTTTCAGGCTTTCACATATCTTCTCTTTTGACTAAAAGGTAAAAATTTCTCCCCCTCTCTCTTTCCTTCTCAACCAGACGACCTTTATTCCCCCTCTCTCCTTCAGCCAACAACTATGTCCTCTTCTTCTAAGCTTGTGAACTCTCTACTCTAGTCTATTCTCCCTCTTTTGTTCTAATCACTCCCTCTCTTCCCCACCCCAATCATATAAGAGAAATTCTCTCTTTCCCCCTTCTCTTTATACTTTTCTAGATCCAGCCTCACTCTTTTTCTTTCTCTCCTCTATTCTCCCTCTTCTTTTCCTTCATCATTCACGAACCTAACACTCCCATCTTTGAGGTCTCATGGTTACCATTTTGAGATCTCACTCTTCTTCTCTTCCTTTACATCCAAACCCTACCTCTATCTTCATCTAGAAGACAGAGAATCTGCTGCCTCCCAATGAGATTCTAGGCTTTTTTATTGGATCGGTTTGTAAAAGTCAAGGGGGCTAGATCTTATACAAATTATCGCGATTTTGGGTATGGCTCGTTCTCTCTTTTTGAAGGAAAAGAAAGGATTTTTTCTTGATTTCTTATTTTTATGCAGATGTGTTTTTAGACGAAGCTTCAGATTACAAGTAAAATCTTTTTACGTTTTTTTTTTTTTTGTAAATATTTCAATTTTTTGTTTATATATTTTTTAAAGTATTTTTCTTGATTTCTTCTTCCATATTGTTTCTTATTTTTATTCATATTTATGTTTCTTATTTTTATTCAAATTTATTTCAAGATGGAAAGAAGTTAAAATTCTTTCTTTAGTATAAAGTGGCTTTCTCATGACTAATACCAAAAGATGCATATAATATATATATATATATATCTTTTTCTTATACACATCTTAGACTGAAGAATTAAAAGGGTTTTCCTTTAGTAGTAGGTTTTGACTAAAAGGTTTTTTTTTAACAAGATTTCCAGCATTTTTCAATTTTGTTTTGTACTACTATTATGCTCAGCACTCATATATTTCTCTTTTTTTTTTTTGTTGGATAAATTGATCTTCATTTGTTAAGTTTTAATCAGTGTCTTTTTGCTTAAACTCAAAATAAAAGTAAGAAATATGATTTGGATTCTTTTTGTTTGCCATTTGTGCTAGGATCCATAATATCAGTGGTCACCGAAGATTTTTCAAGAAAGGTGATAATGCTGTCTCTTATACACATCTAGATTGTGTAAAAGAGACAAGATTGAATATTAAAATCTTACATAAACTCACAATTGGTATAATATTTGCCTTTTCAATATTATACACAACTTAGATGTGTGCCTTTGACCTTTTTTGACAAAAAGTGCGACTTCTATTGGTTTTAAAAGAGCAATCTATCAAGAAATATGGCCTTTTAATTTATTCTCAACTTCATGACTCAAACTATCTGGATTTTTTGAATGATGATCACTAGAAGTAATAGCTTACTTCTTTAATTACGTGATTTAAAGCATTTTTTTTTCTGTTTATCTAAAATTTATTCTGTTGAATATTTTTTTTTTCAAAAAAAATTCTGTTTTACTCTGAATTGATCTAATAGATGGTTGAAAAATTATAGGGATTGTGAGTTGCATGTGAGATTTTGCAGCTTCTTGACTTTTCTGAATTGATCTAATAGATGGTTGAAAAATTGTTGCCGTTTACTGTATTGTAAGTTGTTTTTTCTCTTTATTTTGAGTATCATTTAGTCGGGCTTGCTAGACCTTACTTTCTAGATATGTTATGACTAGATATGTTATGAAAATGATTAGGATAAATTCATATGTTTGCGAATATTAATACTAAATCGAGACCATTTGATTTTTTTCCTCTCTCTCTTTTGTACTTAGTTTTCGTTCCCTGTTTACAGTTGCAATTTCTTTGTATTAAGGTTAAAGTAATTCTAAAATATGTCTCATTTATTTATTTCTTTCTTTATTTTGCTTTGCCTTTTTCCCTTTTCGCAAACTGAGACTTCTATCGTGGTTAATGATGACTCAAACGGTTTGTATTTTTGCATGATTATCACTAGAACTAATCATTTGTTGTTTTAGTTAGGTGCTTTAGAGCATTTTTTTTTTTTTACTTTTCACTTGAAATTTACTCTATTGCATGTGGTATTTTTTTATTGCTCTAAATTGATCCAATAGGTTATTGAAAGAATCTCTTATACTGGTTATATTAGATGTTGATTGAAAGCCTAGGAGGCCATGTGGTCGATGGATCGCCTAACTAAAATTTTAATCTGGATGAGGGATAATAATTTCCAATTGAATTCACTTTGATTTCCAATTTATAATTAAGGAGGTTATGATGACATTGAACCACCAAATTGGGAGATTTGAAATTAAAAATAGCAAATTTCAAAAATTAAATGAGTTTCTGGTTAGATTTTATTTTGTGTATTTTACTATGTCGTGTAGGGGTGAGAAGTTTATATGGCTATGATGATAGTTAGTTCTATGTTATAATGAAGGACATCATTCAGTATCTTGGCATGACAATTTTGATGGTATTCTACAATAAGTGATCTCCCTCTAATGTAACTAAGTTGCATCCACGACCTTTGATGGCATTTTGTGATTAGTGCTCCTTGTAATGCAACTAAGGTGCATCCATAAGAATGTTGTCTATAGTTGCCTGGATTTTAACTAATCTGAACATTACCTGAGAACAAATTATTAGATTTCTTATTTTATTTCTTATATTTCCCATCTTCTTACAGTTTCTTGTTAATATTAGAGAATAGGTTGGTTATATGGAGAAACATTACAATCAACCCAAAAAAAATCCAATGCTACATATATGTTTCAACTTTGGTCTTTTTATGTGTTTTATTCAATGTTCCCGTTTTTGTTGTATTTTTTTTTTTTTCTAGAAACTTTCCTTCTGATTATTTTGTATTAATTTCAATACTTGAAATTTGTTAAATATTTTTTAAGGTATAGATTTTTTTTTTTTTAAAGTTTATCCTTATATTTGTATTGGAGTCTAAGTTTTCTGATAATTCGATGTAATAATTTTTGCCTTATTTCTTGCATTTATAATGTTATAATTCTATTTGGCTTTAGTTCCTGTCACTTTTTTCTCTTTGCATTTGTGCTTCTTATTCTTTGTTGTCATTTTTGCATGATGTTGTCTGAATCCTTGATCTTTTACAGATTAGTGGTCCTTTATGATGATCAGCATGTGTTGTAAGACTTTTAAATTTGAAAATATCAGTTATTGGAAGACCACAATGTCTGATACCAATATTGCTGCATATACATGGAATTATTGATTGTGATGCAAGATTTTGGTTTTGTTTAACTAATATAAAAAGTGTCTTTTTTTCACAAACTCATGTGGGTGAGGTACATTATCTTTATATTTTGTTGTATGTTCTTCCAATGCCTCAATTTATGTTGAACTGCTGAAATGCTTGTAAATAAGTATTTTATCCCTATTCTTTATAGATTCATGTATTTTAAAACATCTTTTGGTATTAGTCATGAGAAAGCCACTTTATACTAACTGTTATCATCTACTTTTTTGTCTAATACATACAAGGCCATCTTAGGAAATCCGCTATTTTTGTTGGTGTAATTATTCGAACTTGGAACATATTCCTCCTATCTATACCCTCAACATTCTTATGGTTTCCATTTAGGCCACTTTCACGTCGTTTCCAACTACTGAAAAGTATTAATTTTTAGTTTTTTATTCACAATAATAACCTTCTTTGAACCTCATATTTGTGGTATTAGTTATAGCATTGATTCTTTTGAAACAAACAAAGAGACAAATAAGCCAAACCTTCAATTCTCACTATTTAATTCTTCTGGAATAACTGGAATATTTCTCTATTCAATGAATATTTTACTTTATTTTGTATTGTAACTAAAAGTGTCAATGTCTATGTGCAGAATTGGATATACTTATCATATACATAATAAATATGTCATGCTTATATTACTTGATATACAAATCAATTCATCTTCTTTCTCTCGCTTTTTAACTCATTGATGAATTTTTTTTAAAAAAAATTGTACGGTGGATTTTGTCTCTGCATTAGTGATTTGAGTAGTTCTTAAACTTGTAGTTCCTAATGTTTTATGTCTATTGTGGCGAAGTTTAAACTATCAAACAAAACCTTCAGTCAGTCTGGTTTTCAATTTTGGTCTCTTTTTCTTGTCATAACCTTGTTTACATGATGTTACAATGACCAACAATGTTCAGGTGAATATTCTTGTTTTTTGTTGAATCTGTCTCTTATACACATCTAGATTGTATAAGCGACAGGCAAATAGAAAAAATCAAAGAGACAGTTGACAAAGAATTGCTTACATATATTACAAGCATATGACTTCGAAGGATCAACTGTGGAGTAACTCTGCGACTCTTAGTTCTACTATTGCGGGTGTGTTCGTTTGGATTGAAATTTTTTTTTTGGAGAAAATCTTTCAAAAATATTTTATATGCAAAAGTTCATTTTTCATATAATTTTCTAGTGTTCGGTTGACAAAATAAAAGTATTTTCAAATAAAAATTTTTAACGGTTTTATCTTTAATTTTTTGAATACAAGTTAAGAAAAACTTATAACAATAGTAATAAATGCCTTATAAGTAATTGTGGTAAATAAAATATTGATTTTTTAAAAAATTAAACGATAGTACAATGTAGTAGTAAAATATGCATAATGATAGTTATATTAATGTGGGTGTCTCTTATACCCATGATTATAGAAAAACGAATGCAAAAAAAATTGAAAACGAAAATAAGTTTAGCAAATGAAATTATAAAAGTAAGTATTTGAGATTTAATGTCACTCTTGACTTATTCGGAAATATAACTTACATTCAAAAATTTCGTAAGTTATTTTCAGCCAGAGGAAGGAAAATTAGAAAATATTTTATATTGAAAAATATTTATCGATGTTTGGTACCAAAAATTTTTTTATTGAAAATACTTTCAATCCAAACGAACACACCTGCAACTTGTATTTTTTCATTAACCTTTGACAAGCTATATAGGACATGATGCTCTTTTGCATTTGTAGGAAATTAGCTTTTGTTTGTCTAGACATAGTAAAAGAATAATTCGCGCTTTGAAATCTCTATATTAAAAATCATAGATTACATGAACTTATAATGTAATATCCAAACATATTACATATAAATCTAATTATTTTTTGGATATTTATGTCCATCTTTCATTTTATCGCAAAACGCACGATATATGTGTCTCCTAATTAGATATAAATGATTTTAGAGGATTAGTTTACTCATTTAATATTTTTCTTTTTCTTGTAAAAAAACTATAATTTATACAACCCGTTATATATTGAGGTGAATATATACTCTTTACATGGATTTATCAAAATTAAATTAAACTACAGAAGCTCCCTTTGTTTTGTTCAATATATTGATCAAAATCCAGAAATTCTTATACGAATTCAGGGATTGCAACTTTACCAGTAAATCTTGTGCTTTAAGTAAGAATTAAGTGATGCACATTATTGTAAGAAATAATAATGTAATTCTTGTTTATATCACAAGGTTCACAAATTTTCGATCAAACCCTTCAAATTTGCCGTCTTTTTTGCTTTTTCTTCTATTCTTTTGGCCATCAAAGGTTGAAGTAGGCCATCCACTGCAACATACAATAAGTGTCACATTTTTCATATGTTTTTACTGTTTATGCATTTTTTTTTTTAATTTAATTAGGAAATGGTGGTTGAAGAGTCTTTACCAATTCATAGTTAGCATCAATCCATCGAAACTATTGCTTATAAAGCTAGAAATTTAGGCAATTCAATCCAACATGGATCCAAAGCCCACTATTTCATAGGAAGATAAGCTTAAATATGGTGAAAAATTATGCATAGGTCATTTTTTTTATTATACTTGTAAATTAAAACCCATGTTTAAGTATCTAAAATCTCATGATCATTTAACTTATTATGGCCAACCATTACTTGTTCATTAGACCATATGTTTCACCGACTACCAAAAAATTAAAGGCAATTTAATTTTTGGTTTGATAACGAGGCTGGGTACAGTTTTTATTAGTTTTCTATCAACAGAAAACCATGACCCGCTGAAGGTATTTTACCCTAAACTTAATTTTCTCTTAGAATGTGAAACGAAAAAACATTATCACTTAAAAGACATTAATTTAATTTTCTCTTAGAATGTGAAACGAAAAAACATTATCACTTAAAAGACATTAAATTATTGAGAAATTGCAGTAAGCTCGAATACTATTCCATTGAGTTTTCGAATACTTGTATAATACAAACTTTTATAACGCATGATATTGTATTATATATATAATTCTCAGAATATAACTGAATAATTTTGTAATGAGATTGTAGATTTTTCCTAAGAAATGCTTATGTATTAAGGGTGTGTTCATTTGGATTGAACATATTTTCTTGGGAAAAATATTTTCTTTGGAAAACATTTTATATGCAAAAGTCTATTTTTCATACAATTTTCTGATGTTCGGTTGACAAAATGAAAGTATTTTGAAATAAAATTTTTGACTGTTTCACCTTTAATTTTTGAATACAAGTTAAAAAAACTTATAACAATGGTAATAAATACCTTACAAGTAATTGTGGTTAATAAAAGATTGGTTTTATTCAAAATTAAATAATAGTATAATATAGTAGTAATATATATATAATGATAGTAATATTAGTGTGAGTATAAGAGACAGGATAAGAGGGCTTTGCCCGAGAATTGAAAACGAAAATAAGTTTAGCAAATAAAATTATAAAGTAAGTATTTGAGATTTTAATGTCACCCTTGAATTATCCGGAAAATATTATACTCAAAAATTTCATAAGTTATTTTTAACCAGAGGAATGAAAATTGAAAAATATTCTATAGTTAATAGGCAGTGTTTTTCCACAATAGACATACTAACATTAGGAATTACAAGTTTCTTAACACATCAAGATGTGTATAAGAGACAGTCGGTCAATTCTATCAATTTGTATTATGTAGAATTTTTGAATTGTGCAAACACAGTGAAAAAATGGGTCAAAATCAATAAGTTTATTTTTTAGAAGAGTAATTGAACCGGTACTTGCATGTATTTATTTTATTTCGTGTTGGATTTCCCGGTTTAACAGTTCAAAATTTATTATTTTAAGACAAATTGAGTTCATTATTATGCCATTGGATTAAAAACACTCCTGATAAGTAGGAGCATTAATTCAAGTAGCTATGTCGTGAGAACAGCAACATGCTCATAAATAATGAAGCAATAAACGTCTATTTCCATTGACAAATTAATCTCCAGTACCTCATCTTATCTTACATGATAGTTCTCCACTGGTTTGGCAAAAAGCATAATGCGATAATATTAGGAGATGTTTGGTTCGTATTCTGAAATCCAAATCGGATGAGATTCAAAAATCATGCTATAGGTATGAGTTTGTGCTATTTTCTTTGTTTGTTTAGTTTGAGGTAGAATAAATTTTGTTATATTAATAAATTAATCAATTTAAAATCCAAGACATAAGTGGGAATGAAAGTAGAAATTTTCTAATACTTTCACTCTCATAAAACGAATCCCATAGTCGTCAATCAAATAACAACTATAGGAAAATGTTACTCTCCTTTACCATATTATCGCATTATATTTTAAAAGTTTATATAGTATAATATCTTGTATTCTTAAGACTTGCACTATACAAGTTTTAAGCGTTATGAGATGATTCCCTAACAGGACTATTACTATAGAACTCCGTAGATAAAAATATGCCATCTTATCTTTTTTTTTTAAAAAAAATAAATTTTAAACAAACGTTAATACAGATTAATGATTAGTTAGCCAAATGACTTGTATCATTTTGGGTTTCATGAATTAGCCACAAGAAAATGACTCCTTCCAAATAACATCAATACTATCAAATACAACATAATTAGTCAATTTGTGACTGACTTTATTACCAACTCTTCTAATAATATGGCATATTATCGCTCACTTAATATTGATCATGGTCAATACTATACACAGATTAATGGAGAAATACAAATGAAAAAAAAAAGATAAAACTGAAAAATTCATTCGTTTTTTATATTAAAAACTTTTTGCTCAGTCGGAGAAATTAAAGTACGAGAAGGAAAATTGTGTTTCATGCAAGAAAAAAATATATTCTTTTCTTAACAATGTCTTAATCTAATCTACAATGGTAAACATTTTTAGTTGTCTTGGAGCAATTCTAATAATTCATTTTTATCTTCTGTAATCTAAACAATGCCAGTTCATATGAATTCTAAAAAATAGTACAAAAGATCATGATAATTATTCCAATTTTAAATCAAACAAATGAGAGAAAATGACACAAGTTCATATAAATAATTGAATTTATTATTCCTATTTCAATTACGAATGGAACCAAATAGGTCCTTAATTAATGCATTGCATTTGTGAGTTAAGGCATGTTTTTCTATTAATAAAGCATGCTTGTATTAAAGATGTATTAGCCGACCTCACAAATGCAAAATGATCTATGCATAATTTTTCTTGCGGTTGTTGGTCCTAAAGCAACTTAAGAGGGTGAATTAGATTGTCTCTAAAAATAAACTTTTCATGTGTTTAATAGAAATTCAAACTATATACAAGTAGTAAATACTTAAGCAATAAATAAGCATGATGAAGTTAGAATTGGACTCTAGGAGGAGAAAGAAAGTGGAACATCCGAGTTGCAAGTGTGTGTTTGATTATCTGAATTGTCTATCTCCTTTTAGTAGTACTTTCAGTTATATTCTGAGAATTACGAGGAGGCTTAAGGCTATCTCTATGCTAGCTCAGCTAAAGTTGAATTACATAATTGCCCTTAATGAGACTGCCACGTAAACACTTTTAGAACAATCTAGGTAAGAAACTATGTGTGTTACTAGTCTACGTCATCATTAGTCCCCTCGGCTTGGTGCCGAGCCTAGTGGATAGGAACCGAGCCGAAAATGACTGTTCGCAGTCCCCTACTGAAGACCAGAAGCAAGAGTGTTATACCGATCCGAGGTGAAGCCTTCGGAACGATTTCGTAACCTCTGCCAATCCGAGATAGTAACGATCCTTGGATCTTCGGCGAGTCATACCAGCAGGCATATTTAAGCCTGTCTCTTATACACATCTAGATGTGTATCAGGGAGACCGAGGCCGCACCTTATACCTAGCAAGGTGTGAACCGAACTGGGGCTGGCCTTTTCGGCGAACTGGCAGCCCCAGTTCGGTTAGGTTGCTGGCTATCTAATCATGCGCTCTGCTTGCCTACTCGGATCAAAGGAAAAGGACTAGGGAGGCTGCTGTGTTTCAGGGAGGGTCCTTCCTCAGCCATGACCCTCTCTTCCTCATCGTCGCCCCCGAGGACCATGATTCCCGTAGCGAGGGTTCGGACCCTTGGGACTGGCTCGGGCAAAGCCCCCTTATCCAAACAACTCATCACCTCTTATGGTAAGTATAGCCGGACCTCGTTTCTTCCCATTTCTTAATATTTTTTCAACGTCATAAGTTAACACTTGTATTTTCCAGGTGATAGGAAGTATACCCCGGAGGAGGAGAGAAAATCAGCAGGGTCAGCAAGACCTCACAGGGTGTTGTCTTTCTCTCCTCCTCAGTGGTGTACTATCTCCGAGGATAAAATGAAGTACTGGACCTGTCTCTTATACACATCTAGATGTGTATAAGAGACATCGGCTCGAGCCATCCAAGTGTAATGATGGCCCTGCCTCGGGATGTCGCCTATGTCAAAAGGCTCGCCCCTCAACAGAGGCTAGACGAACTTAGCACGTCAGCCTGATGAACGTAAGACTATCTAACCCTTTGTGAATTTTCAATCTTTTGCACCTCATACTTCAACTTACAGAACTAATCATTTTTCCTTTGCTTGCTGTCTCAATTACAATTTTGCCCGCCATCGCAGATCGACAGGCCACCTTCAACTCTGCCTTTAACTCTATAGAGCAAGAGTTAGCTCATGCAAAGTCCAGCGTGAATCAGGCAGTGAAGGAGGCTGTGAACGCCAATGAAATGAAATGCAATATCGAGGCGGGCAAAAAATATGACGAGTGGAATGCCGAGCTGATAGAGGTGAGGGACAAGCTTCGGCAATCCGAGCTGGAGAAGTAGACCCTTAAGTGGATGTTGGCGACCGAGACAAGAAGGTCGAGGATCTGGAGCAAAGGGTTCTTCAATTTCAAGAAGAAGCTCAGTTGGCCGACACAAAGCTCGCGTCTCGAGAAATAGAGCTGCGGGTCGAGGGTAGGAATCAATTCGTGGCCTCAACTGAAGCAGATAATAGTGGGGAATTGACATTTTGGGCCCACTTCCCCGAGGGATAGTGTAGCTTGAGCGCAGAGCCTTCCAATTCTGATGCTCAGGCTGACGTAATTTTACTATAATAGTTTAGAACCTCTTCTGTAATACTTAGGAACTTATTCTGTAATAGTTAGAACTTTTTTAATGAAATTATTGAGTTCGGATAACTTTGTCTTCTTGATCAGAGCCTCGGCATTCTTTGTTTTTGGCTTTTTACTTGCTTTTCAATCTCTTTATTTCCTGCATTTAAAGCAAGAGTTTTATGATATAAGTAGGAAAACAACTTTCCAATTGTTTAAGCAAATTAACATAAAAAAAAAAACAATTTTTAAGACAATCTCTCGTGTATAGTTAGGTTCTGTTATACACCCTTGCAGTAAAATTAAGGACCAAGCTATTACAGAATAAGTTTTTACCTTAGCCATTTAACTTGAGTCAAGCTTTTCAAAGTCCCAAGAGTAAGGTTTTGCTTCAGCAGGTCACTCAAGAATCTTTGCGGATCGAAAACTCTTCCATTTCATTTTGCATAGAGGAGGTCGCTTAGTTTCTACCCTTGCGGGGAAACTGTTCAGCCTCGGCTCCCTATGTTGCTTTTTTTTTTATTGGACTTTGTTCCGAACCCCTGAGGGCTGGAACAGCTAAAAATTGCTCTGAGCTTGACCGGACCTCTGAGGGTTGGTGCACCTTTGTTTGTGCTTGGGGGGCTACTAAGCCTCTTCCCTTGAGGGGGGGCTGCTAAGCCTCGGCCCTCAATCGTTTGCTTTTTTGTTCAACTGGATCCGAAACTCTTAGAGTTGGAGCAGTTGAAACATCTGACAGTGCCTTTTCCGAACCTTTGAGGGTTGGCACGGCTTTATTTTGCTTGGGGAGGCTGCTAAGCCTCGGCTCTTGAGGGGGGACTACTAAGCCTCGACCCTCAATAATTTGCTTTTTTGTGCAACTTATACACAACTCTTAGTATTGGAGCAGTTGGAACATCTGACAGTGCCTTGTCCAAACCTCTGAGGGTTGGCGTAGCTTTATTTTGCTTTATACACTCTAGATGTGTATAAGGCCCTTGAGGGGGGACTGCTAAGCCTCGACCTTCAATAATTTGCTTTTTTGTTCAACTGGATCCAAACTTTAGAGTTGGAGCAGTTGGAACATCTCGACAGTGCCTTGTCCGAACCTCGAGGATTGGCGCGGCTTTATTTTGCACTGGAGGGCTGCTTAACCTCGCCAACCTTCAGAGGACTGCTAAGCCTCGACCTTCAATAATTTGCTTTTTTGTTGAACTGGATCCGAAACTCTTAGAATTGGAATAGTTGGAACATCTGACATTATATTTCTTGATAATATTTTTTCAAATTTACAATATTCCACATTCTGGGTATAGGATCCCTTTCATGTCAACCAACTTGTAATAGCCCGAGGTGTGAGCTTCTATTACACGATAGGGTCCTTCCCAGTTCAGATCTAACTTCTTAGTCCCCTCTACACGGCTAGCAGGGGCTGTTTCGAACTACCAAGTCTCCGGGCCGAAGGTAATGATGCTTCACTTTAGCGTTGTAGTGTTTAGCCATGACTTGCTTGTACTTGGCTTCTCGGATGGATGCATCTAACCTCTTTTCCTCAAGTAACTCTAGGTTAGCAAGCAGAGCCTCATGATTAGATTCCAAATTACACAAGGATACTCTAGCCGAAGGTAGCCCAATCTCCGCAGGAATAACAGCTTCAGACCCGTAGGTTAAATTGAAATGAATATTTCCGTCGTTGTTTGAGGTGTGGTCTTCATGGCTAAACACTACAATTCCTCAAATCAAGCACCCTTGGCTCTTTCAAGTCTAGTCTTGAGTCCCAGATGTCAGCAAGGTTCGGTTGCATACTTCAGTCTGTCCGTTTGCTTGAGGATGAGCGACCGAGGTGAAGTGCTGCTTGATACCGAGGTTATCGCAGCTCTTGAAAGGTTCTCCTTCAAATTATTTTCCATTATCGGAAATAGGCACTAGGGATACTGAATCGGCAGACAATGCTTTTCCAAAAGAATTTTTCTATTGCTTTTCCCTAGATTGTTGCTAGGGGCTCGGTCTCGATCCATTTAGTGAAGTAGTCAACCGCTACTACTAAAAACTCAAGCTTGCCTATCCCTCGGGGAAGTGGGCCCAAAATGTCAATTCCCCACTAGACAAACGGCCACGGGCTCTGAATAGGAACCATATCCGAGCCGGGTCTTCGTGGTATTGGGGCATGTACTTGACACTGATGACACGCCCGAGCCAAAGTATCTGCATCCGAATGTAAGGTTGGCCAGTAGTACCAGTTAGCAAGACTTTACGAGCTAAACTCCGAGGACCGACATGACTTCCGCACTGTATGCTCTCGTGTACCTCGCGTAGAACATAGTTAGCTTCGGATGGCGTAAAGGCACCTCAGCTAGGGGCACAAGTATGCCTTTTTATATAAGATTCCATTAATAAGTGTATACTTGAGTGGCTCAATATTATGACCTTTCTAGCTTTGGCATGATCCTCGGGGAGTTTCTTGTTATTCAAATAACTTATTAGGGGACCCACGCAGTGCAGTTGGATACAAGAGATTCTTTTAGAAATGTCAACGAGATCTGCGTTCATGCAGTTCTACTTTTTGCCCGCCTCGATATTGCATCTGTCTCTTATACACATCTAGATGTGACAGAGCATCGGCGTGCGTATTTCGTAGGAGCAATCTTGATGATGTCTACTTTTTAAAATTTTTTAATCCAGCTTTTGACCTCGGCTAAGTACTTTTGTAAAATCACGCCTCGAGCCTCGTAATTTTCTAAGCTTTGATTTACAACTAGTTGAGAATCTGAATGAATCTTTAAAGTTCGGGCACCCATGAGCTTTGGTGGGCCATTTCCATCACACAGATAAGGGCCTCATACTCAGTTTCGTTGTTGGTTGCCTTGAATCCGAATATGAGGGCATAAGTGAGATAGTCATCTTCTGGAGATTGGATTATTATCCTTGCCCGGGCTCCGGACTCACACAAAACTCCTTCAACATGAAGCTCCCATGCAAGGTCTTCCCTCATTTTTTTCTTTTTTACTGGATCGGTTGTCAGGATGAGATCAACCTTTTCGATGTCACAGCTTTCTGCAATGAAATCAGCGAGAGCCTGAGCTTTGATTGCTGTCCGAGATCTGAATTCTATGTCAAACTCAAACAGCTCTGAGACCACTATAGCATTCGGCCCAACCTTGCATGGGAGTTTGTTCAAGATATCTTTCAAAGGAAGGTTGGTCAAAATTATTATTTTGTGACCATGAAAATAAGGCCTCAACTTCCGAGCCGACACCACCATCGAGAAGGCGGCCTTTTCAATAGGACTGTAGTTCTTCTCTGAATCTTGAAGTGTCAAAGCACTTTACTTACGAAATATACAGGGCACTGGTTACCCTATTCGTCTTGCCTCAATAGAATCGAGCTAACTGCTGGTTCATCTAGAAGATATAAGTAAAGGTTCGCCTTTCTGAGGAGAAGCGAGATTCGGTAAGGTACCTAAATATTCTTTAACCTCTTCAAAGGATTTAGAAGCTTCTTCGGTCCCTGAAAATCCTCAGTCTTCTTTATGACTATAAGAATGCCAGGCCTCTCTCTACTGATTTGGACAAGAATCGATTTAGGGCAGGAAAATTCTTGGGATTAGTCAAGGTTGAATCTCCTTCATCGAGAAAGAGTTCTCATATCAATTATGGCTTGCACCTTTTCAGGGTTGCCTCGATTCCTCGATGAGAGACAAATCCCAAGAATTTTCCCGAGGGGACCCCAAATGTACATTTCTTGGGATTCAGCCTCATTTGGATGGATCTTAACGTCTCAAATGTTTCCCTGAGATCTTCCAGGGTTTCCTCATATGTTCGGCTTGAGTGATGAAAGAGGTTTTCTCTTCATCTTCTCTAGCATGTATATTTGATGGTAGTCTCTTATATGCATCTAAGAAATGTATAATGTAAAAGCTAACGAATGATTCTACGGCTGTAGCCAATCCAGTGAAGCAAAAGAAGCTCCTCTTCGGTCCAGAGCGCAGCTTAATAATCGAAGTAAAATCTTAGCACATTCGCCAAGAAGAGTGGGTTTGCTACAAGGACAGGATTACAAAGCTATGTGGGATACAATACTTCTCTAATCAATCGGCTATTAAGAGTTTGTCCACCTCGGCTTCGATTATTAAGCTGCGCTCTGGACCGAAGAGGAGCTTCTTTTGCTTCACTGGTTTGTATGCCGGGTCCACTCCAAGTTTGTGCTAATAATTATCTCCCGAGGGATGCAGGGCATGTCTTTGACGGTCCAGGCGAACACGTCCTTGTATTCGGTGGCTTTGAGCCCCTAGCCTTAAACTCGGCTGGAAGAGTAGCACAGATCTTGATTTTTCGATCAGGAAAGCTCGGATCTAAAGCTATCTCTCCTCAATTTGAACCTCGTCTTGGGTCTCGATCTTTGCCTTGCCCTTTCCTTTATGCTCTGGAGGTTCGGGGTTCTCAGTAGCTCCCATCCGGGGCTACCTCGTCTTTTCCCTCTCTTTCTAACTTGTCACGGACTCTTCAAAGCCATCCCAGGTGGAGAAGTCGAAGGTTTCCAGTAAGCCTTATGTCAATGGACATCATTTGCGATCCGGGACCGGAAGGACATCATATAACAGGCTCGGATTTCTTGATGGCCGCCATTGACCGTTCCTTCAGACCCATCCCTAATGACTGTCTCTTATACACATCTAGATGTGTATACGGAGGGAAGGACTAGTAGTCGGTGATTATCATATTCTAGGAGCTGTCCCTTTTGACGATGATAAAATTGGTCATCTCAGTGCAGTAGCCGGAAAGCTCCAAGACACGGTGGAAGCATTATTTGTCCTCAGCACGACCGAGTCTCGGTGAAGCCCACCAATAGAGTCTTGAAAGGTTTTATTAAAGAATGATCCATATGCGTTTTGACCCAAGCATCCCAAAAGATTATGTCTGCGAACTTTCGGTGTCTATTCACGTAAACGGTTGGATTTCATATCCAACCACGTTTACGTGAATTGTCATCTTATCACATGTGGCATTCGATTGGGGACTGGGTCTTCGGAGATGTATCCGAGGCTCATAAATGGCTACCAAACCTTAAAGATACATTCAGATTCTTAGCTGGTTGTGAATCAAAGCCTAGGAAATTACGAGGCTCGAGGCGTGATTTTGCAAAAGTACCTAGCCGAGGTCAAAAGCTGGATTAAAAAATTTAAAAAAGTGGACACATTTGACCGGTCCCCTTTTGTTTGAGGCTGAAACCATTCCGAGGAGGTGGCTCTAGAAGACCTAAGTGTTGGACTTGATATAATATTTCTCTCCTCGACAAATTGAGAGGTGAAGTCCGCATCAGGATGGCTCCTTGTTCGCTGGAGTCGGTTCGATGTTATTGCTCGGGAAGACCACAGTTCTCCATAGGTGTGGCCAGGGCTGTCTCTTATACACATCTAGATGTGTATAAGAGACAGGGTATATTGAGTATAGTTAGAGTAATTAGGTCTTCTAGAGCCACCTCCTCGGATGGTTTCAGCCTCAGGTCCTGTTTGACTCTTCACCCTGGATGAACTCCGATGCTCTTTCTAGAAGCTCAGAATAGGAGTTTGGCATTCTTTTGGCCAATTCGGTGTTGAAGAAACCTGTCGGATGCAGCTGTAAAAAGCAGCAACCAGAATTCTTTTATCAACATTTTTATTTGGACCACCTCATCATTGAAGCGGTCTACAAATTTATTAAGTGACTCATCGGGCCTCTGCCGGATGTTCATGAGGTGCGATGTGTCTTTCTGCAATATTGATTTATTCCTAAAGTGACTCAAGAATAGCTTTGCCAAGTCGTGGAAAGTAGCAATTGAGTTTGTCGGCAATTCCTGGAACCATTTTTGTGCCGGGTCTCGAAGAGTTGTTACAAACAACTTGCATCGGGTCGCGTCGCTGTAACTATAAAGGCTAGTTATTGCCACCACGTGTTGTAGGTGATCTGACGGATCAGATACTCCTTTGTAGCTGTCTATACAGGCACGGACTATGTGTGTAAGAGAGAGGATTTCGCAGTAGATTGTCAAAGTTAATAAGAGTTCATCGGTATGCACTACGAGGTGCTGATCGGTCGTTTCGGCGTCCTTGCTGGCAGTTCATAAAGAGAAAATGTAACATGGCTGTCTCTTATACACATCTAGATGTGTATAAGAGACAGGTTCTAGAAGTGCATTCTAGAAGTGCTTACGCTTCTCTTAACAATCTAGGTAAGAAGCTATGTGTGTTACTAGTCTACGTCATCAAAGCACAAGTGAATAAAATAGATATTCAATAATTTAAGCTCAAAGAATAAATAAGGAGAATAAGATTAAGAATATCAAACCAAATTCCCAAACTTCTAAACTTTGGAACTTACGTCCACAAAAAGCTTCTCTCAAGTAGGTAACTACCAAATTCCTAACTTGAAGTTTAGCCAATGAGTATCTTTTCAAAGTAGTAAAGATAGTAATCTTTTGTATACAAATGAGGATCACTCTTACTCATACCAATTCTCTTTAGTTGAGTCAAGAGTTTTACACTCACAACCTCCATTTTTTACAATTGTTATCTCTCTACTCTTACACTTGAAGAACACTTATACTCTAAATTCTTTTCACAAAACTATCTATATTATTACAACACATATACCCATTATTTTTCTCACAAATACCTCAAGAATTATTTTTTATCAATGAAAATAGTCATCATTTATTTCAGGAATATGTGTATTTATGGATACCCAGTTCAGTACTCCTATTGGAAAGCTAAAAAATGTCTCTTTTCTAGTTCTAAAAAACTACTCAATAAGAGCTTTCACACGAACTAGATGTCTGTCTCTTAGACACATCTAGATGCTAAAGAGTCCGAATGCTATATCCATTCTCTTAAGGTGTTTTGTCTTTCATTTGTTCGGACGTTCGAGGTTGCGTCCGGTCGATGTAAGTGTCTTCTGGAATTTTGCCTCAATTGATTGGACCCTATTCTTTGTTTGAGACTTCTTCAAGTTCTCTATGTCGGACGATCATCAACATTAAGTATACACATCGGTTGTTTTCTTAATTGTGTTAGACGATCATTTACGTATGAGCGTTCCACTTTTCTTCATACTCATTTTCAAGCCATTACTGCGCTTTCCATGGTCAACACGTGTGTTAGTAGCTGTCTCTTATACACATCTAGATGTGTATAAGAGACAGACACATGGTATTGTACTATATAAAATTTTGTTTTAAAGGCTTCTCTGAACAAACATTTAAAGCCAACAAACTACAAGTTTTAAAGTTAACAAAATGATTCTCTAAAGCGTACTATAGAATTCTCCTAATTTTAAAAGGACTACAAAAGAAAAGCCTTGAGTATTAAAAGCAACCATTTCTAAACTATAAATTGGAAAGAGTTAAACTAGAAATCTAAATCTTATACACATCTTTTAATGATGAGATGGTTGAATCAATAGGACAGCATCAGCTGTCAGCAGAAGGTTAAATTTGAGTTGTTTGAGTATTTTTTTTGTGACTTTCCTCCCAAAAAAGTAGATGAAAAAGAATACTAATTTAGTAGAGGCATGCGAATGTCAGGAATTACTATTTGGTTTATTGGTCGAACAATGCAAATCATTATTAATTACTATTGACAAATTATCAAGGGCAGAGGCAAGTGACCATCTCAAAAACTTAAAAAAAAATTATCTTTTCTTTAAAATTTTATTTACTACCCTTAATATGATTAAATTTTGTCCCCATAAAATTTTAATGCGAAGTATAAAGTTGTTCACTAAATATATGTCCACTTCTGCCGCTGCTAATTACTCTAACTATACTCAATCTACCTTCGAAAAAAATTCCCACTGCAGATTATCTATGCTTACAGTAAGGACATTCTAGTGCAGCAGCTTGCCTTTTATACTAAGACAAAATAAAAAAATAATAAAAAATAAAAGGCAATTCATGGCGACATTGATCATTCAACTTTGGCCACTACTCCCATCCCATGCTGCTGTATTCAACAGGCTGCTTGACAAATATGATATTACCAACAAAATCCTTCAATAATCAAAAGGAAGCAAATCATTCATATAAATTTCATAGCTCAAAGCTGAAGCCTTGTAATAGTAGCTAGTAATTAGGAGTGCCAATGGGTCGTATTGGGTTCTTATAGGGTTCGTATCAAAAATTTTGAATCTAGACACGACCCAATAAGCTTTCGTGTCGGGTTAGGTCATGACCCATTTGTTAGGCAGAATGTTGATTAACCCATGTCTCTTATAAACAATTAAATTATTATTGTAATAGTAAAAAATTTATTTGAATGATACGATAACTACATTAATTCATTATCTCGAATGATACACTAACCCATTAATCCGTTATTATTAGGGTTGGTAAAGACGATGTGCTTGTTATTATAATTATTGGATTAAATTTTATGAATGTCCTAATTATTTATTGAGTCGTGTCGGGTGTCCCAAATTCTAACGGGTTAAACAAATTGTGTCGAGTTATCCATTATCTTAATGGGTTATTAGATCAATTCGTGAGTTGACACGACACAACCTATTTAATTTCGGTCATTAACGGATCGACTATTGTAGCCCCAATTAAATATGGGTCATGTTTATACCTATTAATTTTGTGTCGTATTGTCGTATAACGTTAAATTGCCACCCTTGTAGTAACTACTCTCTCCATCATCTAGATGTGTATAAGAGACAGCTAGTTCAACTTTCCTATGGATAGTGTGTTAATTAGGGTTCTCAAAGTGACCGATGCGAAAAATTCGCTGAATCGATATGATCCGAACTAAAAATGAGGATATCCGAACCGCATTCAGTGGGTCGGGCGGAGGTCGGTCACTCAGGTTAAGGGTCGGATATACACATTTAGATGACCATGTTGATAACTCTAGTAAACTAGAGTTATTTTCCTGTAAATTATAGCGTTTTAATAGTTTAAATTCTGAAATTGGATAAGTAATTGAAGATTTTAGTTAATTTCTTTCATATGTATTTGTATTTTCATTTTTGAATTAATTATAATAAGTTTGTGTTAAATTTTTAGTTTAATTAAGTGCTTAATGGTGTTAATATTATGCAAGTTAAAAATTAAAGGTTAGAAGCTGAAAGGAACAAAGCTCAAAGGACTAGATTGTAAAAATTGATGAAATGAAGAATGGTGGGAGGAGAGACGAGATAGCGGTCTTTACTGTTCCAGACCGCGATCTCGACTCGGGAAATTGTCTTACTGTATTAGAGTCTAGATCGCGGTCTCAAATGTTCCAGACCGCGATCTCGACTCGCTGAGAGTTAAGTTGTAAGGGCAATTTTGTAAACTTTCAGCTAGTAACTCCTGATTTTTTGCCTAATGTAATATTAGACTATTTAAGCTATTTAAAAATTGAAAAAATACTTTAATTCCTAGTTAATTCTTAGTGGGCAAGCTTAATTTCAATCAAAAATCCAAAAATATTTAGATTTCTAGTTTAACTCTTTCCAATTTATAGTTTAGAAATGGTTGCTTTTAATACTCAAGGCTTTTCTTTTGTAGTCCTTTTAGTTGGGTGATTTGCTTGTTTTTAATTTTAGTCTTAATTTGGTTGGTTTATTAGATGATTGTGTAGGTTAAGAGACAGGCTCATAAATATCCCAAGTGTTACGCATCAATATCGACAATCCTCGTGGAGCGATTCCTCCTTTCCTTTACTACTAGTTGACAATCGTATACTTGTGGGATGCCATCTAGTTAATAGTAGGATTTAGGTGTTTCATTAATTTATGACTAGGTGTGTAAAAGCCATCACGCCGAGTACCCAACCCAGTCCATTTTAGGGATAATTTTGTAAATTTGGTTAATAGGGTTTCATGAGAAGTTAATACGTACTAGGGTTATAGACAACCTCTCACGTCTTCTTTTCGTTCCTCGTCTTCCCTTTCTCTTTCTCCTCACCTGTCTCTTATACACATCTAGATCATCCTCACGCGAGTGTGAGGAATGCTGTCTCTTATACACATCTAGATGTGTATAAGAGACAGGATCGTTCAGAGGGCGATCGCGGGGGTCGGTGTACCGGCATGTCGAGTACCCACTTTGTATGGAGCGAGTAGATGGTAAGAATTTTCTTAACCCGATAAGTGAGGGTCAGGTACTTTTTTTAATTCATGGATCAAGTACTTGGTCCACGAATACCTCTAGTATTAATAGTGATAATTATTTTAAATTTTCTAATTTTACCCACTGAAATTTAAATTTTGAATTATGTGTGATAATTATCCACAAAAAGATAAAGGACAAAAGTAGAAAAGGGGTAATAATTATATTTGAGTTTGACTTTTCAAATATGACAAACATTTTGAAACAAAAAATGAGAAACATGACACTTTAAATGAGATATAGTTAATAGATACTAGATAGAAGAAAATGCGACTACAACATAGGAGACAATATAATACCTTGGTAATTTATCATGTACGAGATGATTGCAAAAATGTAGATTGAAAGAACAAGTGATAGCACACGTCTGCTAAAACAAAATGTTTACTCACTAAACTAGTCTATTATGATTAGACTTACTGAACCCAATACGACCCATTGAGTAAAATTTATAATTTTACTCATTAGACCCCTTACTTATACACATCCTGTGATACAGTTCTCAAATGTAAATCCTACAACTGACCGAAATTAAATAGGTACATGATGTGTCTTCTTTCACAAATATTTTTATTCCCAATTGAATGTATGGATTAAATGACACAATTTGTTTAACCCATAGGAAATATGGGACATTCAGATGGTTATGTTTGGATAACTTTAGATTTGAATCTATCCATTTGCTGAAACGATTTATAAGGTTGAAATGGGTTATTTCAAATTCACTTAAATTAAAAGGTATAAAAATTAATGATTTCAAACCATTTTCCAATTTGGGTGAATTTGAAATTTATTTATTTTGGTCTTACAAATCCCTCCGATAAATAGGTGAATTTAAAAAAATTTCCCAAATTTGAATCGATCCAAACCCAATGTATTTATGAATTCAAAAGTAATTGCGCAAACAACGATTAAGTTGACAATCATGGATTAATGACAAAGCCTGTCCTCATTTGTTTTAACTCTTCTAAAGTTTTTGAAACAAAAAAGATACTTCTCCTACTGCTTTGAGAACTAACAGACCAATATCCTTAGGATTATAGCTACAAAAAATTCATAAAGAAGACCATAATAGCTAGTCTAACAAAAATCCCTTTAAACAGTATTTTCTTCAAACACTTTAATTTTTAATGATATAGTTACCCACCTTTAACAATTAAACTTCCTAACTTCTAACTCACTAGCTGCTTTAGGATCAGTGGCTTTAAAAGTTAGAGCACAAATCATACCTGCAATATCTATTTTTTTTTTTTAACCTTAACCAACTTGCAAAACTCGTAATGCTTCTCCTACAAGAAATATTAATCAATCAGTTTGCTTCTTAACTAATCAAACTAAACCTAGCCAAACATAAAAAAATTAAATTTTATCTAAATTTTACAACTATAATAAATATTGTCTCCGTAAATATATATGTATATAATTAGACTGCTAACTTAACGAGGCAAAATCTCCTTTAGCTACTCGAGTATAATAGTATTCTTAAAATTTCGATTTGTAATAATTGGATGATGGAAAACCCCCACAAGTATACGATTGTCAACTAGTAGTAAAGGAAAGGAGGAATCAGATGTGTATAAGAGACAGCTATTAGCCAGAGGACTCAGCTGTTAGTTGGTACCCCCTTGGCTTGGTTTGGGGTGGCTAATAGGGCCTTTGATGCCTTGCGAAGAAACATCTTTGAGTCTAGAACTATGCCTATTCGTAGATTTACTTGTATTGATAAGACATCCTTACTCCCAAAAGTGTTTAGCAGTGACATAATTAATAAAACTAATCGTAGAACCCAGTATAATTTCATGGTTGACTTCGTCTTCCTCATTCGTGCATCTAGGAGCAGGCACTACTTTATTTTCAACTTACGATCGACCGAGGACCTTCATGCAGACTCTACCCCGAACCAGCACCTTCGCGCCAAGCAAGATCATGTACAGACAAAACTTTTGGGTGCAAGAAAACGCTCATTCTTCAGGTAGAGAGACTTTTGAATTGCGAGGTACCATTAGTAGCTCAGGTAGATTTGAGCAAAGGCCATAGCTATTATACACATTGCTAAACACCACCTTTCAACTATAAATTCATCCATTAAACTCCTATTTAACACCCATCTTCTTGGATCATACTCGGTTAGTGGAATCGTCACCAAAAGGATCCCCCCTGTTCCGCTGTGGGACTTATGTTCTCGAATCCTCTGTTTGACACGCAAGCAACTGCCTTTAAGGGACCCCCGCGATCGCCCTCTGAACGATCAGAATAAGGTAAATCTTGAAGATAAGTAACCTTGATAAGAATGAAACCATTTTTAGGAGTTTGGGTTTCACCTGTAGATCTCATGATCAAGATTAAATCTTATAAAATCTTACTTACATTAGTTGATATCATAGATTCCATAACATTTAATCTATTCCCCAAGGTCTACAAGTGGGGTCATAGACCAGATCTATCTAAGTATTTTTCTATATGAATCAACCGTCAATAACCATTTTAACTGTTACCACATTTGATTTTGTGTAAACAATCTGGTCTGGTCTATGACCCCACTTGTATATATTGGGGAATAGATTAAACCATGGAATCTATTATATACACTAATGTAAGTCCCATTTTAAAAGGTATTGTGGAAGTTCATATGTACATTCAATTACTAATAGACAAATAGAAGAATACAAACATGAGAAAAAAAATTGAAATTCATGTATATCCAGTTTATGCACCCATCATACACCCAGGAATTGGCATGCCAAAGGAACCCCATTTTTCTTTGTGATCAACCTCCTTTACCTTGGAAGATGGCCAAGAATTATAATCATTCCTCATCATGATTTCTTTCAACCATGCTTCATCTTCTGTATTAGCTATATATATTGTTGGAAATCTGAAAAGAAGAACAAATGAAAATAGAATAGAATTTGTGAAGACGCGTCCTTGAAAGTGATTTCGCCCTTCACAGGATTTAAATTCGTTGATATAAATGAAATCATTAATGTTTTATACCTCTTATATTTAAGTGAATTTGATATAACCCATTTCTGTCTCTCGAGAGAAAGATAGGTCTCTGAGAGAAAAGATAAGAAATTTGTTTGCCTTCGAAGAAAAGATACAGGTGCTGGATGCAGTGCAGTTACATATATAAATAGGGAATACAGGATAGGTAATTAAGAAAAACATGAAGGAAGTAAAACTCTAATAGTAACGCTACACCATACCACATGGCGGTGGTCAGCTGGGGTGCGTTCCCATGTTTGAAGAAAATCCCCAAATCATCAACCATGCATAGTTAATATCTAATTAGTATTGCATATGGGAAAAACAGTAAACTTGTAATATCTAATAAATAGACAAGTAACAGAGGAACGAATTCTAATTACTAATTTAATAATCGTAATTATTATTTGTCTATCGATTATGTGTAAATGTCTATTAGGGACCAATGTGGATCAGGTTGTTATAGATTTATTTATAATCATTAATGGTACAAAATGCGCAAAAAATATTTAAAGTATAATAACTAATACCTTAAAAATAATGAGTAAATTTTGTACAAAAATAATAAATTTGTATCCGTAAATATATATCTATATAATATTTCCTCGATAATAATAAGGTAAGCTTGAAGCCATAGCTTGTGGGTTTTCCATCATCCAATCCACAACAAATCGAATGAAACTTGGCGAACCGAAATATTCGAGTAGCTAAAGGAAAGGAAATCAGAGAGACAGTTAGTAGCGATGAGAGCAGAGCGGATTGGTTTGAAGAAAACAAACATGAAGCCAAACTGCATCTAGATGTGTTTGGGAGTAAGGATGTCTAACGAACAAATACATTTAGGCTGTCTCTTATACACATCTAGAACTGTATAAGAGACAGCTATATAGAATAATTTAATAACCATGGTCTTCATATATGGCTCAAGTATCAAAAACTACAAATACTCATTCAAAAGCATAAACAAGAAAGGAAAAAAAGGAGAAATGGTAGCAATATCAACCATTACTGTTAAACAAGGAAAAAGATGGTGCTCTAATGTACATCTAGTTTAGTGTATAGTTACTTAGCGTTTTATAATGGTCCTTAATAGTTTTAAATAGCGTAGATTAGGTCTTTGGTGGACTTTTAAGCAATGTAGATTTAACTAGAATTTTTAATAAATCAAAGAAGTGCAAAACTCCCTGAAATTGTATTTTGACCTCGAAGTTTCTAGAAAATTGTACAATAACCCAAAAGTTTTAAGAAATTATACTAAGGTTCCAAAAATGTTTTACAAATTATAAGAAAACTCTCAAATATTTTTGTAAAGTTATCAAAGATGTTTCTTCGCAAGGCATCAAAGGCCCTATTAGCCTTTTCTAAAATTTAAAATGATGCTATAGTTTTTAAAGGTTTACAATAGTATACCAAAATTATTTGGTTATAGAAGTTGATTTGACTAAATCTACATATGACTTAATTGGATTGTTTTGGCAAATGTAAAAGATTATTCTATTACTTTTGAGTAAACTAAAACTACTTTCACATTTTATATTATTAGTAAATCGTAAAAATATTTAAAGTGGTAAACCGATCATAGTCCCTAGAAATTTATAATAGGGCTACACGAATTAGGTTAAGGAATTACATCTGATTTTCTAAGACCTGTTTTCATGTAATAATGTGCTTATGACATTGAATGAAGCTATGAAAATGAAAGAAATCATGTATGGGTATTTGATTGCTTAGTTTTAAAGTTAAAGAAAATATGACATGCATACACATAATATTATGTTATATGTGGACATGTATGGGTCTAATTCCTGAACAAGGGTACTAAACGAACATGAGATTCCGGTAAGGATTATCAAAAAAATCATGATTTTCAATATGACTATGATTACGATTAGAGAAATTGTCAGGTGGCTCTATGGAAACCTCTTGATTCCCTTTTGTAGTGAAGTCAGTCAATAGGTTGACTACTTAGAAGCGATGAAGGCATAGTTAGTTCTTTTTGATAAGTGAATGTATGATTTAATATGATTTTATGATTATGAAAATGAATACTTGATGCATGTATGATTATGAAATTTGTCAAATGAAAATGACTTATGATTATAGTATATTATTGAGTATTTCAAAAACACTAGATAATGATTTTATAGATGTAAGGTATATAGTTTTGAAAATATGATTTTTTTGAAAGCATGAGCACATGATAAGTGTAATTGTTTATGAAAAGTATATATATATATATGTAACTGCATGATCCAGCACAGAGTATGTGCTATTCATTGCATGTTTTTCTTAATGATGGGTGCATAAACTGGATATACACATCTAGATCTTATACACATCTAGATGTATTTGCACTTCTTTTTTTTTCTTTTTTTTTATTCTTTTACTATTTTGATTTTCATTTATAAATAGATGCTTCTGCTGTCATATTTTATATTTGAGGTTGTTGATATATGATTGATGCCTTGTATTCGAGGGAGTACGATTTCACGGATACGGTGAATAGCACCTGCTTGGCAAGTGCGGGTTAAGGACGTGACATTTTTATTAGTATCAGAGTTTAGGTTTTGATCTCTATCGTGTATCTTAGGTTTCATACTCAAAATGTTGGACTGTGAGGTTTAGAAATGAATGAGAGGTATAAGAGTATTGAGCTTAAAATACTAAATGATTTTTTGCGCAATGGAAGCACCATGGATTATTAACCTATAGACTCTGAGTTGTGTAAAGATGGATAAAAGGAACGAAAATAAGAGTAAGTAACAGAGAATAAAGGAACCCCAAGTAATAGAAGTGTTATGTCTGATTTTGGACTTCCTTAATAAAGAATGTAGCTATGCTATTAATGAATTATTAGATTTGTTCTGATGACCGATGTTTTGATAGTAATAGAAGTTGACTATATATTTAGATTAGAAATTTATATTGTTATATTCATAGATATGTGAGAACATCTAGATGTGTATAAGAGACAGATGCTTTACTTATTGCTTTCTAGAAAATGCATGGTCAAACTAGATCACAAACTAACAATTGAGGCCAATACCAACAATCTTGAGGCAAATGTAGGCAACCAGAACAACATTGGAGCACAGTAGGAGGAAGTGGTAGTGCAATTGCAAACTCTACTTTCAATTTTGGATCTGGAATAGGAAACAACATGATCCCTATGATTGTACCCGTTGAGTTCACGCCATAACTGACATGGCTCAAACTATTAAAGGACATGCAAAGTGCAAGTTCAAGCAGTTCAAGTTAGTGCACAAATACAAACTGGTACTCATGTTTACTATAAAAGGATGAAGAAGGTAAATGTGCCTACTTTTGATGGACCATTGGACTTGGAATAGGCCAAAACTTAGTCCAATCAAGTCCAATGTGATCGTTACTTGTACCTGTCTCTTATACACATCCTCTTCCCACCAACTATGCTTATACAGAAAATCAAGAAGTTTGATGCCCTTAAACAAACCTGACATGTCTCTTATCACACATCTAGTAAGTAATTAATACCCTGGGACTTATACACATCTAGATGTGTATAAGAGACAGCTACTACCTCCTACCATTTTCGGGTCGGTGATATATAGTCTATAATCTCGAGTGCTAATACTCCTAACTATGAAAGTTATTCAATACTTACTCAAAAGTAATAGAATAATCTTTTAAGAGACAGGAAAAGTAAGGAAAGAAGCCTCAAACCATTGTGAAAGAATTGAACTTAATTGGAAAACTTGAGAAAGTACTTAAGAGGAAGCACCACCACCACTTAGAATTGAAGGGAACAATAACGAACTTGAGTGTGGTTATTGTCACAAGCACTATTATAGAAAGTATCAAATGAAGTCAGTGCATGCTTTAAGCGGTCAAATTGGATACCATCAACGAGAGTGCCCGAATGAGAAGGGAATATAGGAAGAGATGCTAAGCCGTAGAGATCCCACTAAAGGCCAATACTAGGGTTCACCGTATGAAGGAGTATGAGGTGGATGCTTGGATGATGTTACAAAAGGTATGTTACTAGTTAATTTCAGTGGCTAAGTACATGTTACATAAATATGGTGTAAGAGAATGAGACTTTGTGCCTGCTAGGAGATAAGTAACCTTTGTGGTTCTCATGATTGAGATGCATAAGCTTTTACGAAATTTTTATAAAAGAGGTAGAATGTAATGCTGTGACTTTTAGTTCAAAAAAATAATCGTAATAATAATATTATTGAAAATAAAATAGTGGGAGCTCCAAAAGTAGAGTTTGTAGGAAAAACACTAGAATATTAATCCTTGTGAGTGTTCGAGATTAGCCTAAATTGTAGGAGAAAAAGGAGTTAATAATCTATAAATATTGGGTTTTAGGACTAGAAAACTACGACAATTTGTTTTAGAGAATCGAGAGAAGAAGAGGGAAAAGATTTTCCAAAAAGAAAAAGTAAGCTTATCTAGTGTTTTTAACTTAGTCATGTGCTTAAATCCGTAATTATTATCTTTTCTATGATTATTGTAAATTAATGGGACATGTTGACTGAATATTATGATTTATTTATGAGTTTTTAAGGGTAAAGACATAATTTGTTTGGGTATTTTCATATAATAATTAATCTGAAAATTATGAGTAAATTCTTTTCCCCCAAGACCATATTAATTTTTATAGGTTAATATTCATTATGTAATTAATCTAAAAATTTGGAAAAGATTTCTTGCTATTTTTGTATATAGAATAACTAAAAAAGTTTGTCTATATGGAAAAGAAAAAGAAAATAGATTTTTAAAAGAATAAAAAAAAAGAAAAAAAGAAGTAGATAGCACATACTCTGTGACCATGCAGCATGTCTCTTATACACATCTAGATGTGTATAAGAGACAGGCATGAAAGTCATGCATCGTAGATTTACCTGAAAGTTTTAAATGAATCAAGGAAGTTCAAAACTCCTCAAATTATGTTTTGACCCAAGAAGTTTTTGAAAAACAGAGCTCCAAAAAGTTTTAAGAAATTATACTAAGGTTCTAAAATATTTTACAAATTATAAGAAAGCCCTCAAATATTATTTGCAAAGTTATATAAAATCACTAACTATTTTTATGGTGATGAAAAGCCTAGAAGTTGAAATATTTTAGCCCTAGTGTATTATTTCCTGTCAATCTTATACACATAACTATATGTGTTAAGAGACAACTGAAATTAATCAAACTTTATTTGTGTACATCTTTATCGTAATTATATTAGTTCAAGAACTATGGGTACAATCCTGTCTCTTATACACATATAGAAAGTATCAACATCAAGACTGAGCAGGGTTATCGAGTTTATTTGAGGTAGGTTGTATTACCCCCCAAATTTTCAATTTATTTTACGTAGTTCAATATTTCTTAAAAGTTGCCTTATGAACCCACATGAATTTGAAAGTTATTTCATGAAAAATATGTTTTATGAAATGATTAATTTTGCTATGAAAATCTAGATCATGTATGGCTATTTGACTTGTTTGGCTTTAAAGTTACAGAAAATGTGATACATGTACCAGTTTTGAATACACATGTTATATCATGGGATGTATGGGTAAAAATTCATGAACAATGGCTCTAAATGAACATGAGATAGTCGGTAGAGATTATGCCTCAGTCCTTAACATCATGATTATAATTATAAATATGACTATGATTAGGAAAACGGTCACGTAGTTCTGTGAAAATCTCTTGACAACCTTTTCTAGTGCAGTTAATCACTAGGTTGAGTATTCAGAAGGTGATGAAGGCATGGCTAGTTTTGAACCTCTTATGATAAGTGATGCATTTGGCAAACGACCATAAAATAATAAAAAAAATTTTGCCTGGTATGACTGGTCAAGATTTGACCATCAACTACAAGAAAACAAGAAGAAAAAGAATGGTTGATAGTCAATTTTGACTTTTAGGGAAGGGGAGGAGAAAGGAGGCTAATAGTAAGAACTGGGAGAGGAAAGGAGGAGGTAGTAGAGGGGAGTGATGGGGGAGGGGAGGAAAGGAAAGTAAATGAAGAGTAAATTTATTTTTTCAATGATTAATATGACTCATTGGGTCAATACAATCTATCCCAACTCAACCCGTTAATGATAAATTTTTAATTTAACTTATTAGTGACACATATGATGTCTAGAATTATATCACATGTCAAATAGACTAGTCATGATTGTTCAAATAGTTGTCAATAAACCTTAATTAACTTAATACTCAATTCATATACCTTCTAACCTATATTCTACTATAAAATTTGTAAGCCTTAGTTTTCATAGATGACCACAAATACATATTTATAGTCCAGTTAAGAACCTATGTAACATGTAGAGTAAGAAGTTTTCTCCTTATAGAATGAATAATTTTACAATTTCTTTCATTACTAAATCACTTAAATTCATAATGATAAGTAATTTTAAAACTATTCAAATTCTAAAACTAGTTAAAATCTGACTAACTTTAATAAAGAGTAGTAATTAAACTTGGCCACGTCTGTACCATATTACTAGAAAGTACATTTCCTAGATACAATTGATGTGATTTGATAACATTTAATTTATAATATATCATAGTCATGGCTTTCAACATGATATGATCCAATTATTTATGAGTCAAAATATCTCTTATGTCCTTGAGAAGAATACCTTTTATTATCTTCATCCCATATCTTCATTTAGTATCTAACCCATAATTTGGTAGTACTTAAAACTTTGCCAACCTGTTGAATAGAACACTAATTTTTTTTTTCTAAGTGGAATCGACTGATGTAAAAGTTAGTGTAAAAAAAAAAAAAACTTCCCATACTTAGGGAAAAGTGTGATTCCAAATTTTGTGGGATCATAATTAACTATACACATCCATATAGACAAACTTTTTTAGTTATTCTAGCTATGTGAACTGTTCTACTTAATACCCATACAGGGTTAAAAGATTAAATTTAGATTCCAAAAAATCTAATCATTTTGTCAAATATTTTAATTCACAATTAGTTATATTAGGGTGCATGCTTAGACATTGGGACCATTCAAAGTTTTAGGCTTTTCTGTCACTTTAAAAATTCATGTTAGTTCATAAGGCAACTTTTAAGAAATATTGAACTACGTCTGTCTCTTACTCTTAAATTTATTTTTAAAATTTATATAACTCTTAATTCAAATTACTCACCGAGGCTAAAATGAATATTTAATTTCTTAAAACTTATTAGGAAAACAAAAATTACCAAAATTCATATTTTCGTCATGGTTATGGTTTGAGTGAATTGATGGTACAGGAAACTTTGGTCAGTATGTTGTGATCCGGAGCAACTGATATTGTTTATGAGGAGGCACAAAAAGAGTTGATTTTGGGCTATAAACTTTAAAAAAAACATAAAATCAGTTGAGTTTAGCAATCTTATAATTTGTAAAATATTTTTAGAACCTTAGTATCTGAGAAGTGAGATATCTGTCTCTTATACACATCTAGATGTGTATAAGAGACAGTTGCAAGACACTTTCTTATTTTGATCAGCAATAATAATTATCCTACTCTAAGATTTCTATCAAGATGAACACAAATGCGAAGATTAATTTTGGTTAAAATGTCACATTTATAGTTATGTCGGATAAAATTGACAAAAATAATACACGGGCTAAAATATTTCAACTTTTTTTTTTTTTTTTTTACACATCTTTACTTCCATAGTAAGTGCCTGTCTCTTGCACTCATTAAGATGTGTGGCTACTTCCAGATCGCGAACTGTATGCGAAGAATGCGAGGGTATAAAATTACGAAAATATCTTAGCATGAAGGAATGAAAGTCACTTTTCATATAAGATGAAATAGTGATTATTGTGCAAGATAAGAAATCATGGTTATGATTCTAAGTCAATTAATAAATGTATTCCGCGAAAGTTGGGAATAAAATTCATCCTTTGAATCATACTTTTCAACGAAAAGAAGAAAAGAAAAGCTTTTTAAATATGAAGATTCCACACTATATTCCAGCCAAAATGAAGAAACTATTGGCATAATCTACTCTTTATGTGAAAAGAGACATTGATATTTAAACACAATTCTACAAGCTAAAAAATTCATTCCATTTATTGATAGATTTGATAAGTAATACAAATTTTCTTTTTTTTGTATTAAACAGCTTCAACAACCAAGTTTTTATTTGTATTCTATTGCTTGTTTCAATTGTTCAAACAAGCAAAGCATTAAGATCACATTATTTATTGGTGTTCGTTATTTTCATAATCTCTACCGCTGTCTCTTATACACATCTAGATGTGTATAAGATAAGATACCAAAAATCTTTAACAATCTCACATTGTGCATGGCTAGAGTTAAGAATTTAAGAAACAACCCAATAATTTCTATCTAGATCTCAATTCTTAATAACTAATATAAAGGCTAGATGCAATGAAAGGGCATTAAAATCAAGCGGACAATTCTTAACAGGTATTCGTTCTCATATGTACCAATTTAGCACAATTTCAGTTCGATTCCACTTAGAAAAAAAAATTAATGTTCCATAGAGTTGATTGTAATTGATGATACGTAATGCAATTTGTAGGAAGGCATGTAGAATATGTTTATGAATGAGAGGGTATTGGAAAGGGATGCCATATATGTTAAAGACATGTAGACCTTGAAACTTAATTTGAGATGGAAAGAAAGGAAGACAATTCAGATCCATCCATCATGGCTAGGATTCTTGGTATTTGAATGTGTATTTTCTCTTGGCATCCCAAATTTAATTTCAAGAATATATATATACCTGTCTTGAAAAATATAGTAGTATACGATTCAAATACTCTTCTATCCATAACTTCAATTTAATATATATATATATATATATATATATATATATATATATATGCTTTGGTATCCCACATTACATAATCATTCTACATCAACTTTAAAGTAGCACAAATATGTATTTGTGGTCATCTATGAAAACTAAGGCTTACAAATTTTATAGTAGAATATAGGTTAGAAGCTGTCTCTTATGGTCATGAAAGGGAAATATTTCATAAGATACCGTCACTAATTTTTTAAACCTGGATGTAGCTGACTATTAATGAGGAAATTTTTAGGAAATCAAAATTAATCATATAACTAGTCATCCAAAGTAAGTAAAACACTTCACACAGCTACCTCTTGGTTTATTTCATTTCAATTCAGTTGCTAATTGATCAAACTTGAAAGACATGAAATCTCCCGCAATTCTTGTTTTAGCTCAAAACTAGGTGATCTATTATTTGGTCCATTTTTGCTAAAAAAGTTTTTAGTGGATTAAGTGAAAAAGACTTCTCCTACTTTGGAAATTGTGTGATTCCAAAATTGGGGAAAATGTGTATAAGAGACAGGCCTAAATAATTCTATTTTCTCAATAATAACAGTGAAGAATATATTCTTTTTGGTAAATACCAATGTTCATTTAATAACATTTATATGGTCTTAGATATTTATATAAGCCTTAATTCTTTAGATAAGTGAAATATCTGTCTATATACAATGTTTATCTTGTTGGTAATGTAAGAGACTTGACCATTTGTTTCAAGAATTAAACATTGTTTTCAGTAAGGTTATAATTTGAGTGAATTAAAATTGGATTATTTATCCTTAAGCTACTGTTTTTGGATTGATTTCTCCCTTTGACATTTATTTAAGGCTACTCTTGGATTGACTAATTTCAATTTTTCCCATCTTTTGTTGAGAATCGATGCTTTGTGTGCTCCGGTCCTATAGTTAGGATTTTGTAAATTGTGTGCTTTCTTGAGTTTTCAAACCGTAGTTGGTTTAACTTTTGAGTGAACATGCAAGATATACAATTCTTATAAAGTTTGTGATTATAGTATTTGTGATATGAGCATTATCTTTAGTTTAAGTACTAAAAAGAATTGGTCTAATGTAGAGGATTAGTTCGTAAAGATCACCACCTAGAATGAAAATCCTAAAGATTAAGTGAGAATTTTAACTATAAATTTACTCTTAACCAAAATCTTAATCAAGAATTTGTCATGATATGGTACTAAATCATACCTAAAATAAAAATTCTTGACATCTTTGATGTGACATTTTAACAATTAATCTTCGCATACAGTTCGCGATAGAAATCTTAGAGTAGGATAATTATTATTGCTGTTGTCCTAATATTTTGCCAGGTCATGCAAAGCTTTTCTTTTCTTCTTTTTCGTGAGAAAAGTATGATTCAAAGGCTGTCTCTTATACACATCTAGATGTGTATACTTTGAATTTTAAGTCAGTCAATAAGTAAACATTACATTTCGTATCTGAATTGGTTTATCTAATTGCGATCAATCACACAAAATGAGACTAATTTAAAGATGAAATTTCTCATATTTGTAAGGACTACTAGACTGAACCGACTTTCCTCTACCATGATAGCTATCATGCAAATTTTAATCTTTAGTTTTGTTGTACAAAAAAAAGAAAATTTGTATTCAAACTTTGCAATTAATACTATTTGGTTTTTTTATTCTATTCAACCAAGCCCCACCTATGACCTATCTATGACTATGGTCGGTATGGTTTGTTCGATTTCAAAAACATGGATGATGTATAGTATTAAACATGGATGATATATAGCAATAAATCAAATACCACAAATTAATTCCTTGCCAGTTTACCATTACTAATTAATACTAGGATTTTAGGAAGTGTTGTTGCCATCGTATGTACTACTTGTTCTTGCCATGCGATTTAAAAAGAAAAGGAAAAACTGATAGAGGATTAATTATAAGTGTTGGATGCCATGCCATACATAATTAATTAGATACTAGAGACAAATTAAATAGGAAAGAAAAATAAAATGTAGAGTACAATACACTAATTGGACGATATAATTAAAAAAAAATGAAATGAGAGATAGGGAACAAATTAACTGTATATACATTATCTATACATAAGTCGATTCCAGTGATCCATTTGTCTCTTATATAAATTAGGGTTATAATTGATCAAAGAAATATGTAAAATTTAAATAAAAAGTTTGTTATTTTATTTAATTTTACATATGCTCAATTAAATACCCTATGACTTGACCATATATAGATATATATAAGAGACAGTGTCTAATCACATGGACTACTTGTATCTCGCATTTCAAGATGATCCGAAGGCACCTCTCTCTTTTAATAAGGTCTCTTTTAGGTTGTCAATTATACGACGCATGTTGAAACCATCACATGCATACAAGGCACAATTTGATGCTAACATTAATAACGTATTCATATTTCACTTGACAAGGAAAATCCTAATACCGAGTCATCTATGATTTGTGATCAGCTGATAAATTATTCCCACGAGTCATGTCAATTTTTTTAAACAAATATGCCTTCCAGATAACATGAGATTTGCATAGCCAGCATTAATTAAGCCTGTCTCTTATAGACATTCAGATGTGTATATCCTGTCTCTTATACAGCATGTATGTGGGATGCAGTGCTTAGCAATGTCTCTTATACACATCTAGATGTGTATAAGAGACAGAATTTCTTCCACTTTCTGCCTCCTATTGATATGAAGGTCCGATTTGGTCGTCGAACACTCTTTTTCTTCTTGTTTTCTTGCAAACAATATTCAAACTGTCTCTTATACACATCTAGACAAGCAGGAGGAAAGGAAAGCAGGGGAGGAGGTGACCGAGGAGAGAGTCGAGAGAGAGGTGTGCCCGAGTATTAAAACCAAAGTAGATGTTTACTTCTTAAATTAATATTTCAGGCCACAACAACCTCAAATTATTACAACAATATGCTACCTACCATTTTTTATAGCTAGCTGCTTTGTGCATATGCAAAGAATCAAATAAATCTTTTCAAAAAGAGGCATAGCAACAAACAAAGTAGTTAAATATCACAATCGACTCCATTAACACCCATATCCTTCCTTTTCGATTGTGATAGTTTTGGAAACTATTCCTTGAAGAAAATACTGCCATAGATCCGGCCTTACCCTATTTGTAAACCTTACTCAAGTTAAATCTTAGAGAATCTTGCCTACATTAGCTAATGTCATAAATTCCATAACATTTAATCCACTTAACACGTCCACAAGTAGGGTCATAGACTATATCTACCTAAGTGTTTCCCATTTCTTGATCCTATTTTAATGATGTGTCTATTATAGTCATGTGATAAAGGATTAGAAATCTTTTACCAGGTCTAACTAATTTTGGACATGTAAATGAACTAACGAGACCAAAGTAAATCTTCCATTTTCTTCAAAAAATAAAAACTCTTACTTATTCAAGAGGATAGTGAAATTTCCACTTATTTAAAAAAGACAAAATATTCTCACTGAGCTAATCTCATAGGAAAAATCATTATAGGTGGTGATTTTTATTGAAAAATTAATAAACTCACTATATGTTATGACTTGATAGTTTTAGGTGTGTCGCTTTCCCGTAATTCATTTTGGTTTTTACCTTAAGCTAACCTCAACCTTAAGAATGGATCTCTTAGAAAAAAATAGATATGTATAATATGATTTATTAAATTAGAGATAGAATAATAGGCCATACCCTGATTAAAGATATAATAATATTTATTATTTTTTACCAAAATTGTGACAAATTAATGCAATAGCATGCTAGCTACCACAATTGACTTTTGGCTTAGTAGAATCAAATAAATCTTTTAGGAAAGAGTAGCAGAAACAGACGAAGTAGTTACATATCACAATCGAAATAGTTAAGGTACTAAATCTATTAAGTGCATTTATATTTCAATGTAGATGTGTATTTAGAAGCGACAATTAGACGAAAGTTAGGCGACTTATTAGTTGGGCCAGTATATGAGATGATAACAAGTCATGACCCAATTTAATTTATCACAAAATGGATCATATTATGAATTAATTTATGTTTAGATTAGGTTAAAGTCAGTTGTTCCAATCGGGTCAAATCTCAACTCATTCAACAACTTAGTTACTAACTCGCTAGGCTAATTAGTTCAAAAAAAAATTTTTAAACCTTTATTTAGTTTTCTACACATAATAAAAAAATTAATTAATTACAATTTAATAATTTAAATATAAAGTGAATGTAAGGTTTCAATACCATGATTATCAGCGCATAGGACTTGTAATCATGTTATCCATGCTCCAGCCTCTTATGTTTTAAATTTCTCTTCTAAACATTTGTTGTGATATGATTTTCTATATTTCAGTTTACCGCTGTTTTTTGTTATTGTTCCATTAAATCAGCAGAAGTTTTCTTTCTATCAAAAGATAATGAGTAATGATAGACGTAACAAATATTTGACAGCAATATCTTTTCTTGATTTACATAGAATATTAGTCACAGGTTAAGATAAACACATAATAGGTGAAAATATTTACATATGTGGGTCATATACATATTTGTTTGTATCTATCGTTATCTAGATGTTATCAATTTTTATTCAAAATATATATAAGTCTCAGCTTAATTATCTACAATAATTTGCAATTCCTTCTAATTGTAATTGGGAGTGATACCATTAGCTTCAAATTGTCGGTCATTGACAGTTGTACTATCAACTTCATTTTCTTAGAAATAGAGAACGGCCACACAATTCACAAGTGATTTGGTTAGTAGCGTATCTTCAAAGTCACACAAATTAATGGGCATGTGGGATATAAACTAATAACAAAAAAAAAAAAAAATGCCTTGTAGAATATTGTCCATCCATAAACTATATCATAAATAATTAATGCTACAACTTGTGTTTCGAGTTGAATAATAGATGCATTTATTTGCTGTGAAATGATATCCCGACATACAAATCTTAATTTGCTCTTATTCGCCTTTTTTTTTGGCATGATTCTGTAAGAGCTATCTTTCGGCTTCATTTTATCTTAATTTGTTTGTTTAATACCAAAAAAAAAAAAGTGGCACCGAAAACAAGAAAGATCGACTTTTTAGAAAAACCAGTATCATGGTATTGCATGAATTTTGGCTGGAGTGATGGCTAAATATAATTGTTCCACATCAAATTAGAATAAGAAAATAGAATATTTGTTGGTGTCTTGAAAAAATACAGTAGTATCCCAATCAAATACTCTTCTATTCATAAGCACTGCAGTTTACCATATATGCTTTGTTATCCTACATTACAAAATCATTCTATAGTCAATATCAAAGTGGCAGAAAATTCCATGAACTACATTAATTAACCTAATTAAGTAGTTAACAATTTTGATTTTTTTATTCCTACTAGTAACATGGTCATGAAAGGAACAAATATTCCATAAGATACCGTTGCTAATTTTTTAAGCCTTTGCAGATGTACGTAGCTAACTATTAATAATGTGAGATTATGGTGGTCTGATGGAATCCTTCCAAAAAACAATAAGACGATTAAATTTTTTTAAGAAATTAAAACTAATAAATGTGTATAAGAGACAGGTCATCGAACTTGAAAGACAAAATAAAGAAATAACAATTCTTATTTTATCTCAAAATTAGGAGATTTATTTTATCTCATACTTTTTGCTTAATCTCATAATATATTTCTTCATTTGGATACAATTTTGGTGTGAATTTATGTGTATTCTTGTAAGATTTAACAATTGTAATCATACATTTAAGCTTTCTAATTAGATAATTATTGAATTAATTAATTGAAGAAAAAACAATCTGATTAAAATTTGATCTGATTCATAGATTTACATGATTTATATATTACAAGCAGATACAAGAAACACCTATAAGATCTAGAAATTTAAATTTAAACAAATATAAAAATTTTAAAGACAACCTATAAATCCGCGAGAAATTCAACAAGTCTCACTTGATTTGATTAATTTTTGGTATATCACATATCTTTCGTGGTAGCAATCAAATCGCCAATTATTATGGTTAAATAATATAAGAGAAAGTGGGAGATAAAATTGGAGAGAGAAGAAATTTAACATTTCACTTCATTTAGTTATTTTGGCACGTTTGAACAATTTTAAATTTATTATCATTTTTATTTTTATTTTTTCTGGTCAATAATATCTAATTTGTTTTAATTTGTACTATATATGGGAAAAGGAGGAGCATAATCATAACTAGTTAGTCCAAGTAATTCTATTAAAGTAATTTCTAATCATACCACGTTTTTTCGGCAAATAATATGAAAGTTAAGACTATATATTTGTGCCTGTGATTAGATGGAGAGGAGTATGAGATGCAGGGCATATATTGCAGTGTTGGTCAAGGATATGCCAGAGCATTCTATAAATCTTTTTGTTGTGATATACATATCGATTACAAAATGATGTGATTTTGTAATATGTTTTGGTCATAATATTGAACCTTTATTGATATAAAGATTATAGCATGTAGTAGAAGAATTAAATTAAGAATATATCTCTAGTAGCGATTGTTTAACTAGTTGTGAATAAATCTTAGTTTCCTCAACACTCAATTTGTTTACCTACAAAAAAGACAATTATAAAAAATAGTATTCCATATCTCCTACAAAAAACTATAAGGAATACTCTTGACAGATTATCACAAGCATATATTTATAAACTAGGTCTTGTGACCTTCTTTCCTATAAGACAAGAATTTTATCTTTATAGAATGAAAACGATTCCTTCAATTACTAAATCCATTTAAATTTATAATAATAAATAATTCTGATGAAAATCATTACAATTCTAAAACTTATATATTAAAATCTAACCTACCTTAATTGAAGGTACTAATTATAAATTTGGGCCACATATAGAGACATTAACATAATACTAAAAAACACATTTGTTACACACAATTGATGTGATTAGATAACATTTAAGTTATAATGTGTCTTATCACAGCTTTCAATATGATATTATTTAATTATTTTATGAGTCAAAATTTTCTCTTACAGTCTTGAGAAAGTACCTTTTATCATCCCCTTCCTATATCTTCATTTTCCACCTCACCCATAAATTGGTAATGCTTTATACATTGCCAACCTATCGAATAAGGATTGAGTTTTAAAAAATTGCTTATCCATCATTTTGATGTAAAATTTTGTTAGTGCCAAATTTAAAAAAAAAAAAACGTTATTTCTACATTGAGAATAGTGTGATTCCAAAATTGGCGGGAATATTACAATTACTGCTAAGTAAAGAAAATTGGTGATTTTTTTGGTTACTAATCAATTATTTGAATTTAACTGTTAGAGTGCTAATTTGATTTTAGAGAAAAAAAAATATAAGAGTAAAATGCCAAATCTCATCTCTTTGAAAATATATAAATTGTGAATTGGTTTTTGGAAATAAAATTTAGCAAATTAAATGTTTTATCCTGAGAAGACTTATGAGATATATTTGATATGCCTGAGCCTCGGAGTTTATCCTTAAGTTTTTGTTTTAGCTTACTCTTTGTTGTTTTTTTAAGGTTTACGAACTAAACCTCCACCTTTAGCAATGCTTGGGTTTCCAAAAAAGTAAGCAGCCAATTATCATAATTACGAATTTGTAATATGGTACTAAATCACCCCTAGCATAAAAAATTCTTAACATATTTGATTTGATATTTAACAGATTAATTTTCACATCCAGTTCACGATAAGAATCTAAGAGTAGGATAATTATTATTGCTGTCCTAATATTTTGCCAAGTCATTCCACGTGTCATGTATCAACATTTATTTTACTCTTTGTATATTGTATGGATTTATCATATATAATTTTGATTTGTTAATGTCAGTGCAGAAGACTTTTTAAGATAACAATGAAAAAATAATTGTCGTTAGTAATTAATTCAAATTTAATTTGTTAGTAAAAGTTATTTAAAAGAATAACTCCTGAGATGGTATGACTATGAGATCACCCTACCGGATTTTTAGCCAAGTCAAAAGCTAAACATTACATTTCCACACCAACATACAGCAATCTACATCGAATAATTTCAAAAGTGGATAATAATCGAATAAAATTCATATTGTGGGCAAAGGCATTGACTTCATAGGGGACAGTTTAGTTAACCATGTCTGATAAATTTTATGAGGTCATCTTTATGGGATGTCCTACAAATAATTCAGAATATGAAGGGTGATATTAAGAAACAGTCTGAATTAGGTC